>CM069867.1:78194365-78204365 GCA_036172795.1 Pelodytes ibericus
GGTTAGGGTTAGGGTTAGGGTTAGGGTTAGGGTTAGGGTTAGGGTTAGGGTTAGGGTTAGGGTTAGGGTTAGGGTTAGGGTTAGGGTTAGGGTTAGGGTTAGGGTTAGGGTTAGGGTTAGGGTTAGGGTTAGGGTTAGGGTTAGGGTTAGGGTTAGGGTTAGGGTTAGGGTTAGGGTTAGGGTTAGGGTTAGGGTTAGGGTTAGGGTTAGGGTTAGGGTTAGGGTTAGGGTTAGGGTTAGGGTTAGGGTTAGGGTTAGGGTTAGGGTTAGGGTTAGGGTTAGGGTTAGGGTTAGGGTTAGGGTTAGGGTTAGGGTTAGGGTTAGGGTTAGGGTTAGGGTTAGGGTTAGGGTTAGGGTTAGGGTTAGGGTTAGGGTTAGGGTTAGGGTTAGGGTTAGGGTTAGGGTTAGGGTTAGGGTTAGGGTTAGGGTTAGGGTTAGGGTTAGGGTTAGGGTTAGGGTTAGGGTTAGGGTTAGGGTTAGGGTTAGGGTTAGGGTTAGGGTTAGGGTTAGGGTTAGGGTTAGGGTTAGGGTTAGGGTTAGGGTTAGGGTTAGGGTTAGGGTTAGGGTTAGGGTTAGGGTTAGGGTTAGGGTTAGGGTTAGGGTTAGGGTTAGGGTTAGGGTTAGGGTTAGGGTTAGGGTTAGGGTTAGGGTTAGGGTTAGGGTTAGGGTTAGGGTTAGGGTTAGGGTTAGGGTTAGGGTTAGGGTTAGGGTTAGGGTTAGGGTTAGGGTTAGGGTTAGGGTTAGGGTTAGGGTTAGGGTTAGGGTTAGGGTTAGGGTTAGGGTTAGGGTTAGGGTTAGGGTTAGGGTTAGGGTTAGGGTTAGGGTTAGGGTTAGGGTTAGGGTTAGGGTTAGGGTTAGGGTTAGGGTTAGGGTTAGGGTTAGGGTTAGGGTTAGGGTTAGGGTTAGGGTTAGGGTTAGGGTTAGGGTTAGGGTTAGGGTTAGGGTTAGGGTTAGGGTTAGGGTTAGGGTTAGGGTTAGGGTTAGGGTTAGGGTTAGGGTTAGGGTTAGGGTTAGGGTTAGGGTTAGGGTTAGGGTTAGGGTTAGGGTTAGGGTTAGGGTTAGGGTTAGGGTTAGGGTTAGGGTTAGGGTTAGGGTTAGGGTTAGGGTTAGGGTTAGGGTTAGGGTTAGGGTTAGGGTTAGGGTTAGGGTTAGGGTTAGGGTTAGGGTTAGGGTTAGGGTTAGGGTTAGGGTTAGGGTTAGGGTTAGGGTTAGGGTTAGGGTTAGGGTTAGGGTTAGGGTTAGGGTTAGGGTTAGGGTTAGGGTTAGGGTTAGGGTTAGGGTTAGGGTTAGGGTTAGGGTTAGGGTTAGGGTTAGGGTTAGGGTTAGGGTTAGGGTTAGGGTTAGGGTTAGGGTTAGGGTTAGGGTTAGGGTTAGGGTTAGGGTTAGGGTTAGGGTTAGGGTTAGGGTTAGGGTTAGGGTTAGGGTTAGGGTTAGGGTTAGGGTTAGGGTTAGGGTTAGGGTTAGGGTTAGGGTTAGGGTTAGGGTTAGGGTTAGGGTTAGGGTTAGGGTTAGGGTTAGGGTTAGGGTTAGGGTTAGGGTTAGGGTTAGGGTTAGGGTTAGGGTTAGGGTTAGGGTTAGGGTTAGGGTTAGGGTTAGGGTTAGGGTTAGGGTTAGGGTTAGGGTTAGGGTTAGGGTTAGGGTTAGGGTTAGGGTTAGGGTTAGGGTTAGGGTTAGGGTTAGGGTTAGGGTTAGGGTTAGGGTTAGGGTTAGGGTTAGGGTTAGGGTTAGGGTTAGGGTTAGGGTTAGGGTTAGGGTTAGGGTTAGGGTTAGGGTTAGGGTTAGGGTTAGGGTTAGGGTTAGGGTTAGGGTTAGGGTTAGGGTTAGGGTTAGGGTTAGGGTTAGGGTTAGGGTTAGGGTTAGGGTTAGGGTTAGGGTTAGGGTTAGGGTTAGGGTTAGGGTTAGGGTTAGGGTTAGGGTTAGGGTTAGGGTTAGGGTTAGGGTTAGGGTTAGGGTTAGGGTTAGGGTTAGGGTTAGGGTTAGGGTTAGGGTTAGGGTTAGGGTTAGGGTTAGGGTTAGGGTTAGGGTTAGGGTTAGGGTTAGGGTTAGGGTTAGGGTTAGGGTTAGGGTTAGGGTTAGGGTTAGGGTTAGGGTTAGGGTTAGGGTTAGGGTTAGGGTTAGGGTTAGGGTTAGGGTTAGGGTTAGGGTTAGGGTTAGGGTTAGGGTTAGGGTTAGGGTTAGGGTTAGGGTTAGGGTTAGGGTTAGGGTTAGGGTTAGGGTTAGGGTTAGGGTTAGGGTTAGGGTTAGGGTTAGGGTTAGGGTTAGGGTTAGGGTTAGGGTTAGGGTTAGGGTTAGGGTTAGGGTTAGGGTTAGGGTTAGGGTTAGGGTTAGGGTTAGGGTTAGGGTTAGGGTTAGGGTTAGGGTTAGGGTTAGGGTTAGGGTTAGGGTTAGGGTTAGGGTTAGGGTTAGGGTTAGGGTTAGGGTTAGGGTTAGGGTTAGGGTTAGGGTTAGGGTTAGGGTTAGGGTTAGGGTTAGGGTTAGGGTTAGGGTTAGGGTTAGGGTTAGGGTTAGGGTTAGGGTTAGGGTTAGGGTTAGGGTTAGGGTTAGGGTTAGGGTTAGGGTTAGGGTTAGGGTTAGGGTTAGGGTTAGGGTTAGGGTTAGGGTTAGGGTTAGGGTTAGGGTTAGGGTTAGGGTTAGGGTTAGGGTTAGGGTTAGGGTTAGGGTTAGGGTTAGGGTTAGGGTTAGGGTTAGGGTTAGGGTTAGGGTTAGGGTTAGGGTTAGGGTTAGGGTTAGGGTTAGGGTTAGGGTTAGGGTTAGGGTTAGGGTTAGGGTTAGGGTTAGGGTTAGGGTTAGGGTTAGGGTTAGGGTTAGGGTTAGGGTTAGGGTTAGGGTTAGGGTTAGGGTTAGGGTTAGGGTTAGGGTTAGGGTTAGGGTTAGGGTTAGGGTTAGGGTTAGGGTTAGGGTTAGGGTTAGGGTTAGGGTTAGGGTTAGGGTTAGGGTTAGGGTTAGGGTTAGGGTTAGGGTTAGGGTTAGGGTTAGGGTTAGGGTTAGGGTTAGGGTTAGGGTTAGGGTTAGGGTTAGGGTTAGGGTTAGGGTTAGGGTTAGGGTTAGGGTTAGGGTTAGGGTTAGGGTTAGGGTTAGGGTTAGGGTTAGGGTTAGGGTTAGGGTTAGGGTTAGGGTTAGGGTTAGGGTTAGGGTTAGGGTTAGGGTTAGGGTTAGGGTTAGGGTTAGGGTTAGGGTTAGGGTTAGGGTTAGGGTTAGGGTTAGGGTTAGGGTTAGGGTTAGGGTTAGGGTTAGGGTTAGGGTTAGGGTTAGGGTTAGGGTTAGGGTTAGGGTTAGGGTTAGGGTTAGGGTTAGGGTTAGGGTTAGGGTTAGGGTTAGGGTTAGGGTTAGGGTTAGGGTTAGGGTTAGGGTTAGGGTTAGGGTTAGGGTTAGGGTTAGGGTTAGGGTTAGGGTTAGGGTTAGGGTTAGGGTTAGGGTTAGGGTTAGGGTTAGGGTTAGGGTTAGGGTTAGGGTTAGGGTTAGGGTTAGGGTTAGGGTTAGGGTTAGGGTTAGGGTTAGGGTTAGGGTTAGGGTTAGGGTTAGGGTTAGGGTTAGGGTTAGGGTTAGGGTTAGGGTTAGGGTTAGGGTTAGGGTTAGGGTTAGGGTTAGGGTTAGGGTTAGGGTTAGGGTTAGGGTTAGGGTTAGGGTTAGGGTTAGGGTTAGGGTTAGGGTTAGGGTTAGGGTTAGGGTTAGGGTTAGGGTTAGGGTTAGGGTTAGGGTTAGGGTTAGGGTTAGGGTTAGGGTTAGGGTTAGGGTTAGGGTTAGGGTTAGGGTTAGGGTTAGGGTTAGGGTTAGGGTTAGGGTTAGGGTTAGGGTTAGGGTTAGGGTTAGGGTTAGGGTTAGGGTTAGGGTTAGGGTTAGGGTTAGGGTTAGGGTTAGGGTTAGGGTTAGGGTTAGGGTTAGGGTTAGGGTTAGGGTTAGGGTTAGGGTTAGGGTTAGGGTTAGGGTTAGGGTTAGGGTTAGGGTTAGGGTTAGGGTTAGGGTTAGGGTTAGGGTTAGGGTTAGGGTTAGGGTTAGGGTTAGGGTTAGGGTTAGGGTTAGGGTTAGGGTTAGGGTTAGGGTTAGGGTTAGGGTTAGGGTTAGGGTTAGGGTTAGGGTTAGGGTTAGGGTTAGGGTTAGGGTTAGGGTTAGGGTTAGGGTTAGGGTTAGGGTTAGGGTTAGGGTTAGGGTTAGGGTTAGGGTTAGGGTTAGGGTTAGGGTTAGGGTTAGGGTTAGGGTTAGGGTTAGGGTTAGGGTTAGGGTTAGGGTTAGGGTTAGGGTTAGGGTTAGGGTTAGGGTTAGGGTTAGGGTTAGGGTTAGGGTTAGGGTTAGGGTTAGGGTTAGGGTTAGGGTTAGGGTTAGGGTTAGGGTTAGGGTTAGGGTTAGGGTTAGGGTTAGGGTTAGGGTTAGGGTTAGGGTTAGGGTTAGGGTTAGGGTTAGGGTTAGGGTTAGGGTTAGGGTTAGGGTTAGGGTTAGGGTTAGGGTTAGGGTTAGGGTTAGGGTTAGGGTTAGGGTTAGGGTTAGGGTTAGGGTTAGGGTTAGGGTTAGGGTTAGGGTTAGGGTTAGGGTTAGGGTTAGGGTTAGGGTTAGGGTTAGGGTTAGGGTTAGGGTTAGGGTTAGGGTTAGGGTTAGGGTTAGGGTTAGGGTTAGGGTTAGGGTTAGGGTTAGGGTTAGGGTTAGGGTTAGGGTTAGGGTTAGGGTTAGGGTTAGGGTTAGGGTTAGGGTTAGGGTTAGGGTTAGGGTTAGGGTTAGGGTTAGGGTTAGGGTTAGGGTTAGGGTTAGGGTTAGGGTTAGGGTTAGGGTTAGGGTTAGGGTTAGGGTTAGGGTTAGGGTTAGGGTTAGGGTTAGGGTTAGGGTTAGGGTTAGGGTTAGGGTTAGGGTTAGGGTTAGGGTTAGGGTTAGGGTTAGGGTTAGGGTTAGGGTTAGGGTTAGGGTTAGGGTTAGGGTTAGGGTTAGGGTTAGGGTTAGGGTTAGGGTTAGGGTTAGGGTTAGGGTTAGGGTTAGGGTTAGGGTTAGGGTTAGGGTTAGGGTTAGGGTTAGGGTTAGGGTTAGGGTTAGGGTTAGGGTTAGGGTTAGGGTTAGGGTTAGGGTTAGGGTTAGGGTTAGGGTTAGGGTTAGGGTTAGGGTTAGGGTTAGGGTTAGGGTTAGGGTTAGGGTTAGGGTTAGGGTTAGGGTTAGGGTTAGGGTTAGGGTTAGGGTTAGGGTTAGGGTTAGGGTTAGGGTTAGGGTTAGGGTTAGGGTTAGGGTTAGGGTTAGGGTTAGGGTTAGGGTTAGGGTTAGGGTTAGGGTTAGGGTTAGGGTTAGGGTTAGGGTTAGGGTTAGGGTTAGGGTTAGGGTTAGGGTTAGGGTTAGGGTTAGGGTTAGGGTTAGGGTTAGGGTTAGGGTTAGGGTTAGGGTTAGGGTTAGGGTTAGGGTTAGGGTTAGGGTTAGGGTTAGGGTTAGGGTTAGGGTTAGGGTTAGGGTTAGGGTTAGGGTTAGGGTTAGGGTTAGGGTTAGGGTTAGGGTTAGGGTTAGGGTTAGGGTTAGGGTTAGGGTTAGGGTTAGGGTTAGGGTTAGGGTTAGGGTTAGGGTTAGGGTTAGGGTTAGGGTTAGGGTTAGGGTTAGGGTTAGGGTTAGGGTTAGGGTTAGGGTTAGGGTTAGGGTTAGGGTTAGGGTTAGGGTTAGGGTTAGGGTTAGGGTTAGGGTTAGGGTTAGGGTTAGGGTTAGGGTTAGGGTTAGGGTTAGGGTTAGGGTTAGGGTTAGGGTTAGGGTTAGGGTTAGGGTTAGGGTTAGGGTTAGGGTTAGGGTTAGGGTTAGGGTTAGGGTTAGGGTTAGGGTTAGGGTTAGGGTTAGGGTTAGGGTTAGGGTTAGGGTTAGGGTTAGGGTTAGGGTTAGGGTTAGGGTTAGGGTTAGGGTTAGGGTTAGGGTTAGGGTTAGGGTTAGGGTTAGGGTTAGGGTTAGGGTTAGGGTTAGGGTTAGGGTTAGGGTTAGGGTTAGGGTTAGGGTTAGGGTTAGGGTTAGGGTTAGGGTTAGGGTTAGGGTTAGGGTTAGGGTTAGGGTTAGGGTTAGGGTTAGGGTTAGGGTTAGGGTTAGGGTTAGGGTTAGGGTTAGGGTTAGGGTTAGGGTTAGGGTTAGGGTTAGGGTTAGGGTTAGGGTTAGGGTTAGGGTTAGGGTTAGGGTTAGGGTTAGGGTTAGGGTTAGGGTTAGGGTTAGGGTTAGGGTTAGGGTTAGGGTTAGGGTTAGGGTTAGGGTTAGGGTTAGGGTTAGGGTTAGGGTTAGGGTTAGGGTTAGGGTTAGGGTTAGGGTTAGGGTTAGGGTTAGGGTTAGGGTTAGGGTTAGGGTTAGGGTTAGGGTTAGGGTTAGGGTTAGGGTTAGGGTTAGGGTTAGGGTTAGGGTTAGGGTTAGGGTTAGGGTTAGGGTTAGGGTTAGGGTTAGGGTTAGGGTTAGGGTTAGGGTTAGGGTTAGGGTTAGGGTTAGGGTTAGGGTTAGGGTTAGGGTTAGGGTTAGGGTTAGGGTTAGGGTTAGGGTTAGGGTTAGGGTTAGGGTTAGGGTTAGGGTTAGGGTTAGGGTTAGGGTTAGGGTTAGGGTTAGGGTTAGGGTTAGGGTTAGGGTTAGGGTTAGGGTTAGGGTTAGGGTTAGGGTTAGGGTTAGGGTTAGGGTTAGGGTTAGGGTTAGGGTTAGGGTTAGGGTTAGGGTTAGGGTTAGGGTTAGGGTTAGGGTTAGGGTTAGGGTTAGGGTTAGGGTTAGGGTTAGGGTTAGGGTTAGGGTTAGGGTTAGGGTTAGGGTTAGGGTTAGGGTTAGGGTTAGGGTTAGGGTTAGGGTTAGGGTTAGGGTTAGGGTTAGGGTTAGGGTTAGGGTTAGGGTTAGGGTTAGGGTTAGGGTTAGGGTTAGGGTTAGGGTTAGGGTTAGGGTTAGGGTTAGGGTTAGGGTTAGGGTTAGGGTTAGGGTTAGGGTTAGGGTTAGGGTTAGGGTTAGGGTTAGGGTTAGGGTTAGGGTTAGGGTTAGGGTTAGGGTTAGGGTTAGGGTTAGGGTTAGGGTTAGGGTTAGGGTTAGGGTTAGGGTTAGGGTTAGGGTTAGGGTTAGGGTTAGGGTTAGGGTTAGGGTTAGGGTTAGGGTTAGGGTTAGGGTTAGGGTTAGGGTTAGGGTTAGGGTTAGGGTTAGGGTTAGGGTTAGGGTTAGGGTTAGGGTTAGGGTTAGGGTTAGGGTTAGGGTTAGGGTTAGGGTTAGGGTTAGGGTTAGGGTTAGGGTTAGGGTTAGGGTTAGGGTTAGGGTTAGGGTTAGGGTTAGGGTTAGGGTTAGGGTTAGGGTTAGGGTTAGGGTTAGGGTTAGGGTTAGGGTTAGGGTTAGGGTTAGGGTTAGGGTTAGGGTTAGGGTTAGGGTTAGGGTTAGGGTTAGGGTTAGGGTTAGGGTTAGGGTTAGGGTTAGGGTTAGGGTTAGGGTTAGGGTTAGGGTTAGGGTTAGGGTTAGGGTTAGGGTTAGGGTTAGGGTTAGGGTTAGGGTTAGGGTTAGGGTTAGGGTTAGGGTTAGGGTTAGGGTTAGGGTTAGGGTTAGGGTTAGGGTTAGGGTTAGGGTTAGGGTTAGGGTTAGGGTTAGGGTTAGGGTTAGGGTTAGGGTTAGGGTTAGGGTTAGGGTTAGGGTTAGGGTTAGGGTTAGGGTTAGGGTTAGGGTTAGGGTTAGGGTTAGGGTTAGGGTTAGGGTTAGGGTTAGGGTTAGGGTTAGGGTTAGGGTTAGGGTTAGGGTTAGGGTTAGGGTTAGGGTTAGGGTTAGGGTTAGGGTTAGGGTTAGGGTTAGGGTTAGGGTTAGGGTTAGGGTTAGGGTTAGGGTTAGGGTTAGGGTTAGGGTTAGGGTTAGGGTTAGGGTTAGGGTTAGGGTTAGGGTTAGGGTTAGGGTTAGGGTTAGGGTTAGGGTTAGGGTTAGGGTTAGGGTTAGGGTTAGGGTTAGGGTTAGGGTTAGGGTTAGGGTTAGGGTTAGGGTTAGGGTTAGGGTTAGGGTTAGGGTTAGGGTTAGGGTTAGGGTTAGGGTTAGGGTTAGGGTTAGGGTTAGGGTTAGGGTTAGGGTTAGGGTTAGGGTTAGGGTTAGGGTTAGGGTTAGGGTTAGGGTTAGGGTTAGGGTTAGGGTTAGGGTTAGGGTTAGGGTTAGGGTTAGGGTTAGGGTTAGGGTTAGGGTTAGGGTTAGGGTTAGGGTTAGGGTTAGGGTTAGGGTTAGGGTTAGGGTTAGGGTTAGGGTTAGGGTTAGGGTTAGGGTTAGGGTTAGGGTTAGGGTTAGGGTTAGGGTTAGGGTTAGGGTTAGGGTTAGGGTTAGGGTTAGGGTTAGGGTTAGGGTTAGGGTTAGGGTTAGGGTTAGGGTTAGGGTTAGGGTTAGGGTTAGGGTTAGGGTTAGGGTTAGGGTTAGGGTTAGGGTTAGGGTTAGGGTTAGGGTTAGGGTTAGGGTTAGGGTTAGGGTTAGGGTTAGGGTTAGGGTTAGGGTTAGGGTTAGGGTTAGGGTTAGGGTTAGGGTTAGGGTTAGGGTTAGGGTTAGGGTTAGGGTTAGGGTTAGGGTTAGGGTTAGGGTTAGGGTTAGGGTTAGGGTTAGGGTTAGGGTTAGGGTTAGGGTTAGGGTTAGGGTTAGGGTTAGGGTTAGGGTTAGGGTTAGGGTTAGGGTTAGGGTTAGGGTTAGGGTTAGGGTTAGGGTTAGGGTTAGGGTTAGGGTTAGGGTTAGGGTTAGGGTTAGGGTTAGGGTTAGGGTTAGGGTTAGGGTTAGGGTTAGGGTTAGGGTTAGGGTTAGGGTTAGGGTTAGGGTTAGGGTTAGGGTTAGGGTTAGGGTTAGGGTTAGGGTTAGGGTTAGGGTTAGGGTTAGGGTTAGGGTTAGGGTTAGGGTTAGGGTTAGGGTTAGGGTTAGGGTTAGGGTTAGGGTTAGGGTTAGGGTTAGGGTTAGGGTTAGGGTTAGGGTTAGGGTTAGGGTTAGGGTTAGGGTTAGGGTTAGGGTTAGGGTTAGGGTTAGGGTTAGGGTTAGGGTTAGGGTTAGGGTTAGGGTTAGGGTTAGGGTTAGGGTTAGGGTTAGGGTTAGGGTTAGGGTTAGGGTTAGGGTTAGGGTTAGGGTTAGGGTTAGGGTTAGGGTTAGGGTTAGGGTTAGGGTTAGGGTTAGGGTTAGGGTTAGGGTTAGGGTTAGGGTTAGGGTTAGGGTTAGGGTTAGGGTTAGGGTTAGGGTTAGGGTTAGGGTTAGGGTTAGGGTTAGGGTTAGGGTTAGGGTTAGGGTTAGGGTTAGGGTTAGGGTTAGGGTTAGGGTTAGGGTTAGGGTTAGGGTTAGGGTTAGGGTTAGGGTTAGGGTTAGGGTTAGGGTTAGGGTTAGGGTTAGGGTTAGGGTTAGGGTTAGGGTTAGGGTTAGGGTTAGGGTTAGGGTTAGGGTTAGGGTTAGGGTTAGGGTTAGGGTTAGGGTTAGGGTTAGGGTTAGGGTTAGGGTTAGGGTTAGGGTTAGGGTTAGGGTTAGGGTTAGGGTTAGGGTTAGGGTTAGGGTTAGGGTTAGGGTTAGGGTTAGGGTTAGGGTTAGGGTTAGGGTTAGGGTTAGGGTTAGGGTTAGGGTTAGGGTTAGGGTTAGGGTTAGGGTTAGGGTTAGGGTTAGGGTTAGGGTTAGGGTTAGGGTTAGGGTTAGGGTTAGGGTTAGGGTTAGGGTTAGGGTTAGGGTTAGGGTTAGGGTTAGGGTTAGGGTTAGGGTTAGGGTTAGGGTTAGGGTTAGGGTTAGGGTTAGGGTTAGGGTTAGGGTTAGGGTTAGGGTTAGGGTTAGGGTTAGGGTTAGGGTTAGGGTTAGGGTTAGGGTTAGGGTTAGGGTTAGGGTTAGGGTTAGGGTTAGGGTTAGGGTTAGGGTTAGGGTTAGGGTTAGGGTTAGGGTTAGGGTTAGGGTTAGGGTTAGGGTTAGGGTTAGGGTTAGGGTTAGGGTTAGGGTTAGGGTTAGGGTTAGGGTTAGGGTTAGGGTTAGGGTTAGGGTTAGGGTTAGGGTTAGGGTTAGGGTTAGGGTTAGGGTTAGGGTTAGGGTTAGGGTTAGGGTTAGGGTTAGGGTTAGGGTTAGGGTTAGGGTTAGGGTTAGGGTT
>CM069867.1:78206865-78211865 GCA_036172795.1 Pelodytes ibericus
AAGTTAAAGTTAAAGTTAAGTTAAAGTTGTAAGTTAAAGTTAAAGTTAAAGTTAAAGTTAAAGTTAAAGTTAAGTTAAAGTTAAAGTTAAAGTTAAAGTTAAAGTTAAGTTAAGTTAAAAGTTAAAGTTAAGTTAAAGTTAAAGTTAAAGTTAAAGTTAAAGTTAAAGTTAAAGTTAAGTTAAAGTTAAAGTTAAAGTTAAGTTAAAGGTTAAAGGTTAAAGTTAAAGTTAAAGTTAAAGTTAAAGTTAAAGTTAAAGTTAAGTTAAGTTAAAGTTAAAGTTAAAGTTAAAGTTAAAGTTAAAGTTAAAGTTAAAGTTAAAGTTAAGTTAAAGTTAAAGTTAAAGTTAAAGTTAAAGTTAAAGTTAAAGTTAAAGTTAAGTTAAAGTTAAAGTTAAAGTTAAAGTTAAAGTTAAGTTAAAGTAAGTTAAAGTTAAAGTTAAGTTTAAAGTTAAAGTTAAAAGTTAAAGTTAAAGTTAAAGTTAAGTTAAAGTTAAAGTTAAAGTTAAGTAAAGTTAAAGGTTAAAGTTAAAGTTAAAGTTAAAGTTAAAGTTAAAGTTAAAGTTAAAGTTAAAGTTAAAGTTAAAGTTAAAGTTAAAGTTAAGTTAAAGTTAAGTTAAAGTTAAAGTTAAAGTTAAAGTTAAAGTTAAAGTTAAAGTTAAAGTTAAAGTTAAAGTTAAAGTTAAAGTTAAGTTAAAGTTAAAGTTAAAGTTAAGTTAAAGTTAAAAGTTAAAGTTAAAGTTAAAGTTAAAGTTAAAGTTAAAGTTAAAGTTAAAGTTAAAGTTAAGTTAAAGTTAAAGTTAAGTTAAAGTTAAAGTTAAAGTTAAAGTTAAAGTTAAAGTTAAAGTTAAGTTAAAGTTAAAGTTAAAGTTAAAGTTAAAGTTAAAGTTAAAGTTAAAGTTAAAGTTAAAGTTAAAGTTAAAGTTAAAGTTAAAGTTAAAGTTAAAGTTAAGTTAAAGTTAAAGTTAAGTTAAAGTTAAAGTTAAAGTTAAAAGTTAAAGTTAAAGTTAAAGTTAAAGTTAAAGTTAAAGTTAAAGTTAAAGTTAAGTTAAAGTTAAAGTTAAAGTTAAGTTAAAGTTAAAGTTAAGTAAAGTTAAAGTTAAAGTTAAAGTTAAAGTTAATAAAGTTTAAAGTTAAAGTTAAAGTTAAAGTTAAAGTTAAAGTTAAAGTTAAAGTTAAAGTTAAGTTAAAGTTAAAGTTAAAGTTAAAGTTAAAGTTAAAGTTAAGTTAAAGTTAAAGTTAAAGTTAAAGTTAAGTTAAAGTTAAAGTTAAAGTTAAAGTTAAAGTTAAAGTTAAGTTAAAGTTAAAGTTAAAGTTAAAGTTAAAGTTAAAGTTAAAGTTAAAGTTAAAGTTAAAGTTAAAGTTAAAGTTAAAGTTAAAGTTAAAGTTAAAGTTAAAAGTTAAAGTTAAAGTTAAAGTTAAAGTTAAAGTTAAAGTTAAAGTTAAAGTTAAAGTTAAAGTTAAAGTTAAAGTTAAGTTAAAGTTAAAGTTAAAGTTAAAGTTAAAGTTAAAGTTAAGTTAAAGTTAAAGTTAAAGTTAAAGTTAAAGTTAAGTTAAAGTTAAAGTTAAGTTAAGTTAAAGTTAAAGTTAAAGTTAAAGTTAAAGTTAAAGTTAAAGTTAAAGTTAAAGTTAAAGTTAAAGTTAAAGTTAAAGTTAAAGTTAAAGTTAAAGTTAAAGTAAAGTTAAAGTTAAAGTTAAAGTTAAAGTTAAAGTTAAAGTTTAAAGTTAAAGTTAAAGTTAAAGTTAAAGTTAAAGTTAAAAGTTAAAGTTAAAGTTAAGTTAAAGTTAAAGTTAAAGTTAAAGTTAAAGTTAAAGTTAAAGTTAAAGTTAAAGTTAAGTTAAAGTTAAAGTTAAAGTTAAAGTTAAAGTTAAAGTTAAAGTTAAAGTTAAAGTTAAAGTTAAAGTTAAGTTAAGTTAAAGTTATAAAGTTAAAGTTAAAGTTAAAGTTAAAGTTAAAGTTAAAGTTAAAGTTAAAGTTAAAGTTAAAGTAAAGTTAAAGTTACAGTTAAAGTTAAAGTTAAAGTTAAAGTTAAAGTTAAAGTTAAGTTAAAGTTAAAGTTAAAGTTAAAGTTAAAGTTAAAGTTAAAGTTAAGTTAAAGTTAAAGTTAAAGTTAAAGTTAAAGTTAAAGTTAAAGTTAAAGTTAAAGTTAAAGTTAAAGTTAAAGTTAAAGTTAAAGTTAAAGTTAAAGTTAAAGTTAAAGTTAAAGTTAAAGTTAAAGTTAAAGTTAAAGTTAAAGTTAAAGTTAAAGTTAAAGTTAAAGTTAAAGTTAAAGGTTAAAGTTAAAGTTAAAGTTAAAGTTAAAAGTTAAAGTTAAAGTTAAAGTTAAAGTTAAAGTTAAAGTTAAAGTTAAAAGTTAAAGTTAAAGTTAAAGTTAAAGTTAAAGTTAAAGTTAAGTTAAAGTTAAAGTTAAAGTTAAAGTTAAAGTTAAAGTTAAGTTAAAGTTAAAGTTAAAGTTAAAGTTAAAGTTAAAGTTAAAGTTAAAGTTAAAGTTAAAGTTAAAGTTAAAGTTAAGTTAAAGTTAAAGTTAAAGTTAAAGTTAAAGTTAAGTTAAAGTTAAAGTTAAAGTTAAAGTTAAAGTTAAAGTTAAAGTTAAAGTTAAAGTTAAAGTTAAAGTTAAAGTTAAGTTAAAGTTAAAGTTAAAGTTAAAGTTAAAGTTAAAGTTAAAGTTAAAGTTAAAGTTAAAGTTAAAGTTAAAGTTAAAGTTAAAGTTAAAGTTAAAGTTAAAGTTAAAGTTAAAGTGTTAAAGTTAAAGTTAAAGTTAAAGTTAAAGTTAAAGTTAAAGTTAAAGTTAAAGTTAAAGTTAAAGTTAAAGTTAAAGTTAAAGTTAAAGTTAAAGTTAAAGTTAAAGTTAAAGTTAAAGTTAAAGTTAAAGGTTAAAGTTAAAGTTAAAGTTAAAGTTAAAGTTAAAGTTAAAGTTAAAGTTAAAGTTAAAGTTAAAGTTAAAGTTAAAGTTAAAGTTAAAGTAAAGTTAAAGTTAAAGTTAAAGTTAAAGTTAAAGTTAAAGTTAAAGTTAAAGTTAAAGTTAAGAAAGTTAAAGTTAAAAGTTAAAGTTAAAGTTAAAGTTAAAGTTAAAGTTAAAGTTAAAGTTAAAGTTAAAGTTAAAGTTAAAGTTAAAGTTAAAGTTAAAGTTAAAGTTAAAGTTAAAGTTAAAGTTAAAGTTAAAGTTAAAGTTAAAGTTAAAGTTAAAGTTAAAGTTAAAGTTAAAGTTAAAGTTAAAGTTAAAGTTAAAGTTAAAGTTAAAGTTAAAGTTAAAGTTAAAGTTAAAGTTAAAGTTAAAGTTAAAGTTAAAGTTAAGTTAAAGTTAAAGTTAAAGTTAAAGTTAAAGTTAAAGTTAAAGTTAAAGTTAAAGTTAAAGTTAAAGTTAAAGTTAAAGTTAAAAGTTAAAGTTAAAGTTAAAGTTAAAGTTAAAGTTAAAGTTAAAGTTAAAGTTAAAGTTTTAAAGTTAAAGTTAAAGTTAAAGTTAAAGTTAAGTTAAAGTTAAAGTTAAAGTTAAAGTTAAAGTTAAAGTTAAAGTTAAAGTTAAAGTTAAAGTTAAAGTTAAAGTTAAAGTTAAAGTTAAAGTTAAAGTTAAAGTTAAAGTTAAAGTTAAAGTTAAAGTTAAAGTTAAAGTTAAAGTTAAAGTTAAAGTTAAAGTTAAAGTTAAAGTTAAAGTTAAAGTTAAAGTTAAAGTTAAAGTTAAAGTTAAAGTTAAAGTTAAAGTTAAGTTAAAGTTAAAGTTAAAGTTAAAGTTAAAGTTAAAGTTAAAGTTAAAGTAAAGTTAAAGTTAAAGTTAAAGTTAAAGTTAAAGTTAAAGTTAAAGTTAAAGTTAAAGTTAAAGTTAAAGTTAAAGTTAAAGTTAAAGTTAAAGTTAAAGTTAAAGTTAAAGTTAAGTTAAAGTTAAAGTTAAAGTTAAAGTTAAAGTTAAAGTTAAGTTAAAGTTAAAGTTAAAGTTAAAGTTAAAGTTAAAGTTAAAGTTAAAGTTAAAGTTAAAGTTAAAGTAAGTTAAAGTTAAGTTAAAGTTAAGTTAAAGTTAAAGTTAAAGTAAGTTAAAGTTAAAGTTAAAGTTAAAGTTAAAGTTAAAGTTAAAGTTAAAGTTAAAGTTAAAGTTAAAGTTAAAGTTAAAGTTAAAGTTAAAGTTAAAGTTAAAGTTAAAGTTAAAGTTAAGTTAAAGTTAAAGTTAAAGTTAAAGTTAAAGTTAAAGTTAAAGTTAATTAAGTTAAAGTTAAAGTTAAAGTTAAAGTTAAGTTAAAGTTAAAGTTAAAGTTAAGTTAAAGTTAAAGTTAAAGTTAAAGTTAAAGTTAAAGTTAAAGTTAAAGTTAAAGTTAAAGTTAAAGTTAAAGTTAAAGTTAAAGTTAGTTAAAGTTAAAGTTAAAGTTAAAGTTAAAGTTAAAGTTAAAGTTAAAGTTAAAGTTAAAGTTAAAGTTAAAGTTAAAGTTAAAGTTAAAGTTAAAGTTAAAGTTAAAGTTAAAAGTTAAAGTTAAAGTTAAAGTTAAAGTTAAAGTTAAAGTTAAAGTTAAAGTTAAAGTTAAAGTTAAAGTTAAAGTTAAAGTTAAAGTTAAAGTTAAGTTAAAGTTAAAGTTAAAGTTAAAGTTAAAGTTAAAGTTAAAGTTAAGTTAAAGTTAAAGTTAAAGTTAAAGTTAAAGTTTAAAGTTAAAGTTAAAGTTAAAGTTAAAGTTAAAGTTAAAGTTAAAGTTAAAGTTAAAGTTAAAGTTAAAGTTAAAGTTAAAGTTAAGTTAAAGTTAAAGTTAAAGTTAAAGTTAAAGTTAAAGTTAAAGTTAAAGTTAAAGTTAAAGTTAAAGTTAAAGTTAAAGTTAAAGTTAAAGTTAAAAGTTAAAGTTAAAGTTAAAGTTAAAGTTAAAGTTAAAGTTAAAGTTAAAGTTAAAGTTAAAGTTAAAGTTAAGTTA
Organism: Pelodytes ibericus; assembly: GCA_036172795.1. NCBI lineage: Eukaryota > Metazoa > Chordata > Amphibia > Anura > Pelodytidae > Pelodytes > Pelodytes ibericus. The sequence goes on from CM069867.1 coordinate 78,211,748, forward strand.
AAGTTAAAGTTAAAGTTAAAGTTAAAGTTAAAGTTAAAGTTAAAGTTAAAGTTAAAGTTAAAGTTTTAAAGTTAAAGTTAAAGTTAAAGTTAAAGTTAAAGTTAAAGTTAAAGTTAAA
>CM069868.1:0-7500 GCA_036172795.1 Pelodytes ibericus
ACCCTAACCCTAACCCTAACCCTAACCCTAACCCTAACCCTAACCCTAACCCTAACCCTAACCCTAACCCTAACCCTAACCCTAACCCTAACCCTAACCCTAACCCTAACCCTAACCCTAACCCTAACCCTAACCCTAACCCTAACCCTAACCCTAACCCTAACCCTAACCCTAACCCTAACCCTAACCCTAACCCTAACCCTAACCCTAACCCTAACCCTAACCCTAACCCTAACCCTAACCCTAACCCTAACCCTAACCCTAACCCTAACCCTAACCCTAACCCTAACCCTAACCCTAACCCTAACCCTAACCTCCTAACCCTAACCCTAACCCTAACCCTAACCCTAACCCTAACCCTAACCCTAACCCTAACCCTAACCCTAACCCTAACCCTAACCCTAACCCTAACCCTAACCCTAACCCTAACCCTAACCCTAACCCTAACCCTAACCCTAACCCTAACCCTAACCCTAACCCTAACCCTAACCCTAACCCTAACCCTAACCCTAACCCTAACCCTAACCCTAACCCTAACCCTAACCCTAACCCTAACCCTAACCCTAACCCTAACCCTAACCCTAACCCTAACCCTAACCCTAACCCTAACCCTAACCCTAACCCTAACCCTAACCCTAACCCTAACCCTAACCCTAACCCTAACCCTAACCCTAACCCTAACCCTAACCCTAACCCTAACCCTAACCCTAACCCTAACCCTAACCCTAACCCTAACCCTAACCCTAACCCTAACCCTAACCCTAACCCTAACCCTAACCCTAACCCTAACCCTAACCCTAACCCTAACCCTAACCCTAACCCTAACCCTAACCCTAACCCTAACCCTAACCCTAACCCTAACCCTAACCCTAACCCTAACCCTAACCCTAACCCTAACCCTAACCCTAACCCTAACCCTAACCCTAACCCTAACCCTAACCCTAACCCTAACCCTAACCCTAACCCTAACCCTAACCCTAACCCTAACCCTAACCCTAACCCTAACCCTAACCCTAACCCTAACCCTAACCCTAACCCTAACCCTAACCCTAACCCTAACCCTAACCCTAACCCTAACCCTAACCCTAACCCTAACCCTAACCCTAACCCTAACCCTAACCCTAACCCTAACCCTAACCCTAACCCTAACCCTAACCCTAACCCTAACCCTAACCCTAACCCTAACCCTAACCCTAACCCTAACCCTAACCCTAACCCTAACCCTAACCCTAACCCTAACCCTAACCCTAACCCTAACCCTAACCCTAACCCTAACCCTAACCCTAACCCTAACCCTAACCCTAACCCTAACCCTAACCCTAACCCTAACCCTAACCCTAACCCTAACCCTAACCCTAACCCTAACCCTAACCCTAACCCTAACCCTAACCCTAACCCTAACCCTAACCCTAACCCTAACCCTAACCCTAACCCTAACCCTAACCCTAACCCTAACCCTAACCCTAACCCTAACCCTAACCCTAACCCTAACCCTAACCCTAACCCTAACCCTAACCCTAACCCTAACCCTAACCCTAACCCTAACCCTAACCCTAACCCTAACCCTAACCCTAACCCTAACCCTAACCCTAACCCTAACCCTAACCCTAACCCTAACCCTAACCCTAACCCTAACCCTAACCCTAACCCTAACCCTAACCCTAACCCTAACCCTAACCCTAACCCTAACCCTAACCCTAACCCTAACCCTAACCCTAACCCTAACCCTAACCCTAACCCTAACCCTAACCCTAACCCTAACCCTAACCCTAACCCTAACCCTAACCCTAACCCTAACCCTAACCCTAACCCTAACCCTAACCCTAACCCTAACCCTAACCCTAACCCTAACCCTAACCCTAACCCTAACCCTAACCCTAACCCTAACCCTAACCCTAACCCTAACCCTAACCCTAACCCTAACCCTAACCCTAACCCTAACCCTAACCCTAACCCTAACCCTAACCCTAACCCTAACCCTAACCCTAACCCTAACCCTAACCCTAACCCTAACCCTAACCCTAACCCTAACCCTAACCCTAACCCTAACCCTAACCCTAACCCTAACCCTAACCCTAACCCTAACCCTAACCCTAACCCTAACCCTAACCCTAACCCTAACCCTAACCCTAACCCTAACCCTAACCCTAACCCTAACCCTAACCCTAACCCTAACCCTAACCCTAACCCTAACCCTAACCCTAACCCTAACCCTAACCCTAACCCTAACCCTAACCCTAACCCTAACCCTAACCCTAACCCTAACCCTAACCCTAACCCTAACCCTAACCCTAACCCTAACCCTAACCCTAACCCTAACCCTAACCCTAACCCTAACCCTAACCCTAACCCTAACCCTAACCCTAACCCTAACCCTAACCCTAACCCTAACCCTAACCCTAACCCTAACCCTAACCCTAACCCTAACCCTAACCCTAACCCTAACCCTAACCCTAACCCTAACCCTAACCCTAACCCTAACCCTAACCCTAACCCTAACCCTAACCCTAACCCTAACCCTAACCCTAACCCTAACCCTAACCCTAACCCTAACCCTAACCCTAACCCTAACCCTAACCCTAACCCTAACCCTAACCCTAACCCTAACCCTAACCCTAACCCTAACCCTAACCCTAACCCTAACCCTAACCCTAACCCTAACCCTAACCCTAACCCTAACCCTAACCCTAACCCTAACCCTAACCCTAACCCTAACCCTAACCCTAACCCTAACCCTAACCCTAACCCTAACCCTAACCCTAACCCTAACCCTAACCCTAACCCTAACCCTAACCCTAACCCTAACCCTAACCCTAACCCTAACCCTAACCCTAACCCTAACCCTAACCCTAACCCTAACCCTAACCCTAACCCTAACCCTAACCCTAACCCTAACCCTAACCCTAACCCTAACCCTAACCCTAACCCTAACCCTAACCCTAACCCTAACCCTAACCCTAACCCTAACCCTAACCCTAACCCTAACCCTAACCCTAACCCTAACCCTAACCCTAACCCTAACCCTAACCCTAACCCTAACCCTAACCCTAACCCTAACCCTAACCCTAACCCTAACCCTAACCCTAACCCTAACCCTAACCCTAACCCTAACCCTAACCCTAACCCTAACCCTAACCCTAACCCTAACCCTAACCCTAACCCTAACCCTAACCCTAACCCTAACCCTAACCCTAACCCTAACCCTAACCCTAACCCTAACCCTAACCCTAACCCTAACCCTAACCCTAACCCTAACCCTAACCCTAACCCTAACCCTAACCCTAACCCTAACCCTAACCCTAACCCTAACCCTAACCCTAACCCTAACCCTAACCCTAACCCTAACCCTAACCCTAACCCTAACCCTAACCCTAACCCTAACCCTAACCCTAACCCTAACCCTAACCCTAACCCTAACCCTAACCCTAACCCTAACCCTAACCCTAACCCTAACCCTAACCCTAACCCTAACCCTAACCCTAACCCTAACCCTAACCCTAACCCTAACCCTAACCCTAACCCTAACCCTAACCCTAACCCTAACCCTAACCCTAACCCTAACCCTAACCCTAACCCTAACCCTAACCCTAACCCTAACCCTAACCCTAACCCTAACCCTAACCCTAACCCTAACCCTAACCCTAACCCTAACCCTAACCCTAACCCTAACCCTAACCCTAACCCTAACCCTAACCCTAACCCTAACCCTAACCCTAACCCTAACCCTAACCCTAACCCTAACCCTAACCCTAACCCTAACCCTAACCCTAACCCTAACCCTAACCCTAACCCTAACCCTAACCCTAACCCTAACCCTAACCCTAACCCTAACCCTAACCCTAACCCTAACCCTAACCCTAACCCTAACCCTAACCCTAACCCTAACCCTAACCCTAACCCTAACCCTAACCCTAACCCTAACCCTAACCCTAACCCTAACCCTAACCCTAACCCTAACCCTAACCCTAACCCTAACCCTAACCCTAACCCTAACCCTAACCCTAACCCTAACCCTAACCCTAACCCTAACCCTAACCCTAACCCTAACCCTAACCCTAACCCTAACCCTAACCCTAACCCTAACCCTAACCCTAACCCTAACCCTAACCCTAACCCTAACCCTAACCCTAACCCTAACCCTAACCCTAACCCTAACCCTAACCCTAACCCTAACCCTAACCCTAACCCTAACCCTAACCCTAACCCTAACCCTAACCCTAACCCTAACCCTAACCCTAACCCTAACCCTAACCCTAACCCTAACCCTAACCCTAACCCTAACCCTAACCCTAACCCTAACCCTAACCCTAACCCTAACCCTAACCCTAACCCTAACCCTAACCCTAACCCTAACCCTAACCCTAACCCTAACCCTAACCCTAACCCTAACCCTAACCCTAACCCTAACCCTAACCCTAACCCTAACCCTAACCCTAACCCTAACCCTAACCCTAACCCTAACCCTAACCCTAACCCTAACCCTAACCCTAACCCTAACCCTAACCCTAACCCTAACCCTAACCCTAACCCTAACCCTAACCCTAACCCTAACCCTAACCCTAACCCTAACCCTAACCCTAACCCTAACCCTAACCCTAACCCTAACCCTAACCCTAACCCTAACCCTAACCCTAACCCTAACCCTAACCCTAACCCTAACCCTAACCCTAACCCTAACCCTAACCCTAACCCTAACCCTAACCCTAACCCTAACCCTAACCCTAACCCTAACCCTAACCCTAACCCTAACCCTAACCCTAACCCTAACCCTAACCCTAACCCTAACCCTAACCCTAACCCTAACCCTAACCCTAACCCTAACCCTAACCCTAACCCTAACCCTAACCCTAACCCTAACCCTAACCCTAACCCTAACCCTAACCCTAACCCTAACCCTAACCCTAACCCTAACCCTAACCCTAACCCTAACCCTAACCCTAACCCTAACCCTAACCCTAACCCTAACCCTAACCCTAACCCTAACCCTAACCCTAACCCTAACCCTAACCCTAACCCTAACCCTAACCCTAACCCTAACCCTAACCCTAACCCTAACCCTAACCCTAACCCTAACCCTAACCCTAACCCTAACCCTAACCCTAACCCTAACCCTAACCCTAACCCTAACCCTAACCCTAACCCTAACCCTAACCCTAACCCTAACCCTAACCCTAACCCTAACCCTAACCCTAACCCTAACCCTAACCCTAACCCTAACCCTAACCCTAACCCTAACCCTAACCCTAACCCTAACCCTAACCCTAACCCTAACCCTAACCCTAACCCTAACCCTAACCCTAACCCTAACCCTAACCCTAACCCTAACCCTAACCCTAACCCTAACCCTAACCCTAACCCTAACCCTAACCCTAACCCTAACCCTAACCCTAACCCTAACCCTAACCCTAACCCTAACCCTAACCCTAACCCTAACCCTAACCCTAACCCTAACCCTAACCCTAACCCTAACCCTAACCCTAACCCTAACCCTAACCCTAACCCTAACCCTAACCCTAACCCTAACCCTAACCCTAACCCTAACCCTAACCCTAACCCTAACCCTAACCCTAACCCTAACCCTAACCCTAACCCTAACCCTAACCCTAACCCTAACCCTAACCCTAACCCTAACCCTAACCCTAACCCTAACCCTAACCCTAACCCTAACCCTAACCCTAACCCTAACCCTAACCCTAACCCTAACCCTAACCCTAACCCTAACCCTAACCCTAACCCTAACCCTAACCCTAACCCTAACCCTAACCCTAACCCTAACCCTAACCCTAACCCTAACCCTAACCCTAACCCTAACCCTAACCCTAACCCTAACCCTAACCCTAACCCTAACCCTAACCCTAACCCTAACCCTAACCCTAACCCTAACCCTAACCCTAACCCTAACCCTAACCCTAACCCTAACCCTAACCCTAACCCTAACCCTAACCCTAACCCTAACCCTAACCCTAACCCTAACCCTAACCCTAACCCTAACCCTAACCCTAACCCTAACCCTAACCCTAACCCTAACCCTAACCCTAACCCTAACCCTAACCCTAACCCTAACCCTAACCCTAACCCTAACCCTAACCCTAACCCTAACCCTAACCCTAACCCTAACCCTAACCCTAACCCTAACCCTAACCCTAACCCTAACCCTAACCCTAACCCTAACCCTAACCCTAACCCTAACCCTAACCCTAACCCTAACCCTAACCCTAACCCTAACCCTAACCCTAACCCTAACCCTAACCCTAACCCTAACCCTAACCCTAACCCTAACCCTAACCCTAACCCTAACCCTAACCCTAACCCTAACCCTAACCCTAACCCTAACCCTAACCCTAACCCTAACCCTAACCCTAACCCTAACCCTAACCCTAACCCTAACCCTAACCCTAACCCTAACCCTAACCCTAACCCTAACCCTAACCCTAACCCTAACCCTAACCCTAACCCTAACCCTAACCCTAACCCTAACCCTAACCCTAACCCTAACCCTAACCCTAACCCTAACCCTAACCCTAACCCTAACCCTAACCCTAACCCTAACCCTAACCCTAACCCTAACCCTAACCCTAACCCTAACCCTAACCCTAACCCTAACCCTAACCCTAACCCTAACCCTAACCCTAACCCTAACCCTAACCCTAACCCTAACCCTAACCCTAACCCTAACCCTAACCCTAACCCTAACCCTAACCCTAACCCTAACCCTAACCCTAACCCTAACCCTAACCTAACCCTAACCCTAACCCTAACCCTAACCCTAACCCTAACCCTAACCCTAACCCTAACCCTAACCCTAACCCTAACCCTAACCCTAACCCTAACCCTAACCCTAACCCTAACCCTAACCCTAACCCTAACCCTAACCCTAACCCTAACCCTAACCCTAACCCTAACCCTAACCCTAACCCTAACCCTAACCCTAACCCTAACCCTAACCCTAACCCTAACCCTAACCCTAACCCTAACCCTAACCCTAACCCTAACCCTAACCCTAACCCTAACCCTAACCCTAACCCTAACCCTAACCCTAACCCTAACCCTAACCCTAACCCTAACCCTAACCCTAACCCTAACCCTAACCCTAACCCTAACCCTAACCCTAACCCTAACCCTAACCCTAACCCTAACCCTAACCCTAACCCTAACCCTAACCCTAACCCTAACCCTAACCCTAACCCTAACCCTAACCCTAACCCTAACCCTAACCCTAACCCTAACCCTAACCCTAACCCTAACCCTAACCCTAACCCTAACCCTAACCCTAACCCTAACCCTAACCCTAACCCTAACCCTAACCCTAACCCTAACCCTAACCCTAACCCTAACCCTAACCCTAACCCTAACCCTAACCCTAACCCTAACCCTAACCCTAACCCTAACCCTAACCCTAACCCTAACCCTAACCCTAACCCTAACCCTAACCCTAACCCTAACCCTAACCCTAACCCTAACCCTAACCCTAACCCTAACCCTAACCCTAACCCTAACCCT
>CM069868.1:15000-25000 GCA_036172795.1 Pelodytes ibericus
AGTTACATCCCCTACATAACATCCAAACCCTGCACTGTCTGAGCCTGTCCTGATAATGTGTAGTTAGCAGATCACCCTACATTACATCCAACCAAGCACCGTCTTCTGATTGTGTGCAAACAAGATATCTCCCTGCACTACACTCAAACCAGCACTGTCTGAGCCTGTCCTGATTGTGTGCAGTAAGGTGATTCCCCTACATAAACCTGCTTATTTGTTCACTTTGCATTCTGCTACTGGCAACTATAAATTTTTCATAACAAAACTGAGTATTGGTCTCCCTCTTGTGGTTATCTTTGTGTACTGCAGATGTGTTCTATGCAGGACTCATATGAAAATGTATTGTTGTCCTTCCTCTTGTGATATACTTTGCACATTTCAGATTTTATTATTTGTGTGAATAAGCCCAGGGCAATGAGAGGGTGTGAGTGTTTTTCGGCATAGTAGTATGTCACAACAATTGTGGTAGTGCATACCTGCATCTACCATCTGGTAGAGCTGGTATGACCTTTGTGATCTGAAAAGCTTTACAACTTGAGTGTTTCCTTTGAAGCTGGAACTGATGTTACAAGGTGTGAAATGTTACACTGAGTTAGTTGCCAGTAAGTCTATGTTGCATAGGTCTGTATTACATCATAGATAGTAGGTTCTTTTGATATGCTAAGTGGCCCTTACCAGTTAGAAGTCTTGTCCTGCAAAAGTCATATCCCAAACATGCATTAATAATAACTCACAGATTATTAATCCTGCCTCATTTTGTGAATATTTAGACAGGGAATAGTACACCCTACAAAATTAGTACAAATATGGCTGGTGCAACTTGAGCCATTTGGAAGTTATTGTGAAGTCTGTGGTATAGAGTCATGGGTGGCAAGTATGACATATCTATGGACTTCATAAATTGCAACAAATTAATAGAGGCCAGAATTATATATGTGACATGCGTGGGAGGGGAATTAGAAACAAGATTCCATATTGTGACTGGGGTTGTTCCACCACACATGGGGGAGGACACTTTTAGGTGCACCTTCCCACCTCTGGCCGGCTTGGAAACCTGAGATGACCTGACAAGGTATAAATCTTATGATGGAATAATGGCCAGTGTGCTTACTAGGGGCCAAGATCTAATTTGGTGTAAGTTGCCGTCATTTCCTTGCCACAGTCCCTCAGACAGAGAATACTGGTACTTCTCTATCTAAGTGAGTAGTTATGTTTTCTGTTAATTTCTCCTTTATATTTTTATCTGTTTTGGTGTAAATAATTTGTCATCTGTTTTATTTTTTGTATGCACTGTGACTTCTTTTGTTCATAATAAATAATCCTTTATTAAGTTCTGCCTTTGTCTGGTATAGAGACTCACGTTACCTGATTAGACCAATCGCATAGATATTGTGTTAAGTCATATTTGCGTGGGGGACCAAGGCACCCCATTTATAAATTGTTTTGGTGGTGACAGTGTTAGGACATTAGTTACATCAGTATAATTAAGTGTGGGTGGTGTTATAGGGAGTTTTACCATTATTTCTAGTCTAGGGCAGACAAAGAGTTAATTTTAACCCTTGCACCACCATAACCAAGTCACATGCACTCTTGGAGTAGGGTGCATTCATGACAGAGTACAACTGGGTGATAACCAACCTGTCTAACCTCAGGCCCCACATATGTCCTTTGCCATTAAGTCATTATCCAAAAATAATTTAATTTCCAAAACAAAATGTATTTCACAAATCAATTGGTACATTATATGACAATGTATATATGTAATGGCTGATGGCAGTGCTGTTTGGATGTAATGCAGGGGGAATCATATAATGTGTCAGATGCACACAGTGTATCAGTAGACACAAGGAATACCTGCCCTCAGTCACCTCCCACAGACACACCACTTACTCCTTTTGGGAATGATCTGGTTAGGGATAGAGATTCCCAGTCTGTGGCCAGTGTTGCATTATATAAAGGAAGAGATTGTGTCCAGAGACAGCGACATTAACAGAAGAAAAGAAAGTAAGTTCGCATTCCAGAATATAGAATCAAATATTTACACATATATTGTGCAGGTGGGGGAGTCAGCCATTGTTTATTCTATTTCTCAGAACATCTGTAAAACGGAAATGTTGTGCTTGTAGTTTACTGGTATACCTTCCATATATATCTGACATCAGAAATTAACTTTCCTAAATGCTAAATCTATGTGTATTTACTCTTCTCATATAAGAGCAATTTATAGCTACAAATGATTACTTGGTCAATGTTTTATTGCTTCCACTGGAGTATGATTATAGGTATCTACTACTCTGAACAATGTCAGCCTATACTGCTTCCCCTGGAATGTGATTCCAGGTATCTACTACTCTTTATAGTGGTCAGTGGTTTTCTTTGTGTACTGCAGATGGCTACTACTCTGGGCTCTTATCAAACCTGCTTATTAGTTCACTTTTGCATTGGCTTACAGTGTACTATACAGTGCACATATCATTATGGGTTATTGGTTTCCCTCTTGTGGTTTTCTTTGTACACTGCAGATGGGTCCTATAAAGTGTTCATATCAAACACAGTTATTGGTCTCCCTCTTGTGGTATCATTTGTGTACTGCAGATGGTTTTTATACTGTGCTCATGTCAAATCTGGTTATTGGTCTCCCTCTTGTGGTATCATTTGTGTACTGCAGATGTTTTCAATGCAGGTCTCATCCAAATTAGTTGTTGTCCTTTCTCTTGTGATGTTCCTTGAACATTTCAGATTTTATTCTTTTTGTAAACAAGCCCAGGGCAGGGAGGAGCAGCGAGAGGATTCCACCACAATTTAGAGATATTAAAAACAAACATTGGCATGTATTATTGTGAGACAATGAATTAAGAGATCATAGCAACAGAAATCAAGATTATGGTTATTTGTGTTGTGTATGAGTGGATTTAACTAGAATTCATCACATTGATTTCATTATATATGCAGTATACTAATTAAATGAATTGCATTTTTGTGGTTTGAATATGTGGTATCTTGTTTACTTATTTATTTGATGCAGATAAGTGATATATCTGCTTTAATATTACATTTTACATCTAGTTTTTCTTTAAATATAACATCATTAATGTATACGTCATTACTCATCATCAATTACTAATTGAAACAATCCCTCCCATTTCTGACCTTTTCAGATACATGCCTCATGTCTGCTCTCACTCCATGCTTCTGATTAAGGGCTGAAGGGTATGAAACGTGTAAAGTGTACCGTTGGAGGGTCTCTTTTGAACGCTTGTATCTGCATTTGCACTTTTTTTTCATTAACCACCGCTGGACATCTGTGGGACTGGACACTCCGCTGTTTTCTCCTGGTTACTTTCATTGATGCTTTTGGGGCTTGGAAGGCCCGGCGTGTGAGTAGACCATATACAGGATGTATTGAGGTTTGTGGTGTTACGGGAAATCAATGGACAGTGGCAGTCCCTTGAAGAAGAAAAAAAATCTTAAAATTAAAGAAATGATAACATGCCAGATTATTAGCGTATGTATTTACTAGTTGTTCTGAAAGTTTGGATGTAATGTAGGGGGAATCTAATGGGTGCACATTATCAGGACAGGCTCAGACAGTGCTGGGTTTTGATGTAATGTAGGGGGATCTGCTGACTGCACATTATCAGGACAGATACAGACAGTATCAGCCTTTACTGCTTCCACTGGAAGGTAATACCAGGTATCTACTACTCTTTAAAGTATCAATGGTATTCGTTGTGTACTGCAGATGGCTACTACTCTGTAAGCCTGTCCTGATAATGTGCAGGCATCAGGTCCCTCTACATTACATATAAATCCAGCACTGTCTGAGCCTGTCCTGATTGTGTGCAGTAAGGCAATTTCCTCATGCATTATTTCCAAACCAGCACTGTCTGAGCCTGTCCTGATTGTGTGCAGTCGCATCTCCCTACATTACATTCAATACAAGCACTGCCTGAGCCTGCTGGGGTTTGGATGTAATGTAGGGTGATCTGCTGACTGCACATTATCAGGACAATGTCTGAGCTAGTCCTGATAATTTGCAAACAAGAAGTACCCCTTCATTACCTCCAAACCAATAATGTCTGAGCCTGTCCTGATAATGTGCAGGCATCAGATCCCTCTACATTACATCAAAACCGGCACTGTTGTACCTGTCCTGAAAATGAGCAGTCACAACCCCTGCATTACATCCAAACCTGGCATTATCTGAGCCCGTCCTGAAAATGTGCAGCCAGTCGATTCCCCCTGCATTACATCAAATGTTTTGGAAATGAAATGATTTTTGGATCATGACTTAATGTCTAAAATTACAGATGAGGGACATGAGGTTAGACTGGTTGATTATCGCCCAGTTGTACTCCTCTGCCGAAAACCACACACACCCTCTCCCTGCCCTGGGCTTATTAACAAAAATAATAAAATCTGAAATGAGCAAAGAACATCACAACAGGAAGGACAACATTTAATTTTCATAAGAGACCTGCATAGAACCCATCTGCAATACACAAAGATAACCACAAGAGGGAGACCAATAACCAGGTTTGATATGAACATTTTATAGAACCCATCTGTAGTGTGCAATGAAAACCACAAGAGGGAGACAAATAACCGAGAATGATATGTGCACGGTTTAGTACCCAGTAGCAGAATGCAAAACTGAACAAATAATCAGGTTTAATAAGAGCACTGAGTAGTAGCCATCTGCAGTACACAAAGATTACCACTGTAAACAGTAGTAGATACCAGGAATCAACTTTCAGTGCAAGTAGTAAAGGCTGATACTAAGAATCACCCTCCAGTAGAAGCAAAAAAAGGTTGACCAGGTAAACATTTGTTGAAATAAATCGTTCTTCTATGAGAGGAGTAAACACACACAGATTTAGCAAAGTTAATTTCTGACGTCAGATATATACGGAAGGTATACCAGTAAACAACAAGCACAACATTTCCGTACATATGCTCTTTTCTGCAGCATATGGAACAAATGTGAGTCCCTGGAAACATGGCTGATATTGGAAACTGGCCCCCACCTGCACAACATATGTGTAAATATTTGATTCTATATTCTGGAATGAGAACTTACTTTCTTTTCTTCTGTTAATGTTGCTGTCCCCGGACACAATCTCTTCCTTTATATAGTGCGACACTGGCCACAGACTGGGAATCTCTATCCCTAACCAGATCCTTCTCAAAGGAGTTTGTCCTGTGTCTGTGGAAGGTGACTTGGAGGTCAAGTATTTCCTGTGTCTAATGATACACTGTGTGCTATGCATCTGAATATAATGGTAGATTATATGATCGCCCTACATAACATCCAAACCCAGCACTGTCTGAGCCTGTCCTGATAATGTGCAGTCAGTGCTCCATCTATTACATCCAGACCAAGCACCGTCTGATTGTGTGTAAACAAGATATCCGCCTGCATTACATCCAAACCAGCACTGTCTGAGCCTGTCCCGATTGTGTGCGGTAAGGTGATCCCCCTACATCAACCTGTTTATTTGTTCGCTTTGGTCTCCCTCTTGTGGTTTTCTTTGTGTACTGCAGATGTGTTCTATGCAGGACTCATATGAAAATTATATGTTGTCCTTCCTGTTGTGATGTTTTTTTGCTCATTTCAGATTGTATTAATTTTTTGAAAAAGCCCAGGGCAGGGAGAGGGTGTGTGTGTGATTTTCGGCAGAGGAGTACATCTGGGTGATAACCAACCTGTCTTACCTCAGGTCCCTCATTTGTCCTTTGCCATTAAGTCATGATCCAAAAATAATTTAATTTCCAAAACAAAATTGTATTTCACAAATCATATGGTACATTATACGACAATGTATATATGTTATGGCTGACTGCACAATATCAGGACTGGCTCAGACATTGCTGGGTTTGAATGTAATGTAGGGGGATCTGCTGACTGAACATTATTCGGACAGGCTGACAGTACTTTGTCTGGATGTAATGTAGAGGGAACTGACTGAACATTATCAGGACAGGCTCAGACAATGCTGTTTGGATGTAATGCAGGGGGAATTGCCTGGCTGCACATTATCAGGACAGGCTCAGGCAGTGCTGGGTCTGGATTTGATGTAGGGGGATCATATAATGTTTCTGATGCACACAATGTATCCGTAGACACAGGGAATACCTGCCCTCAGTCATCTTCCACGGACACACCACATACTCCTTTTGGGAAGGATCTGTTGAGGGATAGAGATTCCCAGTCTGTGGCCAGTGTTGCACTATATAAAGGAAGAGATTATGTCCAGGGACAGCGACATTAACAGAAGAAAAGAAAGTAAGTTCGCATTCCAGAATATAAAATCAAATATTTACACATATATTGTGCAGGTGGGGGAGTCAGCCATTGTTTATTGTATTTCTCAGAACATCTGTAAAACTGAAATGTTGTGCTTGTAGTTCACTGGTATACCTTCCATATATATATCTGACATCAGAAATTAACTTTCCTAAATGCTAAATCTATGTGTATTTACTCTTCTCATATAAGAGCAATTTATAGCTACAAATAATTACTTGGTCAATCTTTTATTGCTTCCACTGGAGTATTATTCTAGGTATCTACTACTCTTTACAGTATCAGACTTTACTGCTTCCCCTGGAAGGTGATTCCTGGTATCTACTAATTTATACAGTAGTCAGTGGTTTTCTTTGTGCAGTGAAGATGGCTATTACTCTGGGCTCTTATCAAACCTACTTATTAGTTCACTTTTGCATTGGCTTACAGTGTACTATACAGTGCACATATCAATATGGGTTTTTGGTTTCCCTCTTGTGGTTTTCTTTGTACACTGCAGATGGGTCCTATAAAGTGTTCATATCAAACCCAGTTATTGGTCTCCCTCTTGTGGTTATATTTGTGTACTGCAGATGGCTTTTAAACTGTGCTCATGTCAAATATGGTTATTGGTCTCCCTCTTGTGGTATCATTTGTGTACTGCAGATGTGTTCTATGCAGGTCTCATCCAAATTAGTTGTTGTCCTTTCTCTTGTGATGTTCCTTGAACGTTTCAGATTTTATTCTTTTTGTAAACAAGCCCAGGGCAGGAAGGAGCAGTGAGAGGATTCCACCACAATTTAGAGATATTGAAAACAAACATTGACATGTATTATTGTGAGACAAGGAATTAAGAGATATCATAGCAACAGAAACCAAGAATATGGTTATTTGTCTTGTGTATGAGTGGATTTAACATATATAGTATATATATCTTAAATATTACATTTTACAACTGATTTTTCATTACAAATACCATCATTAATGTATACTTCATTACTCATCATCAAACATGTATATGTAAAATAAGTTATGTAAAGTATTAACAATATGTGTATTTTTGTTATTGCACATATTTGGAGGATTTGACTTGGTTGCCTGAAGTTTATAGGAGTAAGAGTTCAGACACAGGTGTAATCAGAGAAGGGAGTTTCTAGATTACTAATTGGAACAATCCCTCCCATTTCTGACCTTTTCAGATACATGCCTCATGTCTGCTCTCACTCCATGCTTCTGATTAAGGGCTGAAGGGTATGAAACGTGTAAAGTGTACCGTTGGAGGGTCTTTTTTGCACACTTGTATCTGCAATTTTTTCATTAACCACCGCTGGACATCTGTGGGACTGGACACTCCGCTGTTTTTTCCTGGTTACTTTCTTTGATGCTTTTGGGGCTTGGAAGGCCCGGCGTGTGAGTAGACCATATACAGGATGTATTGAGGTTTGTGGTGTTACAGGAGATCCATGGACAGTGGCAGTCCCTTGAAGAAAAATACAAAAATCTTCATATTAAAAATATGATCACATGCCAGATTATTAGCGCAGGGCTTGACAAATTAGATTTAAAACTAGGAGCCAGCTGAAAACTTTAGGAGCCAGTACCAAACGCTGTGTCACAAAGAAAAAATCTTGGGTCCCAGTCCATAAACATATATATATGACCTACACTTATGGATACACACCATTTTCACACATACTAATGCACATACAAGCTAACACACATACATGCACAAAACACTTGCTCACCCACAAATACACACACATACCTAAATGCTGACACACACTAACACATGATTTCACTCTTGCATACATGCACAAACACATTAATATCCACTTAAATGCCAACACACATACACAGGTCACACACACTCACACTGAGATACACTAACACATGCAGACACAAATAAATACATACATACATACACACACACACACACATGCAGACACAGATACACACACACACACATGCAGACACAGATACACACACACACACACATGCAGACACAGATATCCACACACACACATGCAGACACAGATATACACACACACACATGCAGACACAGATACACACACACACATGCAGACACAGATACACACACACACACATGCAGACACAGATACACACACACACACATGCAGACACAGATACACACACACACACACATGCAGACACAGATACACACACACACACACATGCAGACACAGATACACACACACACACACATGCAGACACAGATACACACACACACACACATGCAGACACAGATACACACACACACACACATGCAGACACAGATACACACACACACACACATGCAGACACAGATACACACACACACACACATGCAGACACAGATACACACACACACACACACATGCAGATACACACACACACACACACATGCAGACACAGTCACACACACACACACACGCAGACGCAGATACACACACACACGCAGATACACACACACACACACACGCAGACACAGATACACACACACATGCAGACACAGATACACACACACACGCAGACACAGATACATACATACACACACGCAAACACAGATACATACACACACACACGCAGACACAGATACATACATACACACACGCAAACACAGATACATACACACGCAGACACGGATACATACACACACACACGCAGACAGATACATACACACACACACGCAGACACATACATACACACACACGCAGACACAGATACATACACACACACACACGCAGACACAGATACATACATACACACACGCAGACACAGATACATACACACACACAGATACATACACACACACACACACATGCAGACACAGATACACACACACACACACATGCAGACACAGATACACACACACACACACACATGCAGATACACACACACACACACACATGCAGACACAGTCACACACACACACACACGCAGACGCAGATACACACACACACGCAGATACACACACACACACACACGCAGACACAGATACACACACACATGCAGACACAGATACACACACACACGCAGACACAGATACATACATACACACACGCAAACACAGATACATACACACACACACGCAGACACAGATACATACATACACACACGCAAACACAGATACATACACACGCAGACACGGATACATACACACACACACGCAGACAGATACATACACACACACACGCAGACACATACATACACACACACGCAGACACAGATACATACACACACACACACGCAGACACAGATACATACATACACACACGCAGACACAGATACATACACACACACAGATACATACACACACGCAGACAGATACATACACACACACGCAGACAGATACATACACACACACGCAGACACAGACACATACACACGCAGACACATACACACACACGCAGACACAGACACATACACACACACACACACAGACACATACACACACACACACGCAGACACAGATACATACACACACACACAGACACACACACGCAGACACACACACACACGCAGACACATACACACACGCAGACACATACACAAACACACACGCAGACACAGACACATACACAAACACACACGCAGACACAGATACATACACACACACACACACAGAGATACATACACACACACACACACACAGATACACAGACACACACACACACACATGCAGACAGATACATACACACACACACACACATGCAG
>CM069868.1:630000-987500 GCA_036172795.1 Pelodytes ibericus
GGCAAGGCACGTGAAGGTCATGGACACCAGTATGGCAAGGCCAGTGAAGGTCATGGACACCAGTATGGCAAGGTCCATGAAGGTCATGGACACCAGTATGGCAAGGTCTGTGAAGGTCATGTACACCAGTATGGCAAGGTCTGTGAAGGTCATGTACACCAGTATGGCAAGGTCTGTGAAGGTCATGTACACCAGTATGGCAAGGTCTGTGAAGGTCATGGACTCAAGTATGGCAAGGTCTGTGAAGGTCTTGTACACCAATATGGCAAGGTCCATGAAGGTCATGGACTCGAGTATGGCAAGGTCTGTGAAGGTCATGTACACCAATATGGCAAGGCCAGTGAAGGTCATGGACACCAGTATGGCAAGGTCCATGAAGGTCATGGACACCAGTATGGCAAGGTCCATTAAGGTCATGGACTCCAGTATGGCAAGGTCTGTGAAGGTCATGTACACCAGTATGGTAAGGACCATGAAGGTCATAGACACCAGTATGGCAAGGTCTGTGAAGGTCATGTACACCAGTATGGCAAGGACCGTGAAGGTCATAGACACCAGTAAGGTCTGTGAAGGTCATGTACACCAGTATGGCAAGGCCCATGAAGGTCATGGACACCAAGATTATTTTATTATTTTAATGAAAATTATTTTATTACAGTTTCTGCTGAATAATTGTAACAAAACCATTTGTAATGGAATATTCTTACAGCTTTGCAGTACTTTACGATATGTGCATCTATCTAGATTATAAACTGTTACTGGTGAAGGGTTTATTCTTCTCATTAATTGATGCTTCATATTAATGAAACATTAGGATGCCTAGTTATGCAGGCTAAAAAAAAAACAGAAGCATTATCTTTCAAGACGCATTTAGCTTTATTCCCACAAGTGATTTGTACAGCGAGGTCCATGGGAAAAAAATCACACAATAAAGGCTGGGTAGTGAAGCAGATCGTATCTTACCGGGGTCTATTTACTAAAACAATAAACTGACGAATGGACAAGTGAAAAATCCATCAGCAACAACTGCTCTTGACAACTTCTCCTATGTTGCCAACTCCTCTGCTACAGTTTGATGTTTGCGGTTCACTGGTCAGTTCACCACCATTCACTTCTTAGTGAATAGACCCTGATAGTGTTAGCAAAAAATAGTTTAGGGCTTTGTCCTCACTTTTTGTTGGTTATGATGCATTTATGAAGGGTATGCATTATATATATTAGAACATAAACAGCAAACAGGGTTAAAGGGATGGTAGCCCTGACATATTAAGGGTTATGTATAAAAACTCCTGCACTGCAATATGTCGGGAGATTTTTTGGGAGAGAGAAAACTCACAGCAGCTCTCGGAGCTCACTTGTCAGTCTCCCAACTGGACAGAACATCAAAAGAACATCCTGTACTGTGATTCATGTTTCTTCACTGAGGCTCCTGTTACATTTTTTAAACTTGCTTTTGTTTGAAGCTGTGTGCGCTTGATATAGGGTTACCTCATTTTATTGAGGGGTGCTTACACATCCTGCAAAATGCAGGACTGCATTGGGAAAATGAAGAATACAGATTTCACACTCAGGAGTGTGTGTGTTTAAATATATTATTATCATTCTCATTATTATTATATAACTGTGATGTGGTGACTGGAGCTTTATAATCATTTATAGTGATCCAATGAAAGGAAAGGAAATTAAATACAAAATGCTGTGTGAAGAAACTGGGAGGTTTAATGAATATTAGTTTTAAAGGAAATATGTTTGTTTTTGTTCTTTTTTTTTGTACTAAATGAGAAAAACTGCTATTATTTGATTATAAAATATAAAAAATTTGGTTAACCAAACTCTTGGCTTTCTACCCAGCCGATATTTTACCGGCAAACTGGTATAAAAAGTGGCCAACATTACATGGAGGTGACAGCCAGACTGGTAGTCCTTTGGAAGAAATGATGGCAGTCCTACCACAGGATGGTCACGGCTACATCCTCCAGAGCCCTAATGGTGTCACAACTCACTCCCACTCTGGTGTGGCATGCTGGGAGGTATTATAAGGGCAAAAACACCCATTTTTTTTGGTGACATGAATCTGGTGGGATGAAAAATTGGGGATTCAGACAAAACCAGCATGAATCCACGTGTATTTTATTGCATGCATTGAGATGATGTCTGTATAGAAATAGCATATCCTATAACATAGAGAGTTATGTATGAGTATAGTAAACAACTCAATGAAATCATGCTACATGTAACGAGTCTGCAATTCAGTACACAAATACCTGTATGTCAATACCGGGCCAGATTTACAGAGGATTATGGGAGATTTCCAGCATCATTAACATAGATATCTAATAACCAGTGGCCAACAGGATCCAGTAATAATATAGAGTGTCCCCAGAGTAGTAATATAGTCTGTGATACTGTGACCTCTAAAGTAATTGGTATCTCATACAGGTATTACCTCCAAATATACATCTCAGACACGAAGGGATAGTGGCAAATTACACATTTTCCCATTGAATTTACATATCAGGCCACAGGTGATGTCATTAGGAGGAGACTCCTCAGACACATTTAAAACATATGTTTTTCCTAATTTAGATATTGCTGTTTTGCTAACACAATGTATAGATCATTTTCAATGATTTTTAATTCTCTACATGCACAGTATAAGCAAAGTTTAGGTGATACAGTCCCTTTAAGCTACAGAGTTGCTTCCATCCAAGTGGTAAAGCTATCTGTGCTGGTTCTCCCAGTTAATATGGAGAGGGTTCCAAAATGGAGCCACACGGATATTATAACATAAGCCAGATATTTATCTTTGCTTATTAAATGTGCCAATCTCTCTGACCCCTTCCTCCACCTTTTCGGTTTATCAATGGATGAACCAGTGGACATTGACTTCCATCGTTATAAAGGGCAGTTTGAGCAGAGATTATTCCTGAGATTAGAAGAGTTTCTCCTGTTTCTTTATATTCAATGCTCTATTTATCAATATATTACACTATCAGTAATTATATTTATCTGTCGTTGACCCCCAGCCCCACCCCCCTGAGATACCATTGTAAACAAAAGAATAATGTAGTTGGGAAGTATGTATACATTATACTGACTAGTGGCCCACATAATATAAATTATTAATTGTCCATTACCTTGTAATATACAGCATGGCAATTCATACAGTATTCACTACATCACTGTCCATTCGTCTACATCAATAGAAAGGTGAAGCCCATCATAATGCAGAGGTGTAGCCCCTCATACATTTGTTGTTCAGAAGAATCCCCAAAATCCAATAGGACACTTCTAAGTACATCTCAAAGGAAACAGGGAAAGGGGAATAAAAATACATTTGGATTCCAATGGCAGTTTCATTCTCCTCAGATCAATATTACCTAGGACTGTAGGACTAGAAAGGCATCTGGATTCTTTTTATCGTATTGATAGAAATCATAAAAATACATTTGTATGGCAGTATATTTCATAGTTTAAGTGTTTTAACAGTGAAGAAATCTTGATTCTGCATCTTTTAAAAAGTCATACTTATAAAGAGATCCCCACTGATGGGAGTCCTTACCTTGAAGGTGTCTTTGCTTCAGAATAAACCATCCCAGCTTGGGAAACCTTTTTTCATGGGTGACATCCAATTATTTTAATCAATTCCGTTGTCTGTCTATGGGCCTGATTCAGTTCCCTTATGTGCCTTTTTTGGACTGGTGCCCTTCATTGTACAGCATACTCCAGATATTATTTCCAAAAATACTGATTCTGTCCATAAGCATCACATAAGAAAGTTTCCTTGTAATCCCTCAGAGATGCAAAATATATATTTATTAGATATACTGAGTAGATGTAAAGGTAGAATCGGAATCTCCCCTAGGAAGAGGAACATTACGAAGATTCACATCTGCACTCTATTTTCTGTAGAACCAACCATGAAACAATCTAAGTGATTTCTAATGACCATGAAAGCCTTAAAGTATTTTAAAAACTGTAGTGGTAATACATTAAGGTGAGCTCTAGAGGGACTTTGGGGTGTTTAACATTGGATGTAATGAAGTAACTTGCCGGTGAAATAAATGATGGTAAATATACCTCTATAATTAGAATACTTACAATGTTTATATGAAAGAATAGCAGATACGTGTTTTTTTTGTACTTTGTACATTTTTTTTCTGCGCTATATGACCTCCTGGTCCTTCAAAGTATACAGTGGCAGCTGTTTAGGAATGAAAATCAAAAATAAACTCAATAATCCTTTACAGACTAAATTAACCAAGAAGAGGGAAAGCAAGGTTAAAGACTGTTTCCTGTAATTTTCGCAAAATTAACATAATTACAGATTTCAACTTGCTTGCTAGTTAAGAAACGGTTTCAAAGTCATTACAGTGATAACGTAATGGTAAAGAATATGTATTATTCTGGTGTATAAAGGACCATTACTCAGGAGAAATGCAATTTTTGCAATAACTGTCCAACAAAAAGAGGTATGAAAGAGTTTAGATGGCTGTTAACCCGACTGCAAACTTTGGGCTTCCAGGGGCTGTATATCTTTATGATTCCTGAGATTCTCTGTACTATTTACCCTGTATACGCATTGCACACTCCATTACAAAGGGTACAGTTTCCTTAGTTAGTATCATCTAATTCAAAGCTTAAATAGTAAAATATTTAAAATGTTATCTTGATAAATGTTACTTTAAGGACAATTGAGCATTGTACATTAACTAGAAATTCTGTGAAAAAGTTCCTACACGACCTTACAGTACATTGATACACTATGTCACCATGCTATTACAGTACATTGATACATTCTGTCACCATGCTATTACAGTACATTGATACACTATGTCACCATGCTCCTACAGTACATTGATACACTATGTCACCATGCTCCTACAGTACATTGATACCTTCTGCCACCATGCTATTACAGTACATTGATACATTCTGTCACCATGCTCTTACAGTACATTGATACACTATGTCACCATGCTCCTACAGTACATTGATACATACTGTCACCATGCTCCTACAGTACATTGATATATTCTGTCACCATGCTATTACAGTACATTGATACATTCTGTCACCATGCTCCTACAGTACATTGATATATTCTGTCACCATGCTCCTACAGTACATTGATATATTCTGCCACCATGGTATTACAGTACATTGATACATTCTGTCACCATGCTCCTACAGTACATTGATACACTATGTCGCCATGCTCTTACAGTACATTGATACATTCTGTCACCATGCTCCTACACTACATTGATACATTCTGCCACCATGCCATTACAGTACATTGATACATACTGTCACCATGCTATTACAGTACATTGATACATACTGTCACCATGCTCTTACAGTACATTGATACATTCTGTCACCATGCTATTACAGTACATTGATACATACTGTCACCATGCTCCTACAGTACATTGATACATTCTGTCACCATGCTATTACAGTACATTGATACACACTGTCACCATGCTCCTACAGTACATTGATACATACTGTCACCATGCTCCTACAGTACATTGATATATTCTGTCACCATGCTATTACAGTACATTGATACATTCTGTCACCATGCTCCTACAGTACATTGATACACTATGTCACCATGCTCCTACAGTACATTGATATATTCTGCCACCATGGTATTACAGTACATTGATACATTCTGTCACCATGCTCCTACAGTACATTGATACACTATGTCGCCATGCTCTTACAGTACATTGATACATTCTGTCACCATGCTCCTACACTACATTGATACATTCTGCCACCATGCCATTACAGTACATTGATACATACTGTCACCATGCTATTACAGTACATTGATACATACTGTCACCATGCTCTTACAGTACATTGATACATTCTGTCACCATGCTATTACAGTACATTGATACATACTGTCACCATGCTCCTACAGTACATTGATACATTCTGTCACCATGCTATTACAGTACATTGATACACACTGTCACCATGCTCCTACAGTACATTGATACATTCTGTCACCATGCTATTACAGTACATTGATACATACTGTCACCATGCTCCTACAGTACATTGATACATTCTGTCACCGTGCTATTACAGTACATTGATACATAATGTCACCATGCAATTACAGTACATTGATACATTCTGCCACCATGCTATTACAGTACATTGATACATTCTGCCACCATGCTATTACAGTACATTGATACATTCTGCCACCATGCTATTACAGTACATTGATACATTCTGCCACCACGCTATTACAGTACATTGATACATTCTATCACCATGCTATTACAGTACATTAATACTTTCTGTTGCCATGCTCTTACAGTACATAAATACATTCTGTCACCATACTCGTACAGTACATTGATACCTTCTGTCACCATGCTATTACAGTACATTGATACATTCTGTCACCATGCTATTACAGTACATTGTTACATTCTGTCACCATGCTATTACAGTACATTGATACATTCTGTCACCATGCTCCTACAGTACATTGATACATACTGTCACCATGCTATTACAGTACATTGTTACATTCTGTCACCATGCTATTAGAGTACATTGTTACATTCTGTCACCATTCTATTACAGTACATTGATACCTTCTGTCACCATGTTCTTACAGTACATAAATACATTCTGTCACCATACTCGTACAGTACATTGATACATTCTGTCACCATGCTATTACAGTACATTGTTACATTCTGTCACCATGCTATTACAGTACATTGATACATTCTGTCACCATGCTCCTACAGTACATTGATACATACTGTCACCATGCTATTACAGTACATTGTTACATTCTGTCACCATGCTATTAGAGTACATTGTTACATTCTGTCACCATTCTATTACAGTACATTGATACCTTCTGTCACCATGCTCTTACAGTACATAAATACATTCTGTCACCATACTCGTACAGTACATTGATACCTTCTGTCACCATGCTATTACAGTACATTGATACATTCTGTCACCATGCTCCTACAGTACATTGATACATACTGTCACCATGCTATTACAGTACATTGTTACATTCTGTCACCATGCTATTAGAGTACATTGTTACATTCTGTCACCATTCTATTACAGTACATTGATACCTTCTGTCACCATGCTCTTACAGTACATAAATACATTCTGTCACCATGCTATTACAGTACATTGATACATTCTGTCACCATGCTATTACAGTACATTGATACATACTGTCACCATGCTATTACAGTACATTGATACATACTGTCACCATGCTATTACAGTACATTGATACATTCTGTCACCATACTCGTACAGTACATTGATACCTTCTGTCACCATGTTCTTACAGTACATAAATACATTCTGTCACCATGCTATTACAGTACATTGATACATTCTGTCACCATGCTCCTACAGTACATTGATACATACTGTCACCATGCTATTACATTACATTGATACCTTCTGTCACCATGCTCTTACAGTACATAAATACATTCTGTCACCATGCTATTACAGTACATTGATACATTCTGTCACCATGCTCCTACAGTACATTGATACATACTGTCACCATGCTATTACAGTACATTGATACATTCTGTCACCATGCTCCTACAGTACATTGATACATACTGTCACCATGCTATTACAGTACATTGATACCTTCTGTCACCATGCTCTTACACTACATAAATACATTCTGTCACCATACTCGTACAGTACATTGATACCTTCTGTCACCATGATGATTCCAGTTTCTGGTGCTGAGAGTGTAAAGTGGACAAGTGTTTAAACCAGGGGTCCTCAAACTACGGCCCGCGGGCCACATGCGGCCCGCCGAGGACATTTATGTGGCCCGCGGGGGGTGCTGCCGGCACCCACCCCGTTTACTTTTTTTTTTCTTTCTGACAGCCGCAAAGGATGCGGCTGCAGGAAGAAAAAAAAAAAAAAAAAATCACCGCGACCGGATGTGACGTTACGTCACATCCGGAACCGGTAACTGTTTCCCTCCTCCACAGGAGGACACCGCGCGAGACGTCCGGGGACACAGCAGCTGGAGGTAAGTGATGGGGAAGCGGGGGAGGAGGGAGGGATAACGAGCACTATTCCTGGCCTCTGACTGGCATAATATTCCTGGGCATCTGACTGGCATCATATTCCTGGGCATCTGACTGGCATCATATTCCTGGGCATCTGACTGGCATCATATTCCTGGGCTTCTGAATGGCATAATATTCCTGGGCATCTGAATGGCATAATATTCCTGGGCATCTGACTGGCATCATATTCCTGGGCTTCTGAATGGCATAATATTCCTGGGCATCTGAATGGCATAATATTCCAGGGCATCTGACTGGCATAATATTCCTGGGCATCTGACTGGCATAATATTCCTGGGCATCTGACTGGCATAATATTCCTGGGCATCTGACTGGCATCATATTCCTGGGCATCTGAATGGCATAATATTCCTGGCCATCTGACTGGCATCATATTCCTGGGCATCTGAATGGCATAATATTCCTGGGCATCTGACTGGCATAATATTCCTGGGCTCTGACTGGCATAATATTCCTGGCCATCTGACTGGCATCATATTCCTGGGCATCTGAATGGCATAATATTCCTGAGCATCTGACTGGCATAATATTCCTGGGCTCTGACTGGCACACTATTCCCATTGAAATACTGGTAAGTTTGTTGATTTAACTTTACTTTAAATATTGTATTTGTTCTCGTTTTGTTCAAAATAAGATATATGCAGTGTGCATAGGAATTTCTTCATAGTTTTTTATTTTTACTATAGTCCGGCCCTTCAACGGTCTGAGGGACAGTGAACTGGCCCCCTGTTTAAAAAGTTTGAGGACCCCTGGTTTAATCCAATAACAGTGGGTATTGAAATAACATTATACTCATCTGTGACTTGCTACAGTCCCCTGGCCACTTTTGCATTGTCCTCCTGAGACGTACTTTTTCCTCCGTAGACCGAATAGAAACAATATGATTGTCCAGCACTATTTGGAATGCTTGAAACAACTACACAAAATGGAGTAACTAGATATTAGGTATCCACTAAACAGGTCTCTGCTTTAAAGCCTTCAATGGAAAGACAGATATCTCTACCAAGGATAGGCAAAGTGTCCATACTGGGACATCAGTGTCCATGGCAAGGTTTGCGAAGGTCCATCCTCAAATTGACCAACACGAATTTCACATAATGTTCACAATGAGTAATGTTGGTGCTTACATCTGATCTCTACCATAGTAGATTAAAATAGTTAACAAAATACAAGTAATTAATAAAAAAACAAACAGATAAAAACATATTCAATAATTCCAGGATCTAAATAGGAAAGCGGAAAGCGGAAAGCTTACAAATATGGTTTGCTAATGATCTGTATTATAAAATATAATCATTGAAACACACATTTTTAATAGATTACATTCCAAACTATGTTAGCAATAACATACATAGCATTGTAAAACAATATAAATATATATAAAAAAGTTTTTAAAATGTCTGATTTTCATTGCATTTTACCCTCGCAAAATCAATAACAGATTTGTTTGGGGAAATATATACATGTTTATGGCATCCGAAAACCTAGCCCATCTGTTTCACGTCCAGTGTCTCTTTACTCTTGTGCTATACTGCCAAAACAGAATGACTTGTGGGGGATTACAAGTCACCTCTAAGCACACATGATCTGTACCTGTAAAAAAAGGATTTAAAAAATAAATGTATTGTAACTAAAAGTGACATCCTGATATTATCAAAACACTGCATTTAATATGTCTGTGGTGCTACCTTTTCTAGCTTGCTGGGGTAATGGACCTTCAACTACATTCAACGGTAGAAGAGCATTAAAATCATTCTTTTTAACAACCAAGAAATATTCCCTTTCACCGTTCTTCTATAGTTCTTTGACTGACTTCCTAATGACTTAATTCTTCATTTTGCCATCTGTAAAGATTTTCCACTAATTACACTTAATGAGCTGTGAGCTATTGAAATATTAACTCATTTACACTTTTTAAACCAAACCAATTTACTAATATATGATGGGAAGGGTAACTGCTAAATCAATTCTGATACATTTAAAATCCACTTAAATCTTAATAGGGACTAAAATACATTGGTCCTCATTCAATATGCAATTGTGCTGTAATAATATCTTGAGAGAAATGTATTGCTATCTTATGCCTTGCATTTAAAATGGTATGAATTTGAACTTAATGCAGAATCGCGTGATATATTTTCTAATTACGTTGTAACGTTGTTACCGATCGCCTTAATAAATCATGTGTACAGTTTGTAATTATTCGACATTTTTAATCTGTGTCCTTTACAAAAAATTAATTGAAATAATTTCTATGCTCCTAAATTTAAAGCACATTGGTCCCAAGGTATTATTATTTAGACTTGTTATTCACATATATTGATCAAATGGTTAGAGGATTTTTTTGGTAAGACCTACTAATTATTTCAAGTCTAAACGAAATATTTTAAAAAAAGATATCTGTGATAATTCCACCAGATAATTATACCATTTTATTAAGATAAGTTATATTAGAGCTTGGTGCAGATATTAAAAACAGAGAAATAATAATTTTTCTATTCGTTATCAACAGACCTGTTATTTCTTGTGCACTGACACTGATAACATTATGACCACTTTGACACGTACCACATTGCAGACCACGTTCACCGTTTCATGGACACAGTATTCCCTGATGGCATTGGCCTCTTTCAGCAGGATAATGCTCCCTGCCACAAAGCAGAAATGGTTCAGGAATGGTTTGAGGAACACAACAACGAGTTCAAGGTGTTGACTTGGCCTCCAAATTCCCCAGATCTCAATCCAATCGAGCATCTGTGAGATGTGCTGGACAAACAAGTCCGATCCATGGAGGCCCCACCTCACAACTTACAGGACTTAAAGTATCTGCTGCTAACGTATTGGGGCCAGATACCACAGCGCACCTTCAGAGGTCTAGTGGATCCATGCCTCGATGGGTCAGGGCTGTTTTGGTAGCAAAAGGGGCAGGTGATCATAAAGTTATTGTTTATTGATGTGCTTTCAATTGCCACAACCAAGGAAAGGATGATAGATAGAAGCTGCTGTGCAATGAGGAATGTGGTGTCAATCTGCTGTACAATGAGGAATGTGGTGTCAAGCTGCTGTGCAATGAGGAATGTGGTGTCAAGCTGCAGTGCAATGAGGAATGTGGTGTCAAGCTGCAGTGCAATGAGGAATGTGGTGTCAAGCTGCTGTGCAATGAGGAATGTGGTGTCAAGCTGCTGTGCAATGAGGAATGTGGTGTCAAGCTGCTGTGCAATGAGGAATGTGGTGCACACTGGGAAAGACAGGTGTGTAAGACAGGTCTGGTTGGTGAGCGCAGACAGGACTGGCAGGTGAGTGCAGACTGGACTGATAGGTGAGCACACACTGGACTGATAGGTGAGCACTGGAATGGATGATATGTCCTGGCAGAACTAGAGGGTGAGTGCAGACAACTGGATGGTATGTCCTGGCCGGACTGGCAGGTGAATGCAGACTAGACTGGATGGTATGTCCTGGCAGGACTAGTAGGTGAGTGCAGACTAGACTGGATGATATGTCCTGGCAGAACTAGAGGGTGAGTGCAGACTAGACTGGATGGTATGTCCTGGCAGAACTAGAGGGTGAGTGCAGACTAGACTGGATGGTATGTCCTGGCCGGACTAGCAGGTGAGTGCAGACTAGACTGGATGGTATGTCCTGGCAGAACTAGAGGGTGAGTGCAGACTAGACTGGATGGTATGTCCTGGCCGGACTAGCAGGTGAGCCTGGACTGGAATGGATGGTATGTCCTGGCCGGACTAGCAGGTGAGCCCAGACTGGAATGGATGGTATGTCCTCGCAGGACTAGCAGGTGAGCCTGGACTGGAATGGATGGTATGTCCTGGCCGGACTAGCAGGTGAGCCCAGACTGGAATGGATGGTATGTCCTGGCCGGACTAGCAGGTGGGCCTGGACTGGAATGGATGGTATGTCCTGGCCGGACTAGCAGGTGAGCCCAGACTGGAATGGATGGTATGTCCTGGCAGGACTAGCAGGTGGGCCTGGACTGAAATGGATGGTATGTCCTGGCAGGACTAGAGGGTGAGTGCAGACTAGACTGGATGGTATGTCCTGGCCGGACTAGCAGGTGAGTGCAGACTAGACTGGATGGTATGTCCTGGCAGGACTAGCAGGTGAGCCCAGACTGGAATGGATGGTATGTCCTGGTCGGACTAGCAGGTGAGCCTGGACTGGAATGGATGGTATGTCCTGGCCGGACTAGCAGGTGAGCCCAGACTGGAATGGATGGTATGTCCTGGCAGGACTAGCAGGTGAGC
Organism: Pelodytes ibericus; assembly: GCA_036172795.1. Classification (NCBI taxonomy): domain Eukaryota; kingdom Metazoa; phylum Chordata; class Amphibia; order Anura; family Pelodytidae; genus Pelodytes; species Pelodytes ibericus. The sequence continues at coordinate 642,407 of CM069868.1, forward strand.
CTGGACTGGAATGGATGGTATGTCCTGGCCGGACTAGCAGGTGAGCCCAGACTGGAATGGATGGTATGTCCTGGCCGGACTAGCAGGTGGGCCTGGACTGGAATGGATGGTATGTCCTGGCCGGACTAGCAGGTGAGCCCAGACTGGAATGGATGGTATGTCCTGGCAGGACTAGCAGGTGGGCCTGGACTGAAATGGATGGTATGTCCTGGCAGGACTAGAGGGTGAGTGCAGACTAGACTGGATGGTATGTCCTTGCCGGACTAGCAGGTGAGCCCAGACTGGAATGGATGGTATGTCCTGGCCGGACTAGCAGGTGAGCCTGGACTGGAATGGATGGTATGTCCTGGCTGGACTAGCAGGTGAGCCCAGACTGGAATGGATGGTATGTCCTCGCAGGACTAGCAGGTGAGCCTGGACTGGAATGGATGGTATGTCCTGGCCGGACTAGCAGGTGAGCCTGGACTGGAATGGATGGTATGTCCTGGCAGGACTAGAGGGTGAGCATAGAATAGACAGTAACACCTCCATTTGTTATAAAAAGTACTTTCTGAAGCAATAAAAGTAAAACTTGACAACTTCCTAAACTTTGAGCATCTCCAAATGTTTATCTGTAATGAAACTGAAACTTTAAATGAAGGCTTAGCATGCTTTATTTTTGTGCACATTACTAAGTGCTGTCATTAGTGTCTGGATGAGCATACATTGATATTAATTGATCCGCCCTCCTCTCCGAGTCCGACCTTTTCCTTACAACCATTTCTAGATTCCCCCCTACTCCACCACCCCCTGCCCTGACCTTTCTCCGTTCAACCATTTCTAGGTTCCCCCCTCACCCTTAGTTAGGCCCTAAAGGTGCACCCTGACTAAATGAGGGTACCACGAACAACTTCATAGGTTTATTTGGTATCTCCGCCACTGGTTGTACCAAAACCCCCAAATATTGTCCCATGTCAGCAGGAAGTGTGCCCGGATATAGTTCTAAAACAAAAAAATCCATATCCTGTTATCCTAATACACCTATTATGTGAGATGTAATAAGGTGAATAAGCATATTGTATGTTGTTTCGGAATGCATTATCTGCTTCGTTTTTTCAATTGAGAGGCACTTTTATTTTTTCTAAAACTCTGAGTCTCTTATCTGTTCCCTTATTTGAATTCCATCACCAATGCTAAGCTGCAAGAAGGAAATCATACTATGTGATTTACATAATTCTAACATAACAAGCACAGTATTAATTGCCGTCTGTAGACTGTTGGTAACAACTCAATTGTGACTAATTAAAGATCTGGCTACTTCTTCTGGGACTAATCCTTGCAGATAGTCTTCCACCGGATAATTTTATATTCAGCAACCTCATTAAATATTAGTGCCTACTTCAACAATAATTTGCTAAATTCTCTGAAAAGTGTATCTTAAAATAAAGCAGAAAGAATTGGCAAAATACTGGACATGCTGGTGCCTCCATAGACTCAACATTGGCCTCAAGCCAATTCTTTTATTGGCCTGCTAATAAAATACCGGCTGGGGGGGACAAATCTACATAGGTTTTTAGACTGTGATACCCAACCTCACTCCAAGTGAGAGGATGAATGATGCTGGTATGTTAGCTCAGTCAGTTAATCCACTTCATATGAAGTCTGTTTAATTCTCAGGGATGCAGGTCGGATTCCTGGTGAGATCTCCTCATCCGTTCATAAAATTAAAAAAATAAGTACCATTAAATGGTATACTAGTATATTCCCAGGATGTACCTTAAAATGACACAATGTAACAATGTGTCATTCCTGGTTAATGATCTAATTATTTTTATTACTATTGGGCTTCTACAAAACTCTTATCGGAGGGAGCACAGGCCCCCTACCCTCTGAACTGTATGCACTTGCATCCCTCTGTCACACATGCTGGGTTCACACTTTTTGTCACCATGTTATTCCTCTAGCCTCAGGTCCATAAAGTCGTCTTTCTCTTGCTCCCCCATTTACATACCCTGCTCTCTCTCTTGCACTTCCTGTCCCTCTAAATACCCTGCTTTCTTTCCCCCTTCCTCTGTATCCCTTTTATTAAATTTTACACTTCTGTCATGGCCCACCCAATAAAAAGATATTAAACAAATAAAAAATATGTTAGGTGCATGCCTAGCTTTGCTTTTTGCAATGTAGTAATTGTTTAATACTTTGTGAGTAAATATGTATAAATTGTGAAAAATAAGGCATCTTTGTAAATATTAAACTGACATTTTTACATGCTGAATAATAATTTTTATTTAAAAAATACTTTAGCATGCACAAAAAAACAGAAAAATGCACACAAAAAACCCTGGCAACTACATTTTTTATTTGCAAATAAACACTAACTCCTGCACACATGCTACCATTGTCTCTTGAATGACTTCTTATTCCTACTGTTTTTAATACAGTGAGAGCTGGGTGGGATTGGCTAGAGGGTAACAAACCTGTATACTAGCTTGATGAAACAGAAACATTGGTAATCAAGGCTATTTTCTTTAAAGAAAGAATGGCAACCCTTGTTGGCTCCTAAATTGTATTCATTTTTATATTTGGTGCATTCAATAGATCAGTAGAGCAGACCCCTATATGACAGTCTCCACTTTTACCTAGAGACCCCACTGTGCCAGTCTCAACGTTGATAAATAGTCGCTTGGTACCAGTCACAACCTCAATTAAAAGGCACCTAAATTCAGTCTTAATCCTTAACAAGAAATCTCCAAGGACTTAAACCAGTCCACTTCCAAATGTTGCTAAATTCTCCTGGCATGTCTTTGTCTTCAGTCACATTTTGTTTAAAATTCTTTGAAAATTCATTGATTCGAGAAGCAGCCATTTTGTTTTAATGCACTTCCTGAATAATGCCACACCCATAAATGAGAGAATTGGCGCTATGTCAACGATTCTAGGGTAAAAAAAGGTTGTTTTTTCCCCCTCCTTTTTGAAGCACAGTTTTTATTAAGTTACATTTCCCATCTAGAACCAATTCCTAATTAATCTAATTATTGGCATGCACTTCACTCACGTCTCCTTTGCGAAATGTAACTGATGTGTTGTCAAAATACATCTATACGTAGTTATGAAATACTCACAGGACTCATGTGATGTTCCATCTCTGACTACACAGTAAAAAGAAGCAGCAAACTGGGCTTCAAACAGCCGAGCAAGCCTTGTGGTGAGGTTGTTAAGTAGATTTTAAGATAGAATTAGAGCAGCGTGAGTGGAAAGTTAATAGAATGTGCCTTCTCGCTGCCTTTGATGTAGAGTCTAGGGATAGCAACCTGCGTAGTTTTATGCATTTGCTTCTTTATTCATTATTGCTGACTTTAACACATTTTTCAAAGTGTGACAATCCTGCAGAACCTTGAAATGTGACACCATCGAAACTTTCAAAACAACCATAAAAAGACAATTAATAAAAAATTTAAAAAACGGTTTAATTTGGGAAATAACACAAGAAGGAAACCTCTAGGATTTAAACATAAAGCCAACCACTGAGCCACATCTGATCGAAAAAATATATGTGGTTGGATATGTGGATACTACAAGCATATCTCACATTAACATACACAATGGGGGTTATGTATGAAAATGTCCACTGTAAAGTGTCTGTAGTTTTTTTTTTTTTTTAAAAGTGCAATTGTTGTTTGGTACGTATAACAACGAATTGGTTTTATATAACTCCCGTCACTTTGCAGCGCAGGAGAGAAGGACCTCCGTCAAACATTTTTTGAGGTGGTTCTCTGACACAAATCAGGCGCCTGATATTGTGATACATAGAATGTGCCGGCAGGACAAGCACTGCCACAACCTAAATCTACTTGTTTGGCATAGATAATGCAGACTCCCTTGTGTCGGCTTTATGCATTGGCGCATGTGGAAACAAGTCCTGAGTATGAGCACCACTGTGGACATAAACAAAATCCAGATCAAATAAATAGGCCTTATCTCCTGACAACACTGAGAAACACAAACCAGAATCAGAAGCAGTGCCATCAAGTAGAATGGGACTTGGTACAGTGGCTCGTAGAGTTCAGAAGTGAAAAAGAACAAACAGTCTCCCGTAACAATGTCCTTTCCTGCAATGTCCTTAAAGCAATGGTCCTTAAAGAGGGGTAGACCTGTAAAGAAGAAAATATTGTATCTACTGTCACAATATATGTTTTTATGCAATAAATTAAAGCAGTAAATGTGTTAACATGTTCCAATAATTTGGTTTTTGCCAGGCCACGATACATTTCCCAAGGTGGATGAGTGTTGCTCGTTTGGCCAAGGGCTATCTTTTGCATGTTGCTGACTGATAAACAAATAGTAGACCTGAGACTACGGGTGTGGCATTAATTTTCTGTGTTTAACAATTCATGCAGGGCTTGTTGCAGAAGGGCTGTTACAAACTAAGATGAGTTTAAATGAATCAAAATAAACTGATACTCAAATTAAGCTGACAATCTAAAGGGAATAGGGTACTTGATAGAGACGATGGAAGAGAAGACTGTAATGGAAGATATATTTGGGGAGTGTATCAGTCACTGCCCAGTAAGACCAATGGTTTCTAAAGGTTTTTTTCTCATTGAGAGGTCTACATGCCTCTTTTAACATGTGACGTTTAAAGAACATTTCAGGATGAGTTGGATAAGTGAATTCCAGAGGCTTGCTGAATCATGAAGGGTTTGGTACTTTAAGGTAAGAAGTTTAAATATTGTCCTGTAAAGAACGAGACATCTCCTTGACGGCTGTACAATGGTATTCTCAGCTTCAGATGGGAAACACAACCATGAATGATTGTCAACCACTAATGAGAGTAATAAATGGATAGGAACCCCCACCCCCCCCCCCGGCAAAGAGCACAGACGATCCAGTGGGGGGATAGAGAAGGTGTGCACTCACAAAGAGACAAGAGGTAATAGCCCCCACATTAGGTTCTATCACTGTAATTGTTTCTTTGTTGTCAAGTAGTCCACCAATTATAATGTAAAATCATGTGTAGACATTAGTGGGTAAAATTAAAATCATTCAGAAAGTGTTAAACCCTAACTTTGTATGAAATTGTTGTGCATGTGCTCTGCTGGGCTCTGAAACATAAGGCTTTAAAACATTATGTGTCTTTTTCTTATTTAAATGATTTTGAAGTCATGTGTAATTGATTGATTGCCATTGTTTTGTTCTTAGATGATTTTCAAGCTTGTAATTTCCAGTATCTACAGGAAGAACATCCAATTACCATCAAAATGCCGGATTGGAAGAGATAGCGATGATTTTCTAATTCAGGTTCACCTGCCTTCGTGAAATGACGAGTGCTTTTGTGTTATTTAAAATACAGAGAATACATATATGTCCTTTATACAAATAATAAAATACAGGATAATTTCTTTTAAATGTGTTGTTTGTATGTGAATCTGTGTACTTGTATTAATGTTTTGTTTTGTCGAATACTAATAGTCTAAAATAGAGGAATAGATAGAAGAAAAAAAAAGAAAGAAATAATTATTTTAGGAAATTATACAATAGTCAGAAATAAATTACAGATTTGTTGATATACATACTTCACTGGAGAGAAGTTTAAGAAAGGGTAAGGTTGCCCACTTTATTGGTAAAAAAATATACCATCATATATGTAAAATCCTGGTTTGGTAGCAAGCATAGGAAAAGAAAATAATTTCCTACAGTTTTCTTAATGATATAGCATGTTATAATATGCATATCAAACCACATACTGGTGTCATAAAGGGAAGACACCACAGATACTCATACTGCATGTGCTTTAAGTTCAGATATCAATACGTCGAGACCACTTTTTATTCTGTACATTTATAGTGTTCAGGAGACGGACTCAGGTTATGTTGCTGATCCTTGAAAGGTTGACAAGACTAAGAGACTATACTGTGCTTGTTCTAAACCAGGTTTTACCTCTGAAGGAACTGAACAAAAGGATGAAAAATGATCTATACATTGTGTTAGCAAAATTACAAACAAATGTCTAAATTAGGAGAAATGTGTTTAGTCTCATGTTTATGACATCACTGGTGATTTGAAATGCAGAGGAACTGGTTTTTAATGTAAAGTTTGTAATTTGCATATCAAGCCACCAGTTATGTCATAAATAGGATAAAACATAGACGCGTTGTTCTTCTAAGTTAGGGATTTGCTTGCATTTCTGCCTACACAATGGATAGATCATTGTTCACAGTATAAGACATGATTAGGCTGACAGAGTCCCTTTTCTAATCTTTTTCCTATATCTCATGTTTGCAATGTCTATTACCTCAGTGCCTCAGAATCAAAGCAGCTGAGATTGTAGCGTTAGAGCTACATGTGTCAGTTTTCCATTGACATGCTCTGATCTGAGAAATCTTCCTAGGAACACTCAGCGAGCTCTTTCTTGACCTATTTTTTTGTTTTTGAAGCCACTGCTTCCGGCATGGATATAATCTCTATTAACATGTGGCAAGTGTGAGCAGAGATATGTAAATCTGTTTTATTTATTTGTTCTAACTATTGTGTTAGAGACGTTTGTGATCCACTTAGCACCCCAGCCAACTAATGGCAGCATATTACACAGCTTGTGAGTGATTCATGGGGGTAGCTTTAAAGAGAAAAGGTCTGGATGACAAGGCTGTGCTTTAATCTGAGAGTTCATGTGAATCTCTAGTGATATTGGTTGCAAAGTATAAATTAGATAATACACTCCGAGCACATTCATTTTGTTTATGTGTTGATAGGTATTCCTGGTTATCTGGTATTGTGTGGATGCTATGCATTGTGGGAGACTTTAGTCTATTCACTAAAATTCGAGTTTGGAGGTTGAGATTAGAGCTTCAAACACTCACCCCCCTCTCGGATGCATCACCTCGACCTAGAAAAATAGTATTCACTAACATTTTTGCCAGGTTGAGATGTGGTGTGCCGAGGAGGTCAAGACTAAGTCAAACTCGGCACCTGAGTTTGGGGGTCGAGTTTGAATTAGTCTCAAAAGTATCTTCAATCAATTAACCTCCTGTTATAGCCAAGCATCAGATCGAGTGGTGTAAAGCACACCGCCACTGGACTCTGGAGCAGCTGCATGCAAGCCTCACATCACCAAGTACAATGCCAAGCGTCAGATCGAGTGGTGTAAAGCATGCCACCACTGGACTCTGGAGCAGCTGCATGCAAGCCTCACATCACCAAGTACAATGCAAAGCGTCGGATCGAGTGGTGTAAAGCACGCCGCCACTGGACTCTGGAGCAGCTGCATGCAAGCCTCACATCACCAAGTACAATGCCAAGCGTCAGATCGAGTGGTGTAAAGCATGCCACCACTGGACTCTGGAGCAGCTGCATGCAAGCCTCACATCACCAAGTACAATGCCAAGCATCGGATCGAGTGGTGTAAAGCACGCCACCACTGGACTCTGGAGACGCTGCATGCAAGCCTCACATCACCAAGTACAATGCCAAGCATCGGATCGAGTGGTGTAAAGCATGCCGCCACTGGACTCTGGAGCAGCTGCATGCAAGCCTCACATCACCAAGTACAATGCCAAGCATCAGATCGAGTGGTGTAAAGCATGCCGCCACTGGACTCTGGAGCAGCTGCATGCAAGCCTCACATCACCAAGTACAATGCCAAGCATCGGATCGAGTGGTGAAAATCACGCCGCCACTGGACTCTGGAGCAGCTGCATGCAAGCCTCACATCACCAAGTACAATGCCAAGCATCGGATCGAGTGGTGTAAAGCACACCGCCACTGGACTCTGGAGCAGCTGCATGCAAACCTCACATCACCAAGTACAATGCCAAGCATCGGATTGAGTGGTGTAAAGCATGCCACCACTGGACTCTGGAGCAGCTGCATGCAAGCCTCACACCACCAAGTACAATGCCAAGCATCGGATCGAGTGGTGTAAAGCATGCCGTCACTGGACTCTGGAGCAGCTGCATGCAAGCCTCACATCACCAAGTACAATGCCAAGAATCGGATCGAGTGGTGTAAAGCATGCCACCACTGGACTCTGGAGCAGCTGCATGCAAGCCTCACATCACCAAGTACAATGCCAAGCGTCGGATCGTGTGGTGTAAAGCATGCCGCCACTGGACTCTGGAGCAGCTGCATGCAAGCCTCACATCACCAAGTACAATGCCAAGCGTCGGATCGAGTGGTGTAAAGCACGCCACCACTGGACTCTGGAGCAGCTGCATGCAAACCTCACATCACCAAGTACAATGCCAAGTGTCGGGTCGAGTGGTGTAAAGCATGCCGTCACTGGACTTTGGAGCAGCTGCATGCAAGCCTCACATCACCAAGTACAATGTCAAGCATCAGATCGAGTGGTGTAAAGCATGCCACCACTGGACTCTGGAACAGCTGCATGCAAGCCTCACATCACCAAGTACAATGCCAAGCATCGGATTGAGTGGTGTAAAGCATGCCCCCACTGGACTCTGGAGCAGCTGCATGCAAGCCTCACATCACCAAGTACAATGCCAAGCATCAGATTGAGTGGTGTAAAGCATGCCGCCACTGGACTCTGGAGACGCTGCATGCAAGCCTCACATCACCAAGGACAATGCCAAGCATCGGATTGAGTGGTGTAAAGCATGCCCCCACTGGACTCTGGAGCAGCTGCATGCAAGCCTCACATCACCAAGGACAATGCCAGGTGTCAGATCGAGTGGTGTAAAGCATGCCGCCACTGGACTCTGGAGCAGCTGCATGCAAGCCTCACATCACCAAGTACAATGCCAAGTGTCGGATCGAGTGGTGTAAAGCATGCCGCCACTGGACTCTGGAGCAGCTGCATGCAAGCCTCACATCACCAAGTACAATGCCAAGCGTCAGATCGAGTGGTGTAAAGCATGCTGCCACTGGACTCTGGAGCTGCTGCATGCAAGCCTCACATCACCAAGTACAATGCCAAGCGTCAGATCGAGTGGTGTAAAGCATGCCACCACTGGACTCTGGAGCAGCTGCATGCAAGCCTCACATCACCAAGTACAATACCAAGCGTCGGATCGAGTGGTATAAAGCACGCCACCTCTGGACTCTGGAGCAGCTGCATGCAAGCCTCACATCACCAAGTACAATGCCAAGCATCGGATCGAGTGGTGTAAAGCATGCCACCACTGGACTCTGGAGCAGCTGTATGCAAGCCTCACATCACCAAGTACAATGCCAAGCGTCGGATCGAGTGGTGTAAAGCATGCTGCCACTGGACTCTGGAGTAGTGGAAACTTGTTCAATGGAGTCTTCACTGTATCTCCTAACTTGTTCCCCCAGTAAATCGGGATGTCGGAGGGTGGCGTTTTGGATTTTGAGTGTCAGTGCTAGAGTGCTTTCGTGGTGGTGCTGTCACTCAAACTGAAAGTGCTATTGGACATGCACCATTTTGTGTCCCAAGCATTGGAGAATGACACTGGGACTTGTAGTCCTGAATCCCCCTGTGCTACTGAACGCTACCTCTTTCCTGAAAAGCGGGACAGAAGTAGAGCTTGGCGGGACAGGGGGCAGAGTCTTAAATATGGTTGGTAGGCATTCAACCAAAATAAAATGCATACCAATGTATTCATGGAAGAGGTAATTGCAGGAAACTGGCAAGATAATTGCAAAATTAATGGTAAAATAGCCGTAAGATTGCAGTTCCCTTATCAATTCCCTCATGCATGAATAAAGTAAAAAGAAACAAACAATGCATAAAATGTTACAAACCATCTTTTCCCTGTTCCGTCTTTTCATTTCTTACTGATTGCATTCATTACCTCCAAATCTGTTTTATATCAATATAACGGATCTCGTCTAAAAGACCAACCTTGGGGGGGGGGGGGGGGGGGAATGTGAACAAAAACCAAGGCCAAATAGTTTTATCCACTGCTGTGTTGAAATGTTTACTGGTTTATTTTGATTTCTAGGATTAGAAATCAGAGCAGCAGAATGGAAAGTGCTGTAAAATACCTCTTTTCCTAATTGAATGGAAATGAAAAGGGTAATTGTCGGATAGATAAAATCCCTGCAGTAAGATTTATGAAGTCATACTCGATGTCTCACTTTCAGTTTGGGAATTTTTTCTGCTACATTTCATTTGGCGTAAGCCACGTTGAGTTGGTGTATTCAGTGTTCATTTTGCCAAATGGATAAAGGCTCGGACATAAACGGCATGTCTGGGTCCAAAATATACAGCGCCAGTCATCATTTGGTTGTTTAATCATTATTGCTAAGCAACACTGATTGGAATATCTCAGTGAATGATGTGTGAATCATTCCTCGTCAGGTGCCAACTCTTTTCACGATATGCAGGACGCTCTTTGGCAGGGAATTAATTCAGAAATCTATAAAGTCATCCATATGTTTGGCTGATGTTCGCTGTAGAAGTCATTGAAGTAAGTTTGAAAAAAGTGTTTTTAGTTATAAACCTGCGCAGTTTTAAAGGTTTTATTTTATAGACAGTGAATATCATGTACTTTCATGTCCTTTGTAACAATTATATACAATAAATTATTACCAAAGAATAAGCCATTCTTTTGTTGTTATCTGTATTAAAGAGGGACTAAACCCCCAAATAATAGGGTCTGCTCAATGAAGAGAGAACTGTGGGGAATTGAGACTGTAATTTCACATATAAGGCCAAAGTAGCCGAGCTGAGAAAAAAAATCTCCCGTTCAGCTGCATTGGAGAATGATTCCAACTCGGCTACTTTGGCCTAAAGTATGAATTTCCCTTCTCATTTCCCTGCACTTCTCTCTTTATTGAGGAGACTCTTATATTTTTTAATGAATAATTAATCAATAAAGCAGAATTCCAGGAAATCATTCCAAAGTTATGTCGTTCTAGACATTGCAAATGTTACTTTATTTGTAGCATTTCTATTGGCTAAACTGATTGTTCCACTTTTACAAATTACCCCAGTTTGATTCTTTATTAACAAGACGTCTTACTTCCACAGTCCAGCTTTAGTTCTTTGTAATTAGTGTTTGTCTTTTTCTAGTTTACCATTGTTTTGTGAGACATAATGGTGACAATGTATCTTTGCCCTTCAGAAACAGACAGTCCTAACAAATGGATGTAGATAATCAATAGAATGTGTTAATGGTCTGCTGCTGTATTGAAAGATAATTAAAGATCTAATGGAAGGTCAATAGATTTTATGATCACTAGATGGTTTATGTTAGTGTGTGATATGGGCAAAGTTATGGGGAATGAGGTGATGGGAAGACATGGTGGGGGTCAGGTATGGGCGTAGTCACCATACACAGACTCCATTGTCTGGAGGTCCATAGAACATCATTAAAATGTATATCTCCCAAGTGTACCTAGTTTGGAGGTACAGTCCCTATTTTGCACCCAAATTCCCAAAGTCCATCACTTCTACTCTGTTGTCTCTCTTTTCCGGGAGCTTAGAAAGGTTTTTTGGTATTGGTTTGTAAGAATGTGTATCACAGATATCCAGCTCCATACAACTCGCAATAACGTGAGTTTAAATGCAGTAAATGTGTTTTTACAATGTTTTGTGTAAATAAATTATGAAATGCTTATTCTAAATGACTTATCAAATTACATAAATAGTTACCATAATGTAATTGATAAAGTTCAGGTAAAGCCCCGCCCACTGCCACACCTTCAGCCACTCCCATAAACTTTCTTAGTGTCCCTCTTCGCACATTTGGAATATTGAGAGGTATGACACTGGCAGTAGATGTCCACCATGGTGCCTGTGCCTGGTTGGGTAGAGTAAGTGAAGTTATCATTTGATAGAGCATTAGAATTAACCTTTTTTTATTTTTTTTTCCTGGGGGCTACCAGGTCCAAAATCTGAACAGGTTGAAAAAATGTTTGGTTCAGAGTCAGCACACTGCCTTCATTGATCTCTATTCCGTAACTTAAATTATTATAGCTCTGGTCAGTGAATATCCGAAACTGCACATTTTGAGTCAAAAACCTGTGATAAGCAACAACTCAAGTCATTGAAAAGGATCAAGCCATTGTTTTAACTTGTTTTTATTTTATTTTAGTGGTAACATTTATAATGATTCTTAGCCTAACAAGGGACATCACTTACAGACTAAATTATAACAGTAACTAAGACGATATTGTGAACTGAGGATTTTTTTTTTTAACCAAATACATGGAGACGTATGGCATACAATGCTGGCTTCTCTCCTATTTTATAAATATAGCTGATCATTACATATTACTAATGTCCCCTACCTTTATTAGTAGCCAATCTACCCAGGGCAGTCCTGGAGACAAGAACAATATGTATAATTAAAATACTAATAATAATAAGTGCAGAGTGATTGTAAAGCATACTGAATATTCATAAGAAACATATTTTACAGCATCACAATTTAATCATTAAATGTATAAATTATTCATTGAATTAAAACAGAATAATCTCTGTAGAAGAAAATCATTCAATTAACATGCACTTTGCAATTAACAGTAGATTTTTAATTGTAGATACTGATTCCCCCTTTAAATTTCTATAAATTTCCCCTTTTACATGTTTTTTTTTTAATCACACGGTAGAACTTAGTGACAATATGTATCATTTGTGACAGATTAAGGGGTCTGCCCAATATACACTTATTATTATCGGATTGGATCCGGGCCGAATTTCACAAATCTCCGAAATTAGGCTATTCAGTCAATATCCCTGAATTCAGGTACGAATCAGCAGTTTGCTGTATTTCAATACCAAAGTATCGGAGAGATTCCAATCGTGACATTTTCACCATGATTCATTTTCGACTACCCAACATGTGCCTAATAACAGGCGAACACACTCAGAAAATGGGTAACAAGGGGGAATTCCCCCATTTATCCTCATCTGAGCAGGAGAAGTAAACTATAAAGCCCTATAAAGTATGCTACAAAAGGTTTCAATCTGCTTTTTTTCACATGGACATGCATACATACACGCCTTATATTGCCTAATATTGTGTAGATCCCACTTTTTCCACCAAAACAGCCCTGACTTATCAAGCAATGGACTCCACTAGGTGTGCTGTGGTATCTGGCACCAAGACGTTAGCAGCAGATCCTTTAAGTCCTGTAAGTTGTGAGGTGGGGCCTCCATGGATCGGACTTGTTTGTCCAGCACATCCCACAGATGCTCGATTGGACTGAGATCTGGGGAATTTGGAGGCCAAGTCAGCACCTTGAACTCATTGTTGTGTTCCTCAAACCATTCCTGAACCAGTTTTCCTTTGTGGCAGGTGCATTATCCTGATGAAAGAGCCAATGCCGTCAGGGAATACAGTTCCCATGAAAGGCAGTAGATGGGCATTACATTTTTTTTACATGAGGCCATCCTTGATTTATAGCAGCACATAACACATGATTTGGAAGGAATCATTCAATACCTGGGATGGTGAGATTGTTAGCAGTATTGCATCATTTAAGTTCACATAATTTCCATTCAGGTTGTGGGAGAGAGGTCGGGATCAGTCAGCAATGTTTTTTTTTTTTTTAGTTTTTTATTGGCCCTAGTCTCCAGAGTTAAGAAGTGCATCCACTTCCCCACCAAGGATTCAGAGTGGCATGATGTCCAGTTGTCCTTTTACTGGGTGACAGGGATGCTGAATGTTTTTGGGGCCATAGACTGAACTCAGTTTAGGGTGAGGACCCCATTACACAAGGAGGAATTATATCAAAACCAGAAGCATTACCACTTTCTGGATATTCAGATTACCTGTGGTGCTCAACAGTACATCATGAGTATCAAGTTAGGGCATCCTGGCTCATGCCACGATGCTACCATCTTGCGGGAGTCATACATCAGCATAAAATGTGACCATGGCGAAATGCCTGATGGATGGCTCCTGAGCAACTAACCAATGTCTCATGCCATGTCTTACAGGTGACAAGGGATATAGATGTTGCCCTTGGCTCATGACCCTGCCGAGGAACCCACACACCGCACCAGAATGCAGGTATAACAGGGCCCATGTTGCAACAAGGTCTGTGATTGAACGCACATTTGGTGTATTCAGATCTGATCCATTGTTCAAGGTGAGTGGGAGATGGTTCAGGTGAGTGGGCAATGGTTCAAGGTGAGTGGGCGATGGTTCAAGGTGAGTGGGAGATGGTTCAGGTGAGTGGGCAATGGTTCAAGGTGAGTGGGCGATGGTTCAAGGTGAGTGGGTGATGGTAAGCAGAAATGGTTGTCATAAAGGGCACAAAAGAGATGAAAATACATTAACATATCCTCCTTGACTGCCATAAAATGCAGTTTTGCTTTAACAGATTCATACATTTAAGAGGCACGCTCCTCACTCTCATTATGGTGTGTAACATTTACTATATTACACCTTTGTGAGCTTGATTTAAGTAAAGCCATAAAGTAACATAAATAACAATTGTGCATGTGTTTGTGTGTTTCTGTGTGTTATTCTGTGTACATGTGTGTGTGTCTATGTGCATGTATGTATGTATCTGGGTTGATGTGTGTGTGTGTTTGTGTGGATGTGTGTTTCTGTGTGAATGTGTTCCTAAATGTTTGGGTTTCTCTGTCAATGTGTGTCAATATGCATGTGTGTGTCAGTGTGCATGTGTGTGTGTGTATCTGGGTGGATGTGTGTGTGTTTCTGTATGCATGTTTGTGTGTTTCTATGTGAATGTGTGTTTATGTGTGTGTTTACGCACATGTGTTTCTGTGTGTGTGTGACTAAGTGCATATATGTGACGTGTGTGGTTATGTATGTGCATTTGTCTGTGTGTGTATGTAACTGTGTGCATGACATTGTGTACATTTTTGCATGACTATTTATGTGTGATCTTATGTGTATGGGCTGGGCCAGCATTTTAATTTTTGAACCAAGCAGCACAATGTCTTTAACCAGCCTTTTTCTAGAGAGTATTTTATTTGCGCAAATACACTAATTTGCACTCAAATGGTTAAAATTGCCTTCCACCCAATAACATAGGGAAAATAATATGTATTTTGGCTACTTTCCGATATTTGCAATCTCTAAGCACAAAAAAGGCTGCTCAGGTCAAAGTAAACCCAGAAATAAAAGCTAACTATCCTTTCTTATCAAGAGCAGATCCACTGGGACCAAGTGAGAGTAGATACAAGCATTTACTATTTACTTCTCCTGTGTTTTTATCTCCTGCAGCAATACATGACAATCATGCAAAACAGGAGCAGGAGGGGGAAATAAATCAGATCAGTGCATCATTAAAGTGGCACTTTGTATAGGAGAATATGTCGGAATATTTTTCTGTTTGTCGTCCTCAGGATTTCCTCGGAGGTTACGCAAGGCATTAATAATGTGAAATTACATTTGACAAGTGTTCTGAGGACAAGAGAAATTGTACTTTTACAATACACCTCACCTTACATAGCAAAGGCCAGTCCATACCCCATAGTCCATAGTCTGCCCATAGTCCATACCCCATAGTCCATAGTGCGCCCATAGTCCATACCCCATAGTCCATAGTCCGCCCATAGTCCATACCCCATAGTCCATAGTCCGCCCATAGTCCATACCCCATAGTCCATAGTCCGCCCATAGTCCATACCCCATAGTCCATACCCCATAGTCCGCCCATAGTCCATACCCCATAGTCCATAGTCCGCCCATAGTCCATACCCCATAGTCCATAGTCCGCCCATAGTCCATACCCCATAGTCCATAGTCCGCCCATAGTCCATACCCCCCTTACCTTTCCTGTTACTGGACTATAGGTTTCTGCGCCAAAGTCAGTTACTGACCATATCTGGCAAAATACTACAATCGCTTTTTGATGGGAACCACCTGTCTGTAAACATATTGGTCTGTTCCTGAAAGGACCCTCACAGACTGCCAGCATAGCCCAGCTGTGAGGCATGTGTTAAGGCACAGCCAACCTTCCTCCTGCGGATTGGGAAGCCAGCTCCTCAACAGTCTGCAGCAGCGGGTCCAGTCATGGCAAGTAGGGTCAGACAGGGGCAGGTGTTGCTGGGGTACAGTCACCTGCATAAATATGCTTCAGCATACAACAAGGAGAGGATAACAGGGTCCTGCACAGTCTAGAACAGCAGAGTCTGGCAGACAGACCTGTTTTGGACACACGTCCTGCAGCCCTATAAAAAGCCCCTGACCCCCTCTGTTGGTAGTTAATTTGTAGTCCCAGTGTAATCACAACCTGTTTCTCCTTTGTTCCTGGCTAATTTTGTTCGTCCTGTCCAGTCAGTCCATGCTGTCTATCTTGTCCAGTCAGTCCATGCTGCCTATCTTGTCCAGTCAGTCCATGCTGCCTATCTTGTACAGTCAGTCCATGCTGCCTATCTTGTCCAGTCAGCCCATGCTGCCTATCTTGTCCAGTCAGTCCATGCTGCCTATCTTGTCCAGTCAGCCCATGCTGCCTATCTTGTCCAGTCAGTCCATGCTGCCTATCTTGTACAGTCAGTCCATGCTGCCTATCTTGTCCAGTCAGTCCATGCTGCCTATCTTGTCCAGTCAGTCCATGCTGCCTATCTTGTCCAGTCAGTCCATGCTGCCTATCTTGTCCAGTCAGTCCATGCTGCCTATCTTGTCCAGTCAGTCCATGCTGCCTATCTTGTCCAGTCAGTCCATGCTGCCTATCTTGTCCAGTCAGTCCATGCTGCCTATCTCGTCCAGTCAGTCCATGCTGCCAATCTCGTCCAGTCAGCCCATGCTGCCTATCTTGTCCAGTCAGCCCATTCTGCCTATCTTGTCCAGTCAGTCCATGCTGCCTATCTTGTCCAGTCAGTCCATGCTGCCTATCTTGTCCAGTCAGCCCATGCTGCCTATCTTGTCCAGTCATTCCATGCTGCCTATCTTGTCCAGTCAGTCCATACTGCCTATCTTGTCCAGTCAGTCCATGCTGCCTATCTTGTCCTTTCAGTCCAGGCTGCCTATCTTGTCCAGTCAGTCCATGTTGCCTATCTTGTCCAGTCAGTCCATGCTGCCTATCTTGTCCAGTCAGTCCATGCTGACTATCTTGTCCAGTCAGTCCATACTGCCTATCTTGTCCAGTCAGTCCATGCTGCCTATCTTGTCCAGTCAGTCCATGTTGCCTATCTTGTCCAGTCAGTCCATGCTGCCTATCTTGTCCAGTCAGTCCATGCTGCCTATCTTGTCCAGTCAGCCCATGCTGCCTATCTTGTCCAGTCAGTCCATGCTGCCTATCTTGTCCAGTCAGTCCATGCTGCCTATCTTGTCCTACCAGTCTATGCTGCCGGTTGTTGCTTGTGCCAGACACAGACCATGCCTGATGTCCTATACAGACCGTTTTCTTTTACTCCTGCTTGTGATCCTCAGGATTGAACAAATGTTACAGCTGACACATTAGTCCACTGCGCTTTCTCAGCCAACATTTATTGATTAAAATCAAATTATAGAAAATGTGTTCTTTCATGTTTCGTATTTTATTTACGTATTACTTTTGGTTATCATTTAATGGCAGCCATCATTTTTCAAACAATCAAATGACCATATTTGGTAAAAAATAAAATTTGGACAGCAAGTGTAAACCATATGCCACTAAACATATTGCCCCTGAAAATGTGCACCGTTGCAGAATGTAAGCCACGTCTATCATAAAGAGATATATTTCAGTTGTACACTTTAATTTAAATATGTTGTTACATAACTTGTGGCATTATGTCTGAAAGGCACTCTATAAATCCTATGTCACAAATGGAAAGTGGTGCCCTGAACAATGGAAGACAAATAACCACGAGAGTGTGAGTGCAACTATCATGAGAGGGATCCAGTTGGCAAAGGACCCTGAGTGCAGAGTGCAGGAGTTATGGTGCAGAGGTGGAGACACAGGGTCTGATGTAAAATAACTGCTCTTAGCTTGGTGCAGTCACATTCCAGAGTGATAGCAGCCACTGTATCCAGTGTAACCAGTGCTTGAACTGAAGATACCCCACATCCTGGAGCTGGCATGTAACATAACAACTTTGATAGGAAAGCAGGATGGTGGAGCCTGGGAAAGGTAGACTAAGCAGAGCGAAGTAGCAGAAGGCAAACTAAGGCAGAATATAACAGCATACAGGGCCAAGGAGAGACTACAGAAACCAAACTAAGGTTAAATAATACAGGGAACAGGGCTAAGGACAAAAACACAGAGAAAGGGCATGACAAACAAACGTAAAGTCATACACAGGCACACATACAAAGGACAGTGCTAAAGCATCATAAAAATGACACAGACATGAATACAGGAACTACCCTTCTTATCTGAGATGATAATAAAAAAAGAGAATGTGTAACAGATAAGAACCAATTGGTTCATCTAGTCTTTACATTTCCATTAACCAAATAATTGCACTTATTTCATTTACATGGTTTAATCCAATGTCAGTAACTCACATTCCCCCACAGTCCTGTTTTGCACAGGACAGTCCTGATTTTAGGGACCAAAGTTGACTTCGGAAAGGACAGTGGTAATCCGTTAGGGTCTGGTACACTCATGCACAGTAGGGCTGACAGATTCAGGGACAGTGCCACCATGCATGCGCAGTTGTGCTGACCCTAGACCTCCCAAGCTCTGCCTCCACTGCCATCACGATTCACCAGGTGGGAACAATGGGATGTATGATAACACATGCAAAAATAAAAACATAATAAACTTTAGGGCTTGGCACTAAGGTTTCTCATGGTAGACGTTTACTGGGGTATGTGACAGACAATTTAATGATGTTCTATGACCTTCACTACATTGCCACAGACACTGGTGTCCTTGTATGGATACTTTAACTAACCCTGCTATACTTATATATAGAATAACAGGGTGCATAGAAAGGCCAACATATGTGTATTAAATCAGTAGCACTAAGTGTTGGTCTTGCAAATAATCAAACACTTAAAGCCTCTTACAGTCACGGTAAACATACATTTATAAGATTTAAGTTTAATTCTCTTCCCCCGAGCAGCATATCAAACTTCAAGTACAACACTAAAGAGAGAGAAAACTTGCATATATTTGTAGTTTTTTTTATTTATATATAATTAGGAAAGGATTTATGGAAAAATAAACCCTTACATTCCTGCCGATATCACCAAGCTCTCCTTTTTGGCTGTCACCTAATTTAGAAGCCCGGTGAAATTATTTACAATGTAATACTACAGGAGAACTTGAAATTAAGTAAAACAAAGTATAAATAAGTTACAGACAACTTAGAATGCTCTCCTTTTCTCATATCTAATGTGTTGAATCAAAAATGTACTTAATTTACTAATTGAAGAAAATCTATGGGAGGACGGCTAGTTCCATAATAGCCGAGGTCCTCCCAAAAAATCCGTAAGCTAAAGACGTCTATGGGAGGACCAAGGCTACCATTTTGCCAGCCAATTGGAGTACACTTTGGTGTAGCCTGAATTTGAGGATTACTCCAGTCACCGAAGTGATCTGATTGGGTCCAAAACTTCGATCTCCGATTCTCTCAAGAAAGTTGACCATAGTTGACCATGTAACCTATTCTTTAACTGTCTGCTTATTGCATCCCCCCCCCCCTCCACCCGCATCCTTCATTCAGCTGTCAGCTCTGTTTGCCTTTACAATTTAATTGGTATTCTTCAAGTGTGGCTTCTTTGTCTCCATTATAAACAAAACAATAAATACACTAATAACAAGTGTAGTCACTACATATCAGGATCTACATGAACCTGTAATAAGAAATTCATACACAGCGATGGTTAGTGTATGTTCACCTGGTAATTAGAGAGCTGGTGCCTGCTTTCCTTTTTCTTCTGATAAAAGCAGACACCATGCAGGATACAGGGGTTACTGTTGCCTAGCAACTTGTCTTCATCAAATCTCACTTCTCTTTTGGTACAGCCTTCAATCCAGTCACGTCTGAGCTTTCTAATTTAAATCCCATGTATGATTCCGATGATAATTTATTATTGCAATGAGGGGAGGTTTTCAATTCCTGTGGGAAATCAAGAGTCAGTCTGTCTGTTTGTCTGTCGGTCTTTTTTTAAAGCAGCACTTGACACACAAGAGAAAGATGTTTAAGTTACTGTTCATTACAAGAAGCAGACTGATGCCCCTGGGAATCATGAACAAACGATTCTTAAACTGATGAAAATTTCGGAAATGTGAAGAGAAATCCATCCACAGTTATTTATTTATTTTAACTTATGCGCTAATTAAAAGTGTTAAAAATGTGCACCATTTAAAAGATATTGAGGGTAATGTATAAAATCTTCCACACTGCAAAATATCAGAAGTTTTATAAAAAGGCACAATTGCCGTTTGCTATGTATAATTCCCAACACTTTGCAGTGCGGGACAGAAAGCCCTCCACCAGACAAGGACCCCCACCAAATAAGGCCCTCCGCCAAACAAGGACCCCCACCAAATAAGGCCCTCTGCCAAACAAGAACCTCCGCCAAACAAGGACCTTCGCCAAACAAGGACCCCCACCAAATAATGTCCTCTGCCAAACAAGAACCTCCGCCAAATAAGGACCTCCGCCAAACAAGGACCGCCACCAAATAAGGCCCTCTTCCAAACAAGGACCCCCACCAAATAAGGCCCTCCACCAAACAATGACCCCCACCAAATAAGGTCCTCTGCCAAACAAGAACCTCCGCCAAATAAGGATCTCCGCCAAACAAGGACCCCCACCAAACGAGGACCTCCATCAAACAAGGACCCCCCAAACAAGCAGCTGCGCCAAAGAAGGCGCCCCACCAAACAGTGTTTTTGTTGATGTTCCCCGACACAAATCAGGTACTTTATACATTTATACATTTGTATCAACACTGTATAAGCATTTTCATCCAGGAGCTACTGAACATTTCATCTCACCGCCATAACCATACATTGTGCAGGGATAAACCCAGTGACTTCCTCCTGCAAATTGCGTTGGCTGTACACTGTGCATTGTTTAACCCCTTCGCACTTGTAGGATGTTCTTTTACAGTACCTGGATGCCTCTCGGATGGTATAGCATGTCCTTACTGTAACAACTCATTGGCACCCCATGATAAGCTGCACTGTGGATCCCACCGCAGGAACCTGCAGTGTGATTCCCTCTCTTAGATGAGGACACTTTGCTTCAGCTTAGGCTCCATTTTACTAAAATGAGACATGCCCAGACTTCCAGGTTCAGGCATGCCAGCAGCATCTCAAGTTACATTACAAAATCTTGTGCTTCTTTGGCAGGGACCAACAAGGTCTTTGAAGACCCTGGTCTTGTCTCTTTCTACGGATCCCTTGCTCCCGATCAATTTGTGATTGTTGCCAGGCACTTTGGTCCTTAGAGACCAAGGCACCATGAGACGGGAAAGGTTTATCCCTGCACAATGTTTAGTTATGTCTCACCTGCAGCTCAAATGCAACTCACCTATTAATGAAGACACCGCTTAATATTTGGTGCCAAGGGGTATTGACAGAAAAAAGCTGAAAACATTGGAAATCCTATAAACATGTAGGAGAATCGGGTCACTGAAATGTTTCTCTTACCTACAACTCACGGGTAATAAGCGTTTAGAGAATAGCTCACTTTATGTTATACATTTTATCAAGTAGACTTGAATGGTGCTTCCAATGCACTCATTATCAGAAACCTCCAAGTGGCAGTAAAGCTCTGTTAAAAAGAACATGGATTTTATAAATTCAGTCCCTTTATATCACTGTTTCTAGGCTTGTATTGTGCACATTTTAAAACCTCTGCAGATATTCTACAGTGGGAAACACATTTCTCTATCTCCACAATTAGCTTCAGTTGATAATTACAAACAGCAGCAATTGAAGCCTTTCACACAAAAACACTATCAGCAATTTGCAATTCTGCAATTAATAAAACGAAAAGCAAGAAACACAGCACTGCAATAAAAAAAAAAAAAAAAAAGTACAATTGGGTAACGATGTTAAAGAGACAGCAAACACTTTTTGTATTGGCACAAGTGAAAAATACAGTGGCCCCAGAGCCGTAGCTAGTAGTATCTGTACCTAAGGCAATAATATAAAATTTTGCCTGCTCCAATAGAATTTCATAGTCTTCTCTTTGCAGAAAATAGAACCTGATACATGAATAACAAAAAAAAAAAGAATAATATTAATTTATAGCTCCTGCCAGTAAATAGTACCAGACAGGAACTGGGATACAATAAGGCTCCAGTGGGCAGTGGGGTATTTTAGTTAAGGCACCATGTATTTTGACCCATTTTGAAACAATATAAAAAACTACATATTTTCACCCAAATCTGTATCAGCAGAACTAATAGGAGATATGTGAAATGTTGGACATCACAAGGGTCTACTCAATGAAGAGAGAGAATTACAGGGAATTGAGACCAGAATATCAAACTTTAGGCCAAAATAGATTCATTAGAATTTTTCTCCAGTGCAGCTCCATGGGAGAATTTTTTCGACTTGGCTACTTTGTCCTTAAAAGAAATTACAAAAGATGTAACTAGATAACCTGGTCATTTAAAACAAACACATATATAAATCATATGCCCCTGTTTGTTTTTTATATGATTGAAATAATTGCAAAAAAAAGGAAAAATAAAATTATGTGTTTATCTCCTGGCTCCATTTTGTAAATATTTCCCATGATGCAACATCATCCAAAATCTTCCAGCCAGTCTCACTTTACAGCTGTGGCCAAAGCCTGCATGATGATGTCATAAGATACTCCGCTGCTCTCTTACTGGCTCCTGTGTATCATAGTGGGCAGGACTAGGTGGCTGTGTACAACACAAAGAGAGGAGACTGACCTGATCAAACAGGATCATAACTCCGCCCCCTTGTGCTGTAATAGTTACATTACCCTCGCATTCAATGCAATGACTTATAGACTGCATTCTGTGTCCCCAGCCCCAAAGTGACATACTAGTGCTGTAACGTCACTGGGGGATGGCACCCAAAAACACTATATTTCACAAAATGGAGGAGCCCAATCACACTTGTTTAGTTACATATTTTATTAAATACAGACACATAACGAAAACAAAAGACATATCTGAAATCAACAATGCAAAATAAAAAAAATAAACCCTTTTCATTTTTAGGTGGGAGTGACCCTTTAAGTTTGAAATTCCCATCACAATTTCTTGCAATTCTCTCTTTACTGAGTAGACCCTTGTATCTTTTTTTTTTAGACTCAGATTCTTTGATGCCATGTAATAAAAAATAATTCTAATGGGTAAAACATATGAATTCCTATCTGGAAACATGGTGATGGTGGTTACAATTAATTTGATGTATTATTGTAATTGGAAAGGGCATCGTTGATTGGGCTGCAGAGAACCAGTGTCTCAAACATTAACCCCTTAACCCCTCAGTGATTTGAATGTTTGTCGTCTAACAATCTGACCTCAAATCGAGGTGCCCCCACTAGCCACCAGGGAGACATGGGCTGCTGGAGGATGTCTGCACCTATCATGCAGACATCCCCCGGCTGCCACCACTAGCCACTAGGGAGGCTACGTTGGGGGGAAGGAGGGGGGAGACAGACAACATTGGGGGGAGGATGGGGGAGAGAGACAGACAACATGGGGGGAGGGGAGGGAAGAGAGACAGACAACATGGGGGGAGGGGAGGGAAGAGAGACAGACAACATGGGGGGAGGGGAGGGAAGAGAGACAGACAACATGGGGGGAGGGGAGGGAAGAGAGACAGACAACGCTGGGGAGAGGGAGGGGTGGAGAGACAGACAACATTGGGGGAGGGTGGGGGAGAGAGACAGACACCGTTGGGGGGAGCATTGGGTAAGTCTGGGGGGTAGGGGCAGCATTGGCACATAAAAGGTAAATAAAAACAAGAAATGCATTTTTTTCATATCATAAGTTTTTTTTAAATATGAAAAAGCAATTTACATGTGAATATATACAAGTTAAACTTTTCCCCTATAGGGTAGTCTTATATTCAGGCTTTTAGTTTTTTCCTAAAGGAATATCCATTGTTTGGGAGGTCGTCTTATAATCAGGGTCATCTTATATTCAAGCAAATACGGTATATTGCCAACATTGCCCGTGACTTCGTTTTTGTACTTTGCATTTTTATTACTATATTGCAAGATTCCCGTGACTTCTATTTTATACTTTTATACCCTTCATGCTAGTTTCTGATGTGTCAGGGGGTAGGGTTTTAATGTGCACTGTGGATTCATTATAAATTTTAATCTGTCTGCTATTTCTTTATCTTATCTTATTTATCTATTCCCCCTCTCCCATTCTAATAGAAAGAAATGCGGGGTGCCCTCTTGTATCTCGAGGACATGACATATACAAATACACACATACATATACAAAATCCATAAATGGATTCTGCTTTCACTGTTCTGACCCTCTTGCCGCCACCCGTTTGGGTCTTTGGGGGTAAGTGGTACTCCTGTAGAGGATATCCCATTGCCTTGGATCCCCTTTTTCCTTACCCATCCAAATGTTTCTTCCTTTAGAAAGTTAACCCAGTCATCCCATTGGTTATAGGTTTTTCTATTCCATTTATATTGCAACACGATTCCCTTCTCCATTAAGCATTGAATTATCAATTGTGTTTTAATTTAGGCCCATATCATCTGATCTGGAGACCTCCAATTCCTCACTATCTCTAATTTTATTATTGTCAATAAGTGTATAATAAATTGGAGTTCCTTTCCTGATTTCTTATGGAAATTTAGATGAAGTAAGGCTCTCTCTGGGGATAGAATCATATCATATTGTATAATTAACTACAAAAAAAATCTTATCTTAAAAATCTTATTAAAAAAATTAAAAATACATTTTTTTCTAACTTTGATCTGAAAAATCTTTTACACAATTACAAATATAGACCCTGACTAAATTTTTTCTAGTTTTTGTCCTGAGTTTAGAAATATACCATGTTTACATGTTTTTCTGGTGATTTTTTTGTACCTTAAAGGGTAATAACTGTTTTCTTCTTTCCCGTTTTCTCCTACAGTGACCGTTAGACTCCAGTGTTTGCTTTAAAAAAATAAGTATATCATAAGTCTATGAGTAGAACAAATGATAAAGAAAAAAGTTCAAAATACAAATAGAACAAATAATCCCCCCCACCCCCCTCCAAATCTCTAGTTCAAAAGGGATTAAAGCCCTCCACTTTTTTATACAATACTAACCAAAAGTTTAAGTATACTCTGGACACTACTCAGAAATGAAAACATAGTACAATGTACAAAACCTGAACATAAGAAGTATAGAAGCAAGAAACAAAAGGTTTAGTAATATTATATGTTTAATATAAACAATAATCTTATTTTAGACATAAACTTACCTGCAACATAACTATTCTTAGGGGGTTATGTAACAATAACAATTATTGTGTTTAACAATTAATTCTTTATTTCTCATTTATTGCACTTATAAACTCTGTATATAGTTTTTTATTGGGAAAATGATGTCTTTCATTTGATTACATATTTATCCATACTAAGCATAGTTAAATATGATTAATTGTTCACCTTATTATATTCATAACATATGTATACGTCATGTGGCCTCAAAGGGATTCAGATAAATAATAAAGAATAACATATATAAAGGGCAATGGTAGAAACAAAAGACTATCTTTAATAAAGATTATACATGAATAGAGGGGAAAATATATCACATGAGAAACAAAAAGGCTGTGATAATATGACATAGCCTCAAACGAAATAAAATGTGAGAAATTATTACTTCACACAGAGGGTGAAAGAAATGCGTGAAATAGTTTAATACAGTCAAGGAGCTTAATCATGCATTAAATAGATATAAAGATATACCGAGAAAAATTATGTTCTTGTTCTAAGCTTCCAGTTCATACACGCAAGCAATATTTAATAAACAAAGTAAAAAGATGCCTTTGCTCAAACACAGTCTTCGATACGAATATATAGCACTAGCATTTAATGACTGCTTCAAATTCAGTATCCCATATCCGGAGATCCAAAATTACCCAAAATCAGATTTTTTTTTTTAAATTTTGATATGAATTCTCTACATGCCGAGCTGATACAGCATAAAAAAAAAATGCAGAGAAAAAAAAATCCAGGCTGACTATCTGTCATACAAAAGGTGCTTTTAATGCTTCAGTGATCCATCATGGATGGGTACAGACATGGCATACACCAACAAGTGATACGTCCTCACACGTTTCGTGCCAACTGGCAATCATATGCTGAGTTAGGGGATGTCATGGATGCTCTATATCCCAAAAGGTCAGTTAACTACCAGGTGAGATTTTGACAGGCAATGCCCCTGGATAATATGTACTGGACATAGGACAGGACCAAGGAAGGACAAAGATGTTTGCTATTACAGTAAGTAGAACATTTGACAGACCAGAATGGCCAAATTCAATGCTATGTAGGCTAACAGGTAAGCGTGTTAGAGTGCAGTTATCGTCAATCTTAAATCAAGTGTCATACTTCACCAAACTTCTATATTTTCATTTTTCCCAAGTGCTTCAAATATACCATATCATTTTATTATATTCTAATTATATTTTTGATTTTTTGAATTATTTGTTGAATATATTCACAAAATGGTGTCTCACACATGTTAAATATCCAATGGGTCTGGTAGGATAAAGTAGCAGGTCATTTTTAAGCTGGGTGGGAGCCATGGTGCTTCCCTGGGAAGTTGCTAACAGTCTGTCTCTGTGTGAGCTAGCTCAATGAGAGACTCTCATCTTTACATGTCACTAGCAGAGGTGAATCTTAAATCTGTACTAGTAGGAGAAAGTATCATATGAAAACATTAGACTTGGGAGCCACAGAAATCTTCTTATCACCCCAATGCATTTGTTTTTCTACGGAATTATTTTAATTTCATGAATTCTATTCAGGAAAATGGAATTGCACAGTTCATTTCAGAATAAGTCAAACAAAGGTTAGGTTAGGAAATGTGGATGAAAAAGTCGACTTTAGTCTGAAATTGAATTTATTAGGGGTTACGTCTATTGAGTGAGTGTTATGTGTGAGAATGTGTTTGTGTGTATTAGTGTGAGAGTGTGTTTGTGTGTATTAGTGTGTGTGTATGTGTATTAGTGAGTGTTATGTGTGAGAATGTGTTTGTGTGTATTAGTGTGAGAGTGTGTTTGTGTGTATTAGTGTGTGTGTATGTGTATTAGTGAGTGTTATGTGTGAGAATGTGTTTGTGTGTATTAGTGTAATTAGTGTGAGAGTCTGTTTGTGTGAGAGTGTGTTTGCATGTATTAGTGAGTGTTATGTGTGAGAATGTGTTTGTGTGTATTAGTGTGAGAGTGTGTTTGTGTGTATTAGTGTGTGTGTATGTGTATTAGTGAGTGTTATGTGTGAGAATGTGTTTGTGTGTATTAGTCTAATTAGTGTGAGAGTCTGTTTGTGTGAGAGTGTGTTTGCATGTGTTAGTGAGTGTTATGTGTGAGAATGTGTTTGTGTGTATTAGTGTAATTAGTGTGAGAGTCTGTTTGTGTGAGTGTGTTTGCATGTATTAGTGAGTGTTATGTGTGAGAATGTGTTTGTGTGTATGAGTGTGAGAGTCTGTTTGTGTGAGAGTTTATTTGTTTGTTTCAATGAGTGCTATGTGGGAGAGTGTGTTTGTG
Source organism: Pelodytes ibericus (assembly GCA_036172795.1). Classification (NCBI taxonomy): domain Eukaryota; kingdom Metazoa; phylum Chordata; class Amphibia; order Anura; family Pelodytidae; genus Pelodytes; species Pelodytes ibericus. Next base: position 669,890 of record CM069868.1, read on the forward strand.
TGTAATTACAAACCTCTATTTTATTTATAGAGGGTTTTTTTCTTGTTCATCCTGTTTTTAATATTAAGTTGTATATCTGATATCATATAATTTGTAAATAATTTTGATAGATTCTATAATCTGTTAAACAATTTGATAAATGACACACTGACACAATGTATTATTTAGAAGATCAGTTTATAACATAATAAATCCAAATAAAGAAATGTAGTATAAAAACAAAAATTGTGGGTATTAGTGAGTGTTATGTGTGAGAGTGTTTGTGTGTATTAGTGAGTGTTATGTGTGAGAGTGTTTGTGTGTATTAGTGAGTGTTATGTGTGAGAGTGTTTGTGTGTATTAGTGAGTGTTATGTGTGAGAGTGTTTGTGTGTATTAGTGAGTGTTATGTGTGAGAGTGTTTGTGTGTATAGTGTGGTGAATGTTATGTGTGAGGCAAACATGTAATTTGGAATCTGAAGAAATGGGTGAACAAATTATATTTTTTGATCATATCAAATTCTTTTGTTCGTTCTTTTATTCACATGGACAAAAGAGATGATTTTCGCCTGAATACAAACAAAGTCCAAGTCTAGTAAACGTATTAAAAACTCGACCGGTTCTAGCTGTCCACACTTGGCCAAACAAGTAGACACATCATAGCCAAATATTGTAAGAATGAATATAGTCACCACAGGGGCATTTGCAGGAGTAAAGCTAATGATTACCACCCTGGATTTTTTGCACTTGCTATAATGGTCTGTTAAGTGTTATGTCTTATGTGTGAACTGTTATTGAAAACCTTGAATCTTATGTTTTACCGCAAAATGTGTTCCTTCGAATCTTGAAGCAACCAGCAATTTTCTACTCACTCACGTTGAGTGGATTTTTAGAAACGTGGAACGTCATTGATCTTCCGTTCATCCCTTAACAATGACCTCACTTGACCACACAGCAATTCTGGTGTGAGATTTAATAAACCCTTTCTGTTTAACTAACCAGCTGATGGGATAGAAAGATAACCTAACGAGACTCTGGAGTGGGATCTACTAATGGAAACACATGTTGTAATTACTCAGAATCATTAAAGCACCTCTTCACAGCACATGATAAGACTCTTTCCCATAGATGGCAAGTCTTTACTATATAATTATATAAAGAATGGAGACATGGATATTAATTCAGCCATAGGAGCATTACTTCATGAGTTTAATTACTTTATCATACATAATCAACAGTTGTTCTGTCTAAAATGGCCAATACAATTTAGCTCCACCTAGCTGCACAGGATTGCTAATTAATTATAACATTTGTTTCTATTAATCCTTAAAGGAAAACTAAACCTTCATTTTCACTTTTGCATCTATTACATTAGCACAAGTGAAAAATGTGTTGTTGCTACTCTGAGGACAACACTGGCATGTACTGCTGACAATTAGTTTGTCCCATGCCTCCATGGGAAGCCGGCAGCTCTGTCTGGTCCTTATTTTTGCATGGGATCAGCGGATCTGAACTAGGTTCCCTATGCTGTGAACATGCAAAAATGACACAGCCCCAGAGCAGAAGAGCGTGGCGTGCCCCCGCTATGATTGTCTGTGTGCTCGGTGTTCGAGTTTACTTGGGAGACTCAGTATTCAAGCGTTAAAACAATGTTTAATTGGCCTTTAATTGTTTATCTTTCTAGTTATGCACTTTTCATGCACCTGTCTTATCACCTTGTATGCTAGAAAAATAATATTGCATGAATACAGCTCACAGCTGAGTTGGAAAAATACGTGTATAGGATAAGTTTCCTCCAACTCCGCTTGTAATGCCTGATTTTATAACTAATTTTTCAGTTCACTTGATACTGAACTATCTCTAAGTCTCTGTAAGCTAATAACATTATATTGTGCATCACTAACAATTGGTGATTTTTAAATCAGGGCTTTAGTCAGAAAAAAATCTAGGAGCCGGACAATAGCACATATTACACATTCACCCACACATACAAACAGATGCAAACACAGACTGACAATCACATACAGACACAGTCACATACAGACACAGTCACATACATAAACAGTCACACACAGACACAGTCACATACACATACAGTCACATACAGACACATACAGTCACATACAGACACAGTCACATACACATACAGTCACATACAGACACATACAGTCACATACATACACAGTCACATACAGACACAGTCACATACACATGAGCCAGGATTTTTTTTTCAAAGGAAAAGAAAATCCATTTATCAATATGTGCCCCCTCCCTTCTGCTTTACCTCACATCAGGGAAGAGGAGCATTTCTATTCCAACGTGGTCTGTGCCTCTATCACAGGCACAGACCATCTTAATGTTCCTGGTTGGAGTCGGAGTGACACCTGGTACTCAGACACTAAATCACAGTGAGCGGGGGAGGGGATCAGGAAGCCTGTGCAGCTGGTGCACACACATTGATCCCTCACGCACCACTAAAAAAAAAAGATATATATGACTCCAGTGGTAAGGGGTGCCCTGTGTGGATGAAAATATCCGGACACCAGGTCTAATATATTATTTTTAATACTGTATAGCTGTATATATAGCCTATATCAGTCCCCACATCGGAATTCATTTATTTGTAAAATTCCATTGTCCTCCTTGAATTGTAAAGTAAAGTCTCTGTTACATCTTTCTTAACTCAAGCTTTTCATGCAAGGAAATCTAGAAGAAAGAAAAAGCAAAAAAAAAAAAAAATCCTTTCTCCATTAATAAGCTGGTGTAACCTTGACTTCCCCCATGATGGATTAGAATGATTGCAATATACAGGTCAACAAAGTCAACACCTAAATAAATCACCTTCTCACATATGGCATGACATCAAGTCAACACTGAAATGCATTATGACAATCTGTATGTATAGGTAACGCTGCCTTCCACAGACAGCAACATAAAAATGGGTTCTGTAATAATACATAATATATTCAGGTATGGATTTTATTGTTACGTGTCGAAAGGGTCTGTCAGCTGAACAAGCAAATGTAGAAAATTAAACATATTCAAAAATGTATTTCTGATTTCAGAATTGAAATCAAATGTTTAAATCTGGAGAAAAAAAATGAGTCTGTGGTGTTTCCTGTTTATAAATCTCACCTAAACCCCCATTTATAATAAAGGGTCCTGCGGAAATCACCAAATTGTTATAAATAGTATGAAGTAGGTTACAGTCAGGGTGTTATCTAAGCCGACATTTAGATATTCTAAGTGAGAGTTGATACCATATTAGCCGTAGAAACATAGGAGACAACTGGAGTCAAATTGAGACGTTTATTGGCTAATTGAGTAAGTTTAGAGAGCAAGCTTTCAAGACCTTTTTTTAAAGACTTTGTCATTATTAACGTTTTTTATTATTCTGCTGTATGTTCTCCAAGTATTCTTGTTGGATTTTAGTTTTATGTTATATTATATTTTACATGTTTGGCAGGATATCATTTAAAATATTACACGTGTTACAGATCATAACAGATTATATGATCCCTTTTGTAAATGAAACATTCCATTTAAGTTAAATCAAAAAATGAATTTACATTTACGGATTGATTCCTTATTTAGTTATTTATTCCGTACCATTGTTCTCTAGCAGTCTCAGTTAGTTCACTTTCCAAGTAGTAACTCTTTTTAAAGTACTGAATTTTCTACAGTGAAAATACTTTAACTCTGAAATTTCCCAGCACCTACTCTTTCCATAGATACATGAAATGCCTAATTTTAAATTCCCTTTTTCGGGACTGTCAATCTGACATTTTTTTTGCCAAACATCTGAGAATTCCCAAGAAGACAAAAGATATGATTAAAATGCTGTGTTTTATTCATAGGAAACATTTTTAGAGCTCATCTCCCTTCAGGATTGATAGGGCATTGATAGGGATTTAAATTTCTAGTAATACAGTCACATTTAGATTTTCAGTCATTTACACATGTAGATTTACAGTTTTTTCCCTGTAATATTATTATTTTTATTAGCTGAACAAAAGGCTGTAGTGGTGAATTAATCACGACTTCTTGCTGACAATCGTAAGAGACCCCACAAAGCAAAAATACTACAGGGTCTAATCAGGTATCTCTGATTTTCTATGACCAAAATCAGAGCTCTGAGTTTTGGACCAAATCGGATCATTTTGGTCATTAAAAAAGCCCTTAACAAAACGAAAATCAATAAAACTAATTTAAAAAATCAACATTAATTATATACATTAAAATAAACTACATTACCATAAGATTTAAAAGTATTTTCTTAAAATTTAAAAATGCATATCTTAATTTAAATATACTATTATAATATATAACTAATATTTTTGTGTTTGAGATATGTTTACTTTAACTCTTCTACACCTTTCCATTCAATTCTAAAATGCCCAAAATGTGACTAGGATAGCCAAATTCACATGGGAGCTTTTGGTACTGAAAATTGAACCAAATATGGCCGAACATTGGGAAATGATGTCTAGAAGCTCCGAACTGGACCCATTTTGAGCCAGATTGGTCTACATTAAGTGGACCTTAATATGAATAAGAAAAACTCGGATCGATGACCAAACACAAGGTATGAAGTGAAAAGTATGAATGGGTCTGCACACTTACATATCGGGTGCCACGAGGGAGAATCATTCACGCCCATAAAGCAAAAAAAAAAGATAGGAGACTCAGCTCACCATTTAAGGGAGTTTAATCCACCAAAAAATAACAACATTTCAGCCCAGCATTGAGCTTTTTTCAAATCTCAAAGCACAAGGTATGCTTCTATTTGCCAGTCCTTTTTTCAGTTCACTACTATTAACTGCTAAGTGAATAGGCCTTGGTACTGTTATTACAATGCTCTAGAATGTCACCGCGAGAGTTATTCACGTAGAACACTTTGAAGGCAAGTGAGTGGAGGTCATCATGGAACCCAGTGGAATGTCCCTGACGATTGTTCCTTTTTTAGAATTTTACCTCAGAATTTCTTTATATCCCTAAGTCTCAGAAATAATATGCTAAACAATAACCTTAACCTGGAATTGATCAGATATGTGAGCCGTAAAGGCTAAAATGAACTTGTTGCTGAAGAATACAAGTTATCTCGGCCGACAGTAAATTTGCAATGATGTTAATTTTCCAATTAACATGTTTGCTTTTCTTTGAAGCCTTCATTTTTTTCATTAGCATTTGTGTTTAATTATCTTTGCCCTTGCTGCAAGAATATAAAAAAATAATAATAATAATTTAAAATCACTATGACTGTTTATTTTACAAATAACTGTGCTGCAAAACTATTTTCAATTATATCTACAGATATTGGTGCAGTGTACAGGAAAAAATAATTAAACATAGAGACCTAATGTGATTGTTTAAGAATATAATAGTTATGATTTCATAATTCATTCATGTTGCAAAACATATACCGAACATATCCCATTTATTTAGGTATATTTCTCACATACGGCTTCCTATTCCTAGGATCAGATTTAAAATACTAACCGTAACCTACAAAGCCCTCCACTGATTGGCCCCTCCATACATAGCCTCTGGACAGATACTACTCAGCATGGCTGCCAGGATTCTCACATGAAGGTAGGCCAGTAAGAAATTGGCTTGAAGTCCATGGAGACAATTGCATGGCCGGTAATTTTTGGAACAACATCTGCCAATCCTAACTCTCATTCCTGCATCTATCTCAATTATAGCTCTGTACCAAGTGCCACGGTGTAGGTGCCAGATAAATAAATGTAAAACCGTTATCTAAAAACTATGCACCTATACGCATGACAAGAGAGGCAGAGGCAGCGCCGCTTTTCACTTCTGAATACACCAGTACATAAGCAGTTCTATATATTAAATTGTCTTGTGTGTCTGTCAATCACTGTACCTTATCTGTCCGCAAACTCTGTCCATCTCTATAATAATGGGTTAGTTGATGAAGTTGCATTATATGGGTCACTAAGCAGTTTTTGTCCCCCGTCCCTATCTCCCCTGCCTTTATGCACATACATGTCAAACAAACAGCACATATATACAGCACATATATACAGCACATATATACAGCACATATATACAGCACATATTTACAGCACATATATACAGCACATATATACAGCACATATATACAGCACATATATACAGCACATATATACAGCACATATATACAGCACATATATACAGCACATATTTACAGCACATATATAAAGCTAGTTATATTTTACTTTTCAGAAATCATTTCATGCCATTGTAACTATTGAGTATAAGTCCATATAAACTAGTCATAGTCTCTTAGCCTTACATTGTTAATTTTTCTACTCTTTAGTAGAAAAATCTGTTTGACAATCGCCTTTGAAAAAAACAAAAACAAAACAAAAAATGAAAATGTAATTTAATTCCGCAGGTAATGGTTCCTGTGAGACTATTTTACTTCCTAAGTTGGCATTTTCTCTGGGATGAAGCAGATTGCCGTTTGACTTCTCAGATACACATAACATGTCAAGTAATGTCAAAGTAAGTGACACGTTCCTCTAAACACCTGCTTCTCCTTGAGGGACCTTAGATTTTAGACAGAAATATTTTTAGCTCTGTGCAGTGATTATTCCTGTCAAAGCCTCTGTCCTTCAAAGTTCAACATTTTATACATTTTAAATCTAACTTCATGTACTGTGAGACAGGAAAATGATAGAACATACTCAGCCCACAAAGAATGAAAAGAAAAAAATAACTTAGCACCCAGTGGACAGTCTTTAACGGCTGCAAGACCTGCCACATTACCTTTTCCTACATTTTACAGACTGTTACACTTAAAGGTGCTGGTCCACGTAGCACAACACCATATATATGTAAAGGGAAGGTATTGCTCCTCAGTATTCCTTTATAGGATGGACAATCCCAATTTTGCATCCAAATTCTCCTGTCCATCTATCCTCCTCTTTGCCCCTCTTTTCTGGGATCTCAGAATTTTTAGCACAGAGCTCCACCGCAATAAAACTCACAATAAAGTGACTTTAAACTACAGTCTTAAATAGGGATATGTGGGAGGCTTGATACCATTAGGGTGACCACATTTCAGCATTCTGCATTGCCCCAGAATAAGATTGCCCAGCGCATGGGACATTAAGTCTGATTGCGGGACTGTTCTGGGCAATTCGGACATGTGGTCACCCTAGACAATAGATGGTTAGTTAGCCCTCTATGTGCTGGTTCTGCACGTCTAGGTTTCTGCCAAAGCCCATATAGCAGTTATGTCATTTTGCCAATTAAGGATGTTTCCTACACATATGAGTGTTTGGATTTTTTTTAATTAAAAAGGTGCAATCACCTTCATACAAATGACTTAGTGAATTCATCATTTTGCTGAAGGTGCTGGTGTGACTGTGGTCTATATAATGTTACATGTGTGAATATTAGGAACATGTCTCAAGGTGTGGAGTGCTTCTCTTACCTAACTTCATGCAAACGGGAACATGTTTCACTATGCATGCTAGCTCAATGGTACAGGTCATCTCATTTCTGAATGAAAGAATGAATGTAGCAGTCAGAAGTTTGGCTCCAATCAGAAGTGCTTTTGATTTCTTTTGGAAGTTTGAAAACGATTCTCTGTGACCTGGCAGAGTTGATTGGTTTGAGGCGTCTATAACATTGAGCTAGGGCTGCCATCAGAAATTGTTGGGCCCCTTACAGAACAAATGGTCTCACCCCCCCCCCCCACTCCATTCCGTCCTCACTTCCTGTATCCTTTTGTTATTGCACTCACGTCCCTTGCCATGGTACCTCCTTGCACACTCAGGTACTTCATGCACTGGTACACATATTGTACACCCAGAACCTAACCCAGCCAACATCCATAGGACATACCCCAGCACATGCCCCATCACCCATATTGCACACCTAGGACATGCCTCATCACCCACATTGCACACCCATGACTTACCCCAGCATGCCAGGCTATGCCCTATCATCCATACTGCACAGCAAGGACTTACCTCAACACATGCCCCATCACCACATTGTACACCCAGAAATAACTCCGGCACATGCCCCATCCCCACACTGTACACCACATAATAACTCCACACACCCTAGGACATACCATCATACCTATCACCCAGATTGTACACCCATGGCTTACCCCAGAACATGCCACATCACCACATTGCACACCCAAACGTACCCAAGTACCAGCATTGCACACCCAGACTTATCCCAGCACCACAGTGCATGTCCCATCACCCACATTGCAAACCCAGGGCTTATCCCTGCACCCCAGAACATGGCCCATCACTTACATTTCACACCCAGGACTTACCCCAGCACCCCATGACTTTTTCCATCAACCACATTGACCACACAGGACATGCTTATCACAACACTGTACTCCCAGAACTTACTCCAGCTGCCCAAAATATGCTCCATCACTACATTTCACTAGTAGGACTTACCCCAGCCAGCATCCACAGCTCTCTGGTGTCTAGTGGTGGACAGCATGGTGTGCTGCAAAGGAGCTCACTGAAAGAGTGCTGGTGAGTGGAGATGATCTCCCCAGCCAGTGCATCTGCCAGCACAATTCTTTTTAAAAGATTTTAAAGGGGTCTGCTGGGCCTATGACAGGTGAATTGTATGTTACCCCCTGACGGCAGCTATGCATCATGAGCACCTCCAGCCGGGGAGGAGATGATCGTTGGAAAGTTTACACAGTTAACTACAAGTCCCTAAACCAATATTGTCAATTATTAGAAAATGATTCTCCACCAGATTTCATTGCAAAATCACTATATTCATAGCTCTATCTGGCAGAACAAAAAGAACAGTTTGAAAGTTGAATTATCATAGGTCTGTTTCCTCTTTGTTATTTATTTATTTTTTTTTACAAATATTCAACATTCAACATTATCATTTTTCACATTTGGAATATCTTTTATATCTTTCTATTTTTTTCTAGTTTACAATTTCAGATGCTTCAGATTTCATACTGTAATAATAGGCCAAATACATAAATAGAACTACATTTCTTAGAGAGAACCTGTCATCAAATGTTTTATTTTTTATTTCAAATTAAGCTTTTTTCTTCTTCTATCGAGTGTCCCTAATTCTGGTTGCATCGTAAACATGCATTTATTAACTTAGACTATGATTTTCTTTTATAAATTTACATTACAACAGGAATTTTACTGGGTTTGATTTTTTGATGTGAAAGATAAATTGTATTTATTTGCTTTGTTATATTTCCCTTTACTGTTTATTAAGATTATAAAGCTCTTAGTGTCGCACACATCTTCTTAGTATATGTTTGAGTGGATAGATATATACTTAGATCAAATCAATCAGTCAATATAGAAATCATTCAAGTGAGTGATAACATGATTTGTTATGTGTTTTATTCCCTTGTTTATCTATGTTTCATGTTTGGTTTATTTCAGTAAAATGCATAATGCACGTTAAGTAGGTTTTTTTTCTTTGTCTGGAGATATTAATTTAGATTGTGAATATGTTCCTCATTTATCATATAAATCAATACATCAATCATAATGTTATGCCTGTGCGCACAATACAACAAGCAGCAATTCTGATTTAATACAATACCCCTCCAGCAACAAACGAATGTTTGCAAGACAAATGACTATAGCATACTGTGACAATGTCATGTCTGTGGGTGTGAATAGAATGATATTGTAATGACACATTCTTACACGTTGTGTAATTATGTTTATGGACATGATTTTTACCTTTGGATATATTGTGATTAATATCAAATGGATTCTGTCACCGAAACATTGTTTAAACTGTGAATACAGAGAATAAAAAATGATCGATAGATAGGACCAGATTTATAAAAAAATGGCTACATTTGGAGCAAACTGCTTTAGAACCCTTGGTTTCCATGGTTATTACTACTATTTTAGCACTTATTCCTGAAATAGCACCAGTTTCATCTTGATAAATTGTGTTTAAAGTGGGTCTGTATTGTCTCATGCTTATGACATCACTGTGTGGCTTGAAATGCAAATGACAGCTTCTACCATTTACATGACTTCATTTGACATATGAAGCAGCAGGTGATAAACAGTGATTGATATTAATTGATGCATTTGCTCATCTCTACAGAACATGTTCGCAAAAATAAATTTGTAATGAAAAAAGTCTGTCTCTTAATTATATAACACAACTGAATCTGTAATTATTGCCTTATAAAGTTACTGTATACGCCAGGAGATAATGATTTATTTGTATTTATAAAATGTTTTTCGAGTAAGCACAAGTCATGCGAAATGTGTCATGCGTGTATTAACTGTTCATACTGATTTGGGCTTGTGCCACCTGTAAAACGAGCCTCACATACATTCAAACTGAGACGTTGGGACATGCTAGTTTGAAGCCTTCTATTTTCTTGCTGCTGAATTTAAATGTATTTGCATCAGCAGGTAACTTCCTGTGCTGTACTGTACGTCAGTGGATAATTAGTTTGCATATGAAAGCAAAGTGATGTCATATTAACAGACTTAGAAATGGAGTACAAACTTTTACATGAAAAAAAAACCCACCTAATGTCTTCAGTTATGTCCTGGGGACCAAGTCCAGAATTAACTTTCCCATATCTGCTGTAACGACATGTAGCTTGTTACGATGGTCCCAGTGGAAAAGTATAGCCTGGTCCTACTAGAAACCTCCATAGTAATGCAAAAGTATAGTGAGATCTCGGGACTAACATCGCAATCCAGCTTAGATCCCAAGCCCCGATTTATAGTGAATATAAATTTAATATTATGGGCCTGTTGATAAACTACTTGCTGGGTGGTGGTAACTCAAGTAGTAATCTCCTTAGATCTTATAAATCTAAACAGTTCTGTGAGGCACTATAAACAATATGCATGTTATAAACAAACATATTACAGAGGCATGAATAAAAAGAGGGAACAGATAAAACATATCCCTATGTATTTCACATGGTCTTGTATTGTTTATGTGAAATGCATCGGGCATATTTCCTTTTGCCTGTTCTAATCCATTTATAAAGGTAACTTGCGGGTCAGAGTCCTATAAGTATACTGAAGATTGCTCCACTATTAGGACTTTGTCTCACATCTATAAATGACTTCAGGGCCACCACCAGGAATTTCAGGGCCCCTTACTGAACAAATTTTCTGGGCCCCCTACCCCCCCAAAAAAATATCTCCCACTCTCCCCACAAGCATGTTATCACGGTCTAATGTAATATGGAGGGTGGTTGGGAGCAGTTGGTCAACATGCCATTAATATTTTGCCACTCAATCTGCCAGTAATATTTTGCCACTCAACAAGTCAGTACCTTTTCCTCAATATGCCATTCTTTTACCATTTAATATGCCACTATTTTGCCATTTAATATGCCACTATTTTGCCATTTAATATGCCAGGATTTTGCCCCTCAATATACATCATTTTGACAATTAATGTGCCAGTATTTTGCCCCTCAATATGCCAGGATTTTTCCATTTAATATGCTAGGATTTTGCCCCTAAATATGCCAGGATTTTTCCATTTAAAATGCCAGGATTTTGCCATTTAATATGCCAGGATTATGCCATTTAAAATTCCAGGATTATGCCAATTAATTTGCCAGGATTATGCCAATTAATATGCCAGGATTTAGCCAGTTAATATGCCAGGATTTTGCCCCTCAATATGCCAGGATTATTCCATTTAATATGCCAGGATTATGACAAATTAATATGCCAGGATAATGCCAATTAATATGCCAGGATAATGCCAATTAATATGCCAGGATAATGCCAATTAATATGCAAGAATAATGCCAATATGCCAGGATAATGCCTCTCAATATGCCAGGATTATGCCATTTAATATGCCAGGATAATGCCAATTAATATAATAGGATAATGCCAATTATTATGCCAGGATAATGCCAATATGCCAGGATTATGCCAATTAATATGCCAGGATTTAACCACTCAATATACCAGGTTTTTGTCCCTCAGTGTGCTCGTTATCTACCACCCTCCTCCTCCCTTCCCCAGTACTTACCTCCTTGCTGCTGTCTCCCGGTGCTCTGCAGGTCCGTGGCTGTGAGGGAAGTGGTGTGCACTCCCCTCCAGCCGCACGGCTTCAATAAAGTTTTTTTTAAACAAACTTTATTGAAGCCGCGCATTTGGAGGGGAGTGCAAACGCTTCCCTCACAGCCGCGGACTGGCTTAGGAGAAGGGCAAAAAAAAATTCAGGCATGACCCGGGCCCACCTGGCCCTCTGGACCCGCCAGGCCTGGGACGCCAGTATCGCCTCTAACCCCCTGATGGCGGGCCTGAATGACTTATTATTGTTGTTTTGCACAACACCTATGGATGACACTACAGATAAGCTATTTATGTTACAGCTTTCTTTATGTTACAGGCAGACTGCTGTTACTAATTACTAAATGATCCTTTACTGTGTCTTTAAAAAATGGACCTGTGTGTAGCTATTAAGATCTAAACTGCCCATCGCTGGGTTACATAATGAGTTTTACTTCTGTTGCGTTATAACATAGTGCAAGCCAGGCTGGATGTTATGGAGGTAATGCCTTATTCTCATAGATTGCAATAGGAACAGGTGAAAAGGATCAATCTTTTTCCATTTTCATCATTGCCGATGACATTGGAACCATGTAATTGCTTTGGAGCAAGGCAATATTGGGAGATCCCAGGGTAATTCAGTGTCATTCAGTGTCACTGACCATTCAGCGCTTGAAGGGTCAAATGATGATCCTTCTATCCTACAGGGTTTTGTGTTTATTCCTCCACCCCCCACCCCCCCATAATGTTGTTACCGGCTGTAGTACTATTTAATCTTAAATACCCAAGGAACTTAGGAGTGACAACCAAAAAACATTGCCTGACCTTTTCGTACTTACCTCCAGCTCTTTAAAGATGAAAATTCAGCTGTTTGTTTTTTCAAGGACAAACTGGATTAACGAACAATACAGAAAAAAAAGGAAATAGTTTTTTTTTCTATTTTTTCCCCCTGTTCAGAATAATTTGCAGAACAGCAATGTTTTTTTTCTTATTTTTTTTGTGTCTTTTATTTTATTCCTTATTTCCAAATTAATGTCGTCAACACATTACTGGGCCAGTTGATTCCATATTTCTAATAAGATGTGAAAGTCTGTCGCTTGGAATATTACAAATGTTCAGCAATGTTTTTGGAATTATCGTCTACGGAAGTTGAGGTTAATAGAATTTGTCACGCATGTCCTGTCTTTTAAGTGTTAAAGAAGTTCCCAGTTTTCTAGTAAAAAAAAAAACAATAGATTTTCTTTCAGCTGAGTAACAGTCTATTCTATTGATATGCAAAAAATGTTTTGATTAAAAAGCATTAGAGATTACAATGGTGTTAATTACAAGATTAATCTACAGATACATGCTTTAGAGGTTTCTCTATTCAAATGGAATAATGGAGTTAATTAACATTATATATGTTGGAGCTAAGCTACTTACCAGGGACCCTTAGTAGAGGTAGGCGGTTACATATATATTGTTAGGATGTTTTGAAGACATAGTGTGAGGCTTCCATAATGATGGCAAAGGCAAAATGTGTCCTGGGAATTTCTTTATTTTTAGTTAATATATTTTTCTTGTTTACTTGTGATAGAGTGCATGTAACACAACAGGCATATATAACAGAGTACAATAATGATACAATAGAATCATATTTAGCTCAAACCGTTTTGACCTACTTACATATATCATCGGGGACATGACCCATGTGGATAGATACAAAAGCCAGTTGTATTGTAACGGTAAGTTGAGTTCTAGCTTACTACTAAGAAAGTAAAGGGAGCATTCCCTCCAGATCTAAAGATAGAATAATACCCATATTTAATATACTCAATAAAGTAACCCTACTTTGCTGACAATCATTTTTTTTACTTACGCTTCGATCATGTTTTGTTTAGAATACACCAGGCTAGACTTAAGTTAGGCTCAAATTGGCATTGATCACCTTTTCAGTGATGGTTTTTATTATTCAACAGAGAGGAGCACTTTTTCCAAGTACAGAATAAAAACTTCTGTGAATCTCCAACAATGATTGTTATCTGTGTAAAAAAAAAAAGCCAATCTTGGATGTCTTGCCAGGCTTTCAAAGATGCTCACCCTTTAACAAACTGCTTTCCACATATTTCCAGATACAAAGTGATATTGTACATTTCACCTTTCACCAGTGTAGATTGGGTTAACCCTATAGATAGCATTATTTGTCAATCAATATACTCAAACAAAGTGGGGGCACCAAACGCCTCATTGTAGCCTTTGAGAGGTTTCAATACGCTGAAAATATATCCTACAAATACCTATAATCACCCAAAATAAACTAAAATTAACCAAACTACCCCATAGGAAAAAAAACTCAGGTTAAAAAACAAAAATACACATTATTAGTGCAATAAACTTACATATATACATGCATGGCAAGACCACCATTTTAAAGCAGGATCTGCAGTTTACTGCACCAACAACGAAACAAAATTAACAAAAAAATGTCAATCCTGGAAACAGTTGCATAGGGGCAGTTAGATAATGTTACTCATTGTCCATGTACAATAGTTCAGGAATCAGATAACTATGGAAACTGATCTGTAAGAATGTGATGACTGCATTCTGTATTGCTATATCTTAAACATCTTTAATTCCTACAGGGTGGTGGTAGGGCCACATTAATGCAGCTCCAGGCCCCTACCTGAAAATAGGACCAGCCAACCAAAACCCAAAAAATCTCCATCCACCAACCTCTTTGCGGCAAGTCTGATGGTGCATTGGCAAGTCTGCAAATGATGATCAGCTGGGGGGGTGTTCTCTGTCTCGATGCCCATCACCAATCAGCCCCGCTTCATGACTTGGCCATCTGGAATAGGGTTGCCACATTTTCATCAAAAAAATACCAGCATTGCTTTTGTCTCCATAGACTTAACACTGACCTGAAGCCAATTTTTTTTTACCAACCTGCTGATAAAGTACTGTCTGGGTCCTTTAATGCAATATGGGAAGGTTGGCTGAGCAAGATCCCTGACACAGGGAGGGTTAAATAACAATAATAGTATTTGGTAAATAGAACAGTATAATGTTAGGTTTAAAAAGAATAAGCAGGTCCCAACACAGTATTTGTATTTTGTATTTGCTTTGTCTGGTAGATTTGAAAAGCACATTAGGAGAACCATTTTAAGAGCACTAGAAATGCAACTTTATTTCTGGTCAATTTCATTTCTATATGAAGTATTGTTTGTCTAATTTCATAATAAAAAAATAATAAAAGTGCTGCCTGCTTGGCAACCGTATGATGCTCTATGGGTTAATCCTTCAAAGTCCCTTTCATTCAAACAGAAGGTTCGGAAGGTCTTTAAAGGTCCACTGCAGTCATAGCATGCTGGCATAGTTTTCACATACTAGAGCATGTAATGTAAAGTGCATGCCCCACATTTTTGCAGTTCTGAGCAATCCTATATAAACTAGAAACTGTTCTTCCCAGCAATCCCCCTCATGAAAGACTAAGGGGGTTATTCATTAAAAGGTGAGTTGAGGTGAGATGAAGATGTAATCTCACCAACAGGGCTGCCATCAAGCGGTGACAAGCGATACAACCGTCACAGGCCTGGACCTTAAAAAAAAAAAAAAAAGTGTGCTGGCAGAGACACTGGTCATCAAAAGATCTCCCCATGCCAGCATCTCTGTGCTAGAAGGTAACATGATGTCTGTGCACTGCACATACATGCTTCCATGCTGACTCTCTCGAGCTATGTGTGCAGTGACCTGACATCAGAGACCATGGGTCACATGACCTTCTGGTGTTCAATCAGATCAGTGCACATGGAGCGCAAGAGAGGCAGCATGGAAGACTGCTGTCTCTCGCACAAGAGGTAAGTACCAGGGAAGGAGGACTGTCTGTGGCATATTAATGGGAAAACTGTCTGTGGCATATTAATGGGAAAACTGGCTGTGGCATGTTCATGGGTAAACTAACAGTGGCATATTAATGAGCAAGCTGGGGGCATACTAATGGACAAACTAACTGTGGTATATTGATGGTCAAGCTTGTGGCATATTAATGGAAAAACTGTCTGTGGCATATTAATGGGAAAACTGGCTGTGGCATGTTCATGGGTAAACTAACAGTGGCATATTAATGAGCAAGCTGTGGCATACTAATCGACAAACTAACTGTGGTATATTGATGGTCAAACTTGTGGCATATTAATGGAAAAACTGTCTGTGGCATCTGCAAATCACTTTTTACTGAGTGCCAGCACAGCAAGGTAAGTATTCCAGATACTGAAAATAAATACACAGGTACTAATGAATATTTTTAGTTCAAATGTTAGATTTGCAAAGGTCCTTTAATAATACATGGCTGATGTTTAAAAACCCTGAATTTTTAAATATATTTAACAAGACTCTTATTACCAAATTTTCTTTTGATGATACAGTGAATGAATGAGTCGACTGGCCTGCCTTTCCGACTAGAGGTAGCAGATGTTTTTTTGTATTTTTTTTTTAAATATGACACTTCTATCAGATTGTGCTTAACATTTAATTTAAAAAAATGTCATGGTAATGTCTCATTAATTACACCATGCTCTCTGCTTTGCATTCTACTAAAACGCACCCACATTAAGAGATCTCTGTTCTTCCTAGACTTACCATGACATTAGATCATGTTACAGTTTCCTGTGTTCTAGGGAAAACGTGTAACAAAGCATGTAAATCAGGAATTATCTTGTGAAACACGACTGGTCTTCCATTTTCTCCATCTTCTGTATAGTGATTTGTGGTCTGATGCATACATCTTGTAATCACAGGAGGGAAAACAAACAGACGAAGCTTACACCCTTGGAGAATCCAGTGATAGAAGCTGAAGGAAAGGTCAGTGGATGTACAAGCAAAACCCTGCCATGTTATGGTGCAGCAAAGCATCCTACGGTCTCATTAGACATTTCCTGGGGTTGCAATGCTGTTCTTTAGGGCTGGATGGCTTACTCTGGCCCCATGTTTAGAAGGTAAATATGTTAACATGCAGCAGTTATCATGCTATATTTAGGTCTGCAGGAAAGTGATGTCCAAGTACATAACATGCTTATTACCATTAACCTTTAAAACAGGGGCAGATTGGGGAGTTATAGCCCAGAAGGCAAATCAAGGCTTGGAAATTTAATGCCCTAAAATTTTAGCAGCATAAATTAAAAGACCGTGTACAAAGCATCCAAAACTAGTAGTAAGATTAGTAGACACCTCAGTGGCTATGTTTGGCACCGCACAAAAAACCTTGAATCATCACTGGATATATGATAGACCTTTGCATTGGTCACGTGTGATAATGGGGTCCATTCATTAAAAGGTGAGATGCTGGTGAGTTGAGGAGAGATGAGGGGAGTTGAGGTGAGATTAACTAGTTTAGAAATAGCCCATGCTTTTCTGTTATTTTTTGCAAGTTATAAGGCAATAACCACAAGTACCACTGATTTGTTTCTTAAACAGTTTCTTCTACAGTAAACGTTTGACCCCAACGCTAATAATTACCCTAAACTTAAATCTCACCCAAAACGTAGTACTAACTAAAACCATAATTCAACACAACCCTAACACTAACCCTAAATCTAGGGTTACTGAACTCATTTTTAAATTGTTTTCCTCTAATGTTGCTGACTGCCACTAGACATAATCTGGTAATACCAACAGAGTGACATAATTCACCATATTGGAGGGGGACAGACTGCCATGCGATATGGCTGCATTCCCCTACATGTCAGGGGTTTTTCTGCTCTCTCTGTCTAGTTTACCTTCTCTACACAACCTACTGCTTCTCCCCTCCTTGCTGCTGCTCCATGGGGCATGTTTGAATTTCTTGGGGAGATTGAGGGAGGGCACCCCATTCCTCCGTCTGGACACTCTTGCGTACAATAATATGCAAGTCCTTTTATTCTGTTTATTCGACTGAATGATCTAAATTATTTCATGAAAACATGCACAGCCTCCAGAAGATAGGAGATAAGTACTTGAAATGGCTTTTTGAAATGAACTTTAATTGGAAATAGTATGAGAATATGCCTCAAGGTATATTTCCTCAAACTACTATTTCAGCAGATTGCAGTACCTGAGATGAGGAATAAATTGTACAATTTATGTCTATGTGCCTGGTAAGATAACTCTAGCCCAGGCCTGTCTCTCTGTGCTGAAAAGCTTATATTTAATTAGGATAATTCAGACCTTTGAAAACTATTTATTGTATTGAATAATGCGCTCAGTCATGGATACATAACTTATTTATTACTAAATAAAATAAGAGAAAAATAAGCAAGAAGTGAGACTTTTTTTTAATGAGAACAAGTAAGCAATGGCTATGGAGAAATACATCTAGTCTCCATGTGTTGGCAAAAGAAAATATATGTAAAAATGTCGATGAGAAATGTAACTAACATAGGGCGATATTCATCATTGAAGGGATTTCAAGGCTTAGACAAGTCGTATTTACTGTGTATGTAGAAAATAAAAAAAAATATTGAAAATGATCTATACATTGTATTGGCAAAATTGCAAGCAAATGTCTAAATTAGAAAAGAAATGTGCTTTACATGTGTCTGTGGAGTTTCCTGATTATGACATCATCTGTGATCTGATATGCAAATGAACTACTTTTCAATGGGAAATGTTTAATTTACATATCAGGCCACAGGTGATGTCATAAACAGGAGACTCCGCAGACACATTGAAACAACATGCACATTAAAAAACAATGTTTAAGGGATACGGTCCCTTCTCCAATCCAGATTTACTTTCGACTCTGCTACTTTGGACTTCATTTTGAAATCCTCTTGTCGATTCCATTTGGGTTAGTCCATAGAGAAAACAAAAGATAATTATTTCATTTTGGGATTGAAAACATTAATTCAGATGGAACTGAGACTATTATTAGACACTTAAATTCATTTTTTAAATTCAATAATAAAAACAAATAAAAAAAAGTACTTAACGATAAGTGGACATTTTGAAAAAGTATTAATAATTTACTCTCAATCAAGACCTACTAGAACAACTGAAGTGTGTTTTTCCTGGAAAAACACTTTATGGAATAAATACTTAGAAAAAACAAATACAATTTAAGTGCAGCATTTTGCTGTCTGCTACTTTCGCATTGTACTAAACGTTCAGCCCTCAAATAGGAAATAGGAGCAAATTGTGAATAAAATGAGGTATATTTGAAAATACAAAAAGGTATTTTTGCAAACATTTTTTCTGCATTTTTAATTAGCACTTGGTAAAAGCTGCTGTCATTTTAAAACACAGAATGAGAATAAATTTTTACAAAACATTCACAAAACTCTTTAGTGTGTGAAAAAAGAATTACAATTTAGTAAAACAACTTGAAAAGGACACACCATATAATACACAGAAGAGGCACAAACAGTAAAAAATCCTGCAACAAATTACAAATATTCGCAAATTGCGCTATACTCATGTTTTACCCATGTTTTACCCATTTATATGGTGTGTACATTCAGGTTGTTTTAATATAAAGTAATTATTTTTGCACTTAAGACTTCTGTGAATTTGGGAAAATGCATTCTTATTCTGAATTTGAAAATGACACCAGCTTCTAGCAAATGCTAATAAAAAAAATGCAGAAAAATATTTTCATAAATGCCCATTTGCACTGACTGAATCATTGCGATTTTACAGGTCTAACTGGCCACCACCCCTAATTTAGTTTGTGTGTCTTTATATAAACAAAACAGATTACTCAGACATGTTGCTGTTGGTATTATTATTATTATTATTATTATTATTATTATTATTATCGGCATATAAATGGAGATGATTGAATGTTATAAGTGGGAGGTAGGCAAGGCTTTGAAACATAGAAATCAAACATTCCAACAGTGCGCAGTAAGTGTGTTCCTCGCCATTGACCCATCACTGTTTGATAAATGGTGACATTATTAGAAGGTCAGGGTGTTTTGTATTGGGAATGAGGCAGTAAGGTCTTGTTCAATGGGTTAATATGTATGTACATCCTATAGATTGCAAATTATATACTCATCAATGTATGCCCAGACCCCGGCCCATTGATACAGGAATGCCAGTTATGCATGGTACATTACACACTGAAAATTACAGTAATTAAATGGTCACAAAGAGAAAGACACAAGTATTGGGCATTACTAGATAATAATAATGTTGGACTACCAATACATATAACAGATAATAATAAAAAAATAAATATGAATTAAATCAAATGGCCTTTTATAATCTGGCCTTAATACCGTATTTGCTCGAATATAAGACTGAAAAAGTCCCCTCGTCTTATATTCGAGGTTCGTCTTATAATCAGACCTCAAATCGAGGTCAGCATTGGACAAATCTGGGAGGGACTTGCCCAATGGTGTCTCTCCCCCTCCCTACCCCAGACTTGCCCAATGCTGCTTCTCACCCTCTCCCTGGCCCCTCCTTCACATAATGCTGCCTCACCCCCTCCCTCCCTCTGGGGTAAGGGCAGCATTGGCTACATCTAGGGGGCAGAAGAGGCAATATGAAGAAATAAAAACAATAAATGTTTTTTTTTTCAATCATCTTTTTTTATTAAAAATGAAAAAGCAATTTAAATGTGAATATACACAAATTAAACTTTTTTCCTACAGGGTAGTCTTATATTCAGGTGTTTTGGTTGTTTTTCCTAAAGGAATATCCAAAATGTATTGAAGTTTTTTCTGTTAACCATCCTTACTAGCTCCTTGCTCTTGGGAGTGTATGTGTTCATGGTAATATCACGGGGTTATCTCACTCTCATATTCTCATTATCATAGTCTCACTCTCATAGTCTCACTCTCATAGTCTCACTCTCATAGCCTCACTCTCATAGTCTCGCTCTCATAGTCTCACCCTCATAGTCTCACTCTCATAGCCTCACTCTCATAGTCTCACTCTCATAGTCTCACTCTCATAGTCTCACTCTCATAGCCTCACTCTCATACTCTCACTCTCATAGCCTCACTCTCATACTCTCACTCTCATATTCTCATTATCATAGTCTCACTCTCATAGTCTCACTCTCATAGTCTCACTCTCATAGTCTCGCTCTCATAGTCTCACTCTCATAGCCTCACTCTCATAGCCTCACTCTCATAGTCTCACTCTCATAGTCTCACTCTCATACTCTCACTCTCATAGCCTCACTCTCATACTCTCACTTTCATATTCTCATTATCATAGTCTCACTCTCATAGTCTCACTCTCATAGTCTCACTCTCATAGTCTCGCTCTCATAGTCTCACTCTCATAGCCTCACTCTCATAGCCTCACTCTCAATAAAGTCCTGCCTGTGGCTGACCGCTTCCTCCCCCACTTTGTACACTACTGGTATAGGAACTACATACATCAGTAATGCCAAGGTTAGCCATCATTGCACTAGACTGTAAGCCCCTTAAGCCTTTTACATTCGAATGATTCAGCATATAATATTTCATGTAATGTTTTACTCCATGTACTGATCCTTGATTAACCCGTAATATAATAATGTTTTACTCCATGTACTGATCCTTGATTAACCCGTAATATAATAATGTTTTACTCCATGTACTGATCCTTGATTAACCCGTAATATAATAATGTTTTACTCCATGTACTGATCCTTGATTAACCCGTAATATAATAATGTTTTACTCCATGTACTGATCCTTGATTAACCCGTAATATAATAATGTTTTACTCCATGTACTGATCCTTGATTAACCCATAATATAATAATGTTTTACTCCATGTACTGATCCTTGATTAACCCATGTAACTGCAGAGTGAGGTAAAGATGAGCTATTTATTTCTGCATCTATGGATGTGTTAGTACAGCACAGATTGAGATATGTGGTTTAATTGTGCTCTTATGATTAATAAAAATAAGTACAACGAGTTAAGCTAGTGTATTACACGTTTGTAGCTGTGTTTTTTTTCTAGACTGACAGTTAATTTGTCAGAAGCAATTATCATTGTATCTTGTTATTCCATTAGTCGGTAAAAGACAATAACATTTTGCTTAATGAACTAACACAGAATGATATGAGAATTTGCTGTGAGCAATGGGTCCATCAAGACTGCAAAACAAGTTATATCTTTAATTTGCAAATCTACAATCATATTTAATGCATTCACTGATTATTTATATGGTTTCGTCCCTTTAGCCAACAATAAACAAAGAAAGAAAAGAATGATAATTTGGTTGTATAGAACTTTGATGTATTTATTGTCTTGTTGAATGGATTTCAATGCTACTAACTTATCTGTTTGCCTATGAGACAGGGGTAATCAGGAGGTCCAAAAACATCCAAGCATATGGAACCCAAGGGCAGTACAGGTCATGTTTTGATCCATCTATTACACCCATGAGGGGTTGCTATTTTTTTTTTATTTGCTTTTGTGGACTCTACAGTATTATTTTTGAAGTTTTATTGGTAACCTTCCTCCCTCCCTGCTTATTCATAGACAAGCATACTGTACTGAGACAATGAGAGCTTCTAGTTATGTAGCAAAGCTCCACCTTCTATTCAGCATCATCGGAAGCAAAACAAATATAATAGGGGGCTTGTCCTGCTCATCTGATGGACGTTTTTATGCAACAGGGAACTCTCTGCTAATGCACCAGAGAGAGCTATGGGTCTGGTATAATGATACAATGCTATGGGTCTGGTATAATGATAAAATGCTATGGGTCTGGTATAATGATACGATGCTATGGGTCTGGTATAATAGTACAATGCTATAGGGCTGGTATAATTATATGATGCTATGGGGCTGATATAATGATACGATGCTATGGGGCTGATATACAGGTCTTTCCCGGGCTCAGACCACCATTTTGGTCACCTAGACTATGCTGTCCCTACACTAGTTATGTCAGCAGCTATTTTTGTTACAGACTGATGTACAGACAGACTACCTTTGTTTAATCACTTACTAACTTTTGCAGAATAGCAAACGGTTGAAGTTACAAAGAAGTCTATTGCCAATAAAGAGTTTTTATGGTAAAATGTCTCAAGTTGTGAACATTATTTTTAATTAGATATATGTTTCAATGCAAAACAATCATAATTAAAAACGTTTTTTAATTTTTCTTTTTTTTAACTAACTTCATTAATTCATATTCATTTCCTGATCACTTACGCAATTACATTTCCATTGCAAATAGCCAGGTTTTGATAACGAGCAATCAATTCTATATTTAAATTCTGTTAGAGACATTAGTATGTAAGCTAGATTGCACATTGTGTGCAGGGTTTGAAGTTGATATGATTGCATCCAAAATATATATATTTCCATAATTTAGGAAATATATTTGTCGCACTTTTTTAATACTATCAATAGAATGAATCTAAATATAGGAAACGTTCTCTAGAGAGTGTTTCACATTGAGGAGCCATTAGCAAGCTTCCATGAGAGCTTCCCCATTGTGCTAACATTTAGCATTAATAAAATTGTTACTGAGAAATGCATAATTATTGAAGTATTGTTGCATGGAGTATTTTTTACCCCCATAATATAATTCAATATGGTAAAAACATTATTCTTTACCATGAACCACAGAAGCATATGCAAAAAGTGTTTTATTACAGCTCAGCAATGTAGCTAAAACAATGGCTTAATGTACTATTAACAACAATACTGGCATGAGAGCAGACCCACCCTTGAGGAAGGTGGTTTCTCACCCTAACCCTAAAGGTAATATTGTTAAGCACATATTTATTAGTGTCTATGACTGTTCTTCAGGGCTGTTTCACCGTGGCAGTGCTGACAGTTCAGTGTCCATTTCGGCAGCAAATATTAAACTAACTCCTAACCCTAAAACTAACTCCAAAACTGACCCCTAACCCTAATACTAACTCTAAAACTAACCCCTAACCCTAAAACTAACTCCAAAACTGACCCCTAACCCTAATACTAACTCTAAAACTAACCCCTAACTCTAAAACTAACTCTAAAACTAACCACTAACCCTAATACTAACGCTTAAACTGACCCCTAACCCTAATACTAACTCTAAAACTAACCCCTAACTCTAAAACTAACTCCAAAACTGACCCCTAACCCTAATACTAACTCTAAAACTGACCCCTAACTCTAAAATTAACTCCAAAACTGACCCCTAACCCTAATACTAACTCTAAAACTGACCCGTAACTCTAACATTAACTCCAAAACTGACCCCTAACCCTAATACTAACTCTAAAACTGACCCCTAACCCTAATACTAACTCTAAAACTGACACCTAACTCTAAAACTAACTCCAAAACTGACCCCAACCCTAATACTAACTCTAAAACTAACCCCTAACTCTAATACTAACTCTAAAACTAACCCCTAACTCTAAAACTAACTCTAAAACTGACCCCTAACTCTAAAACTAACTCTAAAACTGACCCCAACCCTAATACTAACTCTAAAAAGCTTTATTAAAATTTAGACTTATTGTGGTGTCCTTCTGTACATTTTGTGTATAGGCAGAGACTGGGAGTGTAGCACCTACATATATATATATATATATATATATATATATATATATCTTGATAAAAGTCCTCTTTGTGGGACTGAAACTCCTTATTACTGGGCTGGTAAACTGCTGAAACCTGAACAAGGGGATGTTTGTGGGGTAACTATGTAAAAGCAGCCAGGCCCCGAGCATGCATGTGATCAGAAGATTACCCCTCACCAACCCTCTGCCAGCGAGCAGGCAGCATAGTGTCTGTGAGCTGCCTACCATGCTGCCTATTGCACTCCCTGTGCGTGTCTGATGGCATGGCTTAGCGCCATTGATCATGTGACCTGCTGGCACATTGACTTCAGATGTGGGGAACACAATAGGCAGCATGGAAGTGTGTCTGTGCAACTGCCTTTCCTGGGGTGCAGGGGTAAGTCCTGAGTGTGCAATGTGGGTGATGGGGCATGTCCTGGGTAATGCAGTAATTCCTGGGTGTGCAATGTGGGTAATGTGCCATGTCCTGCATGTGCAATATGGGTGATGGGGCATATGCTGAGGCATCTCCTGTGGCTGCTGGCTGGGGCATGTCCTGGGTGTGCAAGGAGGTACTATGGCAAGTTATATGGGGTTAATGAATGTATAAATGGAATGAGAACGGTAGAGCCAAGACCATTCGGTCTGTAATAGGTCCCACAATCTGTACTGCGGACAATGCCTTGCTCTTATTTGTTTTCAGTGCCATTTTAACACACATCATGGTGAAATGTTAAAAGACCCTTGCCTCCAGGCGCACTCTCCACCTAGATTGCGTAGTGCACAACCACTTCTTTGGAAACCCTATTGCAAACCTCCTTTATTATACAAGAACAAAAGCCTGTATTAACTATATATATAGCCTATGGATGTCCAAGGCAACTAATATACACCAATCAGCCATAACATTATTACCACCTGCCTAATATTGTGTAGCTCCCCTCTTGATGCTAAAACTGCCCTGACCCATGGAGGTATGGACTCCAAAAGACTTATGAAGGTGTGCTGTTGTGTCAGGCACGTTAAGTCCTGTAAGTTGTGAGGTGGGGCCTCCATGGATCGGACATGTTTGTCCAGCACATCCCACAGATGCTCGATTGGACTGAGATCTGGGAATTGGAGGCCAAGTCAACACCTTGAACTCGTTGTAGTGTTCCTCAAACCATTCCTTCTTTGTGACAGGGTGTATTATCCTACTGAACAAGGTCAATGCCATCAGGGAATACCGTGTCCATGAAAGGATTTCTCAAAGTGCCCTATGCTTACTAGGTAATCTGCCCCTGCCTGTCTTAGGCAGAATATGTCCAATCGAAGGAAAAATGTCAGCTATGCAAAATTATTGGAGCAGCCATGTTAGAGACCGTTTGGATAAAACAGTTGCTTAGCAGAGTTACGAAAAAATGCATAAATTCAGTGTCATCTGATCAGCCCTACCGAGATTGAAATGATCTACTTCAATATTGATATATTTGCAAACAGTTAAAATATTCTCATTTCATAAATAGCATCTTCTTTTTTTTTTTTTTTTTGAAAGGCTTCATTTAGAGACTTCGTTTTCTTTCAAGGTTATCATAAGCAATCAAATTCTTCCAGTCCATTTGAATGTGTGGTGAGAAGTTCAATAGAATTTAGATTATAATTGCATATTGCTAAACTATATTTCTCCACGGCTAGAAATGTTTGACATTCTTTATTTCGTTTGCTATAAAGTTATATTTTGGTCTAAATATAGATTTTTGTATTATCTTTATGTGTTTTTGATGGCACATCATTTCTAAATTATATATTTTTATTGCTTCCTTCCTAGGGCTCAATTGAAACTCAAAGTAACCATAAATATAACATTAATAAAACCCCATTCTCTTTCTGCTCTACCGATCAAGCTTGTACAAAAGTCAAAAAACATTTAAATTACATCTGATTTAGCATTTCTGGCCATGTCTATCATCCTGATAATGCACTACTGCTGTTTTCATTGAAATATTTTTTTGGGCCTGTTTTAAGGGATCTTTTGGAAGAGGTAAAGCTGATAAGAGGTTGTAATGTCTTTTAGAAGACCAAACTTTACCGTGATACTCCAGGAAAGCTTTCACGATCTTGAAGGTCTCATCTTAAATGATGGATTTAACAGTCAACAAGGGCATGACATAATCGTGGAGGTAGCTATCACCTTGAATACAGTCAAATATCTTCTATTTTCTAAATATTGTACATGTTTTAAAGGTGCAGATCAGGGAATATGAAACCTTTCCATTAATCTTTTTCCTGTTTGGCGGAGAATCATAAGCCATGTATAAAACATGTATAATCATGTATCATGTATAATCATGTATCATGTAAAATCATGTATAAAACAGGCCTTTTCTAATTAGCTATAATTCTTATAGCTTTACTTACAAATGGAATTCTGTTGTGAAGGTAATACAAATGATATCAAATTTTTTACATTTATTAGCTATTTATTAGAGCTGTTAAGTTAAAAAAAATATGGCTGTCTATCCACCAAACAATAAACCAGGGACATGACTAATTATCAGTGATAAGGGGCCAACTAGATGCGTTTGGCTTGGTTGATTCTGTCCCAGCTTCCTTAGCATACTTGAAGACAGAGAAAAGAACTGGTGACCAGAGACATGTCTGGTTGAGAGTCCATGGGTAATGTAGCCCACACACTTTTTTCAAAGCTAAATGGTGAGTTCCAGGCTACCATGTTGCGAAGATCATTCTCCGCCACCTGACAGCACTGAATTATGAGTGGTGTTTATAATGCCACACACACCCCCACATGATCATTTCCTCCCCAATGATTGGTTGGTGGTGCGAGAGTAATGAGTGCACAGACCAGTCACAGAGAGTGATGGTCTTTGGTCCATCTCTCTTGCAGGCACAGAACAATGCTCTGTGAGATGGAAACCCCTGGATCCTTGTTTTTGCAAAAACTGGGGGGAATATATTTTTAATGGTGCACATTAAGTGGATCATTCAAATACAAATTTTAAAGGGGTAGAGCCAGGCTACTGCCTCATTACAATACATTCCTAAAGAGTCAAAGTTGTCTTTAATCTTCTAGCGATAGATTATTAATTATGTGCGATGTTTGCTATTTTTTGTGGTTATATTCTACATTACCATGCTAATGTGGTCACACATGTTGTCACTGATATATCCAATATCCATTACATTCTATTATACTTAAATCCAAGATTCATACTAAAAAAATTACATAATCCCAATAGAAATATGCTCTTACCTAGAACTACAATCACAGATAACACAGTGACCAATATCTCAATAAACAAAATAGTTCATCTATTTACAAGCCTGGCAGGCATATTATACCAAGCAGTGATCATTAAAAACAAACACATAAAATGTAGTAATAAAATACTATATTTACAGTCAGTATCATGTTACACATACTTCACATCATGTTAATTGTATTTTAAATATCTAAGTAGATCTAGTAATGACAGATGTATTTTGGCAGCTGTTCCAAGCAGATAATCCAATAATACTTGTCAACGAAACTCTGTCACCTAGACATTGATTATAGTGTGAGGGTAGACAATACAAAACAGCAGCTTTACGTTTTATTAGTGGAATTGTTAGAAAATGCATACATTAGGAGAAAAATGTGTTTTAAATCTGCATTGTCTCCTATTAATGACATCACCTTGGGGCTTATTATGCAAATTACACATTTCTATAAATTGCTTAATACATTGAACAGAGTTAAAATATTAAGTAGAATGAACACAGTATTAGCTCTGCTCACATAATTCAGACTGTATAATGCTCTATATTGCTTATGATAACAGGGAATACCCAAATATTATATATGTTGTACCAGTAGTCACAGTAGGACAAGCTGTGAACATACAATTAGAGATTAAAATTAACCTATTTGCTCAGAACTAAAAGAAAAAGTTAAGGCAGAACCAAAACTGAGAACTGATCAAAAGGTCACCAACTAATGTAAAAAAAGGGTCAATTTACACCCAGACATCTGCAATTAGCCACTGGCTAAATGGCCCATCTATTTAATGCTACATGCGCAGCTGCTAAATCAAACTATCACACTAGTTCAATTAGTATGTTTATTAAAATAACTGCTCCAACTGGCAGGTTTAGCCTGTGTCTTTTTATTATTTATTTTAGCTCTTGTTTGTTTGTTTTTTTGCCTGAGTCTAGTTACTTGTGAAGTTTTAATGCTTTGCCTGCTCTTTAATCTGGCTGTTACGTTTTCACTTTCCTATCAATGTCATTTTGTATTTTTTGTATTTTTTTGTGGCTGCCACTGGAATGTATTGATTGGAACATTTGAGAAAGGATAACATGTGAAACAGTAAACAAGTGACGTATCATTCAATGTCTCCAGATACAAAATGAGTGTAGAGCCCACGGTAGTATGGGGGCAGCTACGTCAAAGAACAGATTGGCATTTTTACTGGAATTCATAACCTTTTCACACTAGTTTCCTCCCGAGGTACACAATTATTTTGTATTAGTTCATTTACAATTGCATGCCCTGGTATTATTATTTTTGCTCTTTAATCTCTTTTGCCTGTAGACTCAGATCATTACTGTATGTGTGAGTATCATGTATCTTCATGTAAAGTTTCTCAGTCTCTTCTCTTTCAGCAAGCACTAGTGTTATCTTACTGTTAGCAACACAATAATTGTTTTATGTAGGGTATAATGCCAGGACTGATATGTAAAGGAAGCTTTGATCTACTGAGCAGAGCAAGGCGTCTTGAGTAAAAGAGAATAGCAGCAAACCTCGGCACCCATAGAATTCCAAGCAAGACATCCTATGTAGAAGGGAGTAGCAGCAAACCTCGGCACCCATAGAATTCCAAGCAAGACATCCTGACTAGAAGAGAGTAGCAGCAAACCTCGGCACCCATAGAATTCCAAGCAAGACATCCTATATAGAAGGGAGTAGCAGCAAACCTCGGCACCCATAGAATTCCAAGCAAGACATCCTATATAGAAGGGAGTAGCAGCAAACCTCGGCACCCATAGAATTCCAAGCAAGACATCCTGACTAGAAGAGAGTAGCAGCAAACCTCGGCACCCATAGAATTCCAAGCAAGACATCCTGACTAGAAGAGAGTAGCAGCAATCCTCGGCACCCTTAGAATTCCAAGCAACACATCTTGAGTATAAGAGAGTAGCAGCAAACCTCGGCACCCATAGAATTCCAAGCAAGACATCATAAGTAGAAGCGAGTAGCAGCAAACCTCAGCACCCATAGAATTCCAAGCAAGACATCATAAGTAGAAGCGAGTAGCAGCAAACCTCGGCACCCATAGAATTCCAAGCAAGACATCATAAGTAGAAGCGAGTAGCAGCAAACCTCGGCACCCATAGATTTTCAAACAATACATCCTGAGTAGAAAAGAGTAGCAGCAATCCTTGGCATCCATAGAATTCAAAGCAACACTTCTTGAGTAGAAGAGAATAGTAGCAATCCTTGGCATCCAAAGAATGCCAAGCAAGACATCTTAGATTTCCAAATATGGGCATCCACAAGAAGGTATAAGAGGGGGTAGTATACAGTAGTAAATATAGAGTGCATACAGCGTGTTATTCACACAAGATGTTTTATACATATACCCATCTAGTGCAATATAAAAGGCTCTACTCAATAAAGAGAGAATTACAGGGAGCTGAGATGGGATTTTCAAACTTAAGGCCAAAGTAGCCGAGTTGGAATAATTCTCCCATTCAGCTGCACTGGAGATGTTTTTTTCAACTCGGCTCCATTGGTCTAAAGTTTGAAATTCGGCTCGATTCCCTGCAGTTATTTCTTCTATCCAAGTAGTATAGTGTGACAATAAGTTTAGAGATACACTCACAAATTAGGCTTGTAATAATGTAAGTAATACATGTGGAGTGTCCTAAAAAAAACAAAGACCGCGATCGTGTCGACCATAAAAACTGTGAACTTTAAAACAAAGAAAAAACTTAAGAAAAAAAATCACTAATAAGCGCTCTGAAAGCATATGAGGATGACCCCAGGGACTAATCCATATAGCCAAGATGGGAGTCCAAACAAAAACTTAAAGTCCACCACGACTCTCCAAAACAGGCTGCTCAGGGTCACCCTCCAAGTCGCTGGTTCTACCATCTGATCTCCTCAGGAGATTTGAGCTGATGTCGTCCGTCTGCTTCATTAAATACATTCAGTGTGAGCCTCGAGCTTGTCTGTGTATATCTCCGTGTATTGTCTTCTTCCTCCGCATGTGGTCAACTCTTCATGCCAGTGAGAAAGATGAGATTTTTTTCCCAACATGGCTGTTAAGTTTTACTCGTCTTCATTATTTCTACTCTAAAACAAAGGATGTGAAATGAGGATAATTTGGCTCATTAGAAAACATTTCAATGTACAGATTTTTTTTTCTTGTTTTTCTAATATTTAACAAATGCTTATATAATGTATCTAAAGCGATATTTTGTTCTACCTCTTAAACCTCTGATGTATTTTAATGTTTTCTTCGTAAATTATTAAAATCTCCACTTAAATAATCCCTGAAGAGTCGTGAGTGGAACGTCATTAGTAAACGCATGTATAATTCATGCCTATGAGCCAGCGCGGTTCACAACCCTCCCCAATCATTCTACATTAAACAATAATGTTCTTCCATGGCAGGTATTCTCCTCGGGGCGTTTTTAACATAAAAACGTAACAATTGTAACAAGAGAGAATTTAGCAAAGAGCGTTGTTTCAATAGGACTCCTGGCCATAAAGATTATTGACTTTCGGCATAAATACTAATGGTTTTGTAAGGACCAACTTTGTGTAAGGGCCCCATTGGAACTTACAGATTGCAGTTTCTTTCTATTGAATCATGAATTGAATTAATCCGTATGCAGAAGCAAAAGCTTTTTTTTGTAATAAAGCCTCATATCATTGCAGGGGTCCCAGAAAGAACAAAAGACCCTCTAGGTTGTAATATAGAAATCATTCTTAATATAGAAATCATTCTTAATATATATTTCATTTAGCATGGAACAATGTGACCACAGTGGGCTAGCCTTTCAATGGCTAGCACTGGGAGTCTGCTGGTTATAAAATCACCTTTATTGCTTCATTTCAACATATTAATCCATGTAAGAGTTGCCACATAGAAACATTCCAATAGAAGGCATACAGCACAATCTTATCTTCATGCCTTACGCATTTCGCTCCGATGATATAAATAACTCATGTGGGCTTTCTCATAAGCCTTCTTATTTCATAAATACATATTTTGTGCTTAGAGACAACATATCTGATTCTCTCCTATGAAGGAAAATTGAAGACATGTGGGCACCTTTTATTCTTTGAAGGACTTTAAAAAGTCAGATCCAAAATGTGATGGGTGCATGGTGGCTATAATCAAGATACCTGCTCAACTGTGTGTTGTATATGCTCAGGCTTTCTGTAATTCAAACTAATAGCGAAAGTTGTGACCTTTTCACATCGAAGCAGCTAGTAATTAGGTCCAATACACAGAGACCCACACAGGAGGCTCACGTCTGCGTTACAGTCAACACATACAATAAATAAGTATGTTAGGTACTAAAACATTCCCTAAAAACCTGGTCGTGATGTTCCCATGTGGACACTGTGAATGCAAATTCTGCAGATATATCACTAGATTCAACACATTTATCTACAAATGACTATATGGTGTCATCATTCTATCAACTGCACTGTTTCAAATGTAATTTATCTTATACAGTGATATGTAGGACATGCCACAAGACCTGGCTCCTGATCATGTATCTGACATACAAGCCAATTAATAGGGTTTCTACTGGGGCAAATAAGACGAAGTCTCCCATAGCTAGACATGTTAATGTTTGCTCTAATGGGGAATTCAAATTGTTCTCATTTCAAGCTACTGAGAAAATAAGTCCCCCGAAAACAAAGGGGGGGGGGGTGACACTTTCAGAATGTTATACCAAAGGGAAACCTAGAGGATTTTTATTCTACTAAAAACCGATTGGGGTTATTATTATGTTACTATTTTATTATGTCACTCATTACTTCTGATGTTAATTATTTCCACCTTTAAAAGCTTGGCATCCCCCAGAATGAAAGGGTGTTCCTCATTTCTTTCTAGTAATAACTTGTTTGGGGCTACACTTTGCCTCAAAAATATACATTTAGAAAGGATTTCACATCATTTTCAATTCATATCAGATACAATGGGACAAGAGCAGTTCTACAAACTGGAGTAAAGCTAGTGCTGAATAAAAGCCTTCAACATTACACTTTACAAAATCATTTCTGGAGTCTTTTGGGGCTTCATCCCCCTTTTACCTTGTACTGTGCATTGTTATAACGTCATGCACAAGGACAGTGACTCTCCAATCCACGTCCATGGTGTTTGAAATGTTTGCTCACTGACTCTGGTCAGCACAAACAGAGGATGAAACTCTAAAGGAAAGCTAAAGTATTTATTCTGTGTGATGTTGTGTTGAGTGTCATTTTGTTGCAGCATTTTACTGTATGGGGCTTTATCTATAAATAAATAATAATAAATCACTTCACTATATTACATGCACAGATCTCAGGTATTGTTAGTAACCTTATTATTATCTCATGATGCTTAGTCACACTTTAATCTGACTGTACTTTAGAAGGAAAGTCTAGTCCCCAAACTCACTTTGGTGCAAGATAAAGTTTACTGCTTGGTATAGTGCACAGGATTTTTTTTCAGTGTAATGTGATGCAGACATTCTACATAAATCACATTTTTTATATTTGACTCAAGCCCTTCCCACTGATTACCGTATTTGGTTGTATGCAGCCAATGGATGTCTGACCGACACATGGTTGTGTATACTACAGGTGCGGCAGCACTGATTGTATACACACTGAGAATATAAAGTTGTGTTTCATTTAGTCACTTCCTCCCCTGGTGATATAGAATACATTGTGCGGAATGTAAGTAGCCATGCTCTACACACATAGGATCTCTCAGCAGTGCAACAGATTGTCTGATGGCATCACTAGAGTGACAGGATATTCAATTCATTTGAATGGCATTATTCTCATTGGTTCCAGCAGCAAAAAAAAAAGAAAAGGAAATTTAGTTACAAAATGTAAAACATGGATTTTGAAGTAATTTGAAAGCACATTATTCTGCAGTAACATTTGGAAGATGCATTTTGGGCACCAGACAGTCCCTTTAAGTATATATACTTGCCACACACTTTCTAATACTTACAGTGCCAAGGTTAGCCATCATTACAGTAACACATCTGTATGTGTATAGTAAAAAACTATCTGATGCGTGTTCTATCACAATAGTTACCCTCCCTATTGCATACAATCAACTTTCATTTTTAACTTGGAAATCTTGCTCAAAGTAGCTTTACAGTCATATTTATCTGATCACAGTTAGTGTCCATCTTCCATTCCAATCTTATTACCTAATGTTACCCCTGGATCTGCTTGTCTGTCTCCTTTACTTTCATCTTCTTCTATAGTCTGATTACTGTGTATACAATGTATCCTAACAATGATCATTGTGTTGCATCAGTAGAACATACCAAGCTTCACTGAATATTAACTCATAACAATAATATCTGACAATGTTTAAACTTGGAATTTGGGGTAACGTTTAGTTACTGGTTAGTATAACATAAAGCACACTCTGTTTTATAAACAGTGTTGCAGAGACAATATACAGAATATTTAACTCACGCTATTGTGAGCAGCATCCTACTAGTATGTCCATCTGGATGTACTGGACATTCAAGGCCCATAGGCCAATATCAGGAGTAAATCATTTATTACAAAGGAAATACATAAATAGCTTACATTAAAGATATGAGTCCGTATTTAGTGCACATTCAATGTCCCAGGCTGGTGAGATAGTTAACAAATTGCCTGACTGCAGAATCTGTTAAAAACCTCAATGTTGCAGCTTCAAATACTGGCAGTGTCAACTCAGCCCTTCATCCTTCTGAGATCAATAAATGAGTACCATTGATTGGATAATAGTAACATTGATTATTATCAGATGTCGATTTGGTTAATTATGAGAGTGTGCAATAAAATGTGTCCCACTGGGAGAAAGCCACTATATAAATACTAGTTATTATTATTATTATTATTATTAAAGATCTACTCAGGGATAAACCCAATACTGTCCTCTTCACACAACCTTTGCACTTTGACTCTCCAGGATTCTTGGTATTGTTCAGTTCCTGTCACCACTCGTCTACCTCAGATACTCCTCCATGCAGTTTTTTTAGTTCATAATGCCATCTTTCTGACATCCTTAGGACTCCAACAAGGCCACCAGGACAGTTTTAGAATGTTTTCTCTGCCTCCCCAATCAACAGAATAGGCAGAGAATAATAATCCCTGGTATAAATTACCCCTCAGTTCTCTTCTTCCTTGTCTGTGATAGAGTTTACTGGTTTCTTTAGTTCCGGTAGCTTTGTTCTGATACATGTGTTCTTCCCCTTGTGCTGTTCCTGTCTTTCCTGATTGTTCCTGCTCCTGACACCAGCTTGTCTTATTCTGCTGATTGTTCCTGGTGACCATGACTCCTATTTATCTCCTGCAACCAACTGCAGTTCCTGTAAATCTGGCCCATTTCCACATAATAGTATACTTACCTGGTATTTCTAATGCTGGTGTCCGGAGAGCGATAGAGGTGCAGCATACCTCATCCTTATGTTTGTTGTTCAACCATGTTTTTTCTTATTGAGGCCTTGCATAATGGATGCAATACCTAGGACAGTGGCCCATAAATCAGTCCTCTCACTCCTCTTAACAGTCCCGGATTTAGTGATTACTGAACTTGAGTTTTTTTGGGTTTTTTAAACACAACTTGGTAATCGCTAAAGCCTGGACTTTGAGGGTGAGGACTGGGTTGGGAAACACTGACCTAGGATAATACAAGTCTCCTACACAAGTATGCTCCTACACACAGCTCCACACTTGGAGACAGATTGTAAGTATTTTTCCCAAACACAAGATGTTCTGGCAAATGTCACACCCATGGGGGTAGTCACCAACTTCCCCCGTGGTGGACATCTACTGGACTTTGCTACAATCAATGTTTTATGGACCTGCACAGACACTGTTGTACGCTTTTGGATCCTTTGCCCTGCTTACATCCCATCTAAACCATCAAATTAGCTTTCATATTATAGTTGTTTCCCTACTGTTAGATATTTTCTTGCACAATCATATTTACTTAGCTAGCTTTCCAAGTTAAAAAAAAGAAAGCAAAACAAAAGAAACAAACTGCAATAACAGAATCCCTACTGGTAGTAAGACTACTGAAAAGGTTACAACATTTATATTAAGAATGGGAACTGTCTGTCAAACCTCTAAATGCCTTGGCTCATTCACTGGCCTTGTAAAATAATCAATAATTTGTGACACTGATGCTTTGAAAAATGTGTTGTATTTTTAATGGGAGTATACTGAATATATATAATAATAATAACAGCTTTTATGCTGGGTTAACATACAGTGCACCCTTTTTCTGCATTATTTGCCCAATACATTTAAGTGAACAAATCATATTTAATGTTTGTTTCACTGCTCTCCTTATAATGACCATCCTTTTGGATGAAGAATATACAGAATTCCAGGAGGGCAACATTTAAAATAACTACTAAGCAATTGGGCTTTATAACAAGCAGAGATGCTAATCTAAAATATATTTTTATGTATGACATGTATAACTTGAAAAAAGTCACAACACTTTAGCCAGAAATCAATGTATAAAAAATATTCGGTTCCGTGGTCTATTTTTGTTGGTGCCGTGAGCAGGACTGCTCCCAATACCTCAATATACCTCCAGTGATTGCTATCTCAGTAATGCAATAGTCATTGTAGGTAATGTGTTGAAATGCTTTTATTTTAAATTCTATCAGCCTTGATTCCTGCTTAAAGAGAGAAACTTTTATCAGAATAGTCTGTCAGTGAAACTCAGTTTACATGCAATTATTAATTTAAAAAGTCCTATATAACCTGGCACAATAACATTACTTGTTCTGCAGAATACAATACACGAATGATGGTAGTAGAGGTGCTTTAGTATGTAAGACAGGAAATGTTGTTTTTCTTTTTCTGGGTAAAGTACTTGGCAATCTGGAAGAGAATTACATTAATAGTTCTTGTATGGTGTGACAAAATGTCTGTGTATAGTATATATTAAATATTTTTTGTTTTATAAATGTACTCTTATTAACATACATATATGTTTGTCCATTACTATACCATTGTTACTTTGCCCCTTAATATACCACAGCCAGTATGCCCATGAATGTGCTAGTATTAATTTGCCCATGAATATGCCACAGCCAATTTGCCCATAAATTTGCCACAGCCAACATTCACATTAATTTGTCATTGCCAGTTTGCCCATTAATATGCCACAAACAATTTGCCCATTAATATGTTACAGCCAATTTTCCCATTAATATGCCACTGTTAGTTTGTCAATTAGTGTGCCACAGGCAGTTTCCCCATTAATATGCCAGTGTTAGTTTGCTCATAAATTTGCCACAGTTTGTCCATTAATAGACCACAGCCAATTTACCCATTAATATGGCACTGCCAATTTTCACCATTAATATGCCACTGTTAGGTTTTCCATTAATATTTCACTATTAATATGCCACAGCTAGTTTAACCATTAATATGCCACAGCCAATTTGCAAGAGCCAAGATAGTTTGAGAGGAAAGGCAGGACTATTGTTATAGCAACAGCAATCACTCTATTATACTTTATATCCAGTTTATAGGAAATTGGGATTGTTGTGGGAATTAATTATAATACAAATGTAACTATGAGGGTCCAGGTGACATAGGACCCTGAGCGCACGTATTCAGGAGTCACATTTCAAATAGGAGACTTTGACCCTGGTGCAGAGTAACCATTCTCCTCTGGAGACTTGAGGCCCTAGGTTGGGGTGGCCACATACCAGGGCACAGAGGTAGTAGCTGCTGTATCCAGCAAAGCCAAGACTTTGATATACCCTGCATACATCCTGGAGTAGGCATGGAACATAAGACTTACAGAAAAAACAGGACACAGCAGTCTGGGACAGGCATACTAAGCAGAGAAAAATAGCAAAGGGACAACTGAGAAACAGAACTGAATATAGTGTACTGAATACATAACTGAAAACAATTGTAGAAGCTAGATATAGGAGTCTATTCACTAAAATATGAGATTGGAGGTTGAGATTTGTGCTCCAAAACAAGCACTAGCACAGGGCAAAACTATGACATAGCTCATAGTCAGGATAAATACATTATGAGGTTTTAAGATGGGGCAATCTCTAACAGGGTTCTAAGACAGGGCATTCCCATTACAGGGGTTCAGAACAGGGTAGGTGCTGGACTATAGCCAAAACAGACAGGTGCTACTCTTGGGTGAATGGGGCGGGTAATCACTCTTGAGTCAATTCACTAAAATTCAACTTTGAAGGTCATCTTTCATTTTGACACCTGTGTTTGACTTAAAAAAAACCTCAGGTGTTTCAATCTTTCCCATTGAAGGTAATGGGAGGCAACATGATGAACGCGGAAGATTCAAACCTGGGTTTTTCTTCTAACTCAAACCCCCAAAGTAGCATTTTTGTGAATAGATCCATCTGGACCCATCTGAAAAGGTGCTGCTCTGGCAGGACAGGGAAGGAAACACACTGTGGCTGGACAGGAAGGGGCCACTCTGTGATTTTGCTCCTACTTTGATTTAACTGCATGATATGCTGCGGAGCACTCCAATTAATTGGCACCACTTCCCATCAAAAATGATTATCACTAATTCTCAATATGCTTTTGATGCGATTTAATTTGATGCATTCTAATCAACAAATTATTAGGATTGAGTATAACATGCTCTTCTTGTGATAAATAACCTGGCATTGAATCAGTAGGACAAGATTTGAAAGAAAATGCATGGAGTGACTTTTGGCTTAAAAATACTTTACTATTCCAAGTGAAAAGTACTGTAAGAAATATAATGAATGCTTCCCCATACAAGGTTTCTTTGGTTATGTTCCTTTCGGTTTTGAGAATGAATTATGAGGCAGCTGACAGCAGTATGTGGAAAGGGATTGTACAACATGAACTAAAATACAAGGAAAACAAAACCACAGATTCCTTACAGATAGGTGTCCAAATCCCTTGATAGGTCACTAGTCACTTCAAACATTAGCAGTTGGGCTTAATATAAAGAGAAGTCTGGAGACAATAGGGAATAATAAATATTACAATAAATACAATACAATCACCAGAGATGGAAAGAGAGAATAAAAGCCCTTCTTTGTGAAACCCCAGCATAAGGTTATACTGCTCTGGGCTGAATAACAAAAAATGATATCAAGATAATAGATATGGATAAGGCATGGCCATTTCAAGAAGTAAGATGTCAACTATAGATGTGGTTCAGCATGTCAGGGGAAAATAAGCTAACATTTGGAGTTTCAGCAAATCCGATGGGACTTTGACGTTGGACAGAGGTTTTTGCAGAGCAAAGAGGAAAAAAAAGACAAATCAATATGGAAACAAGGGATTAGATGCTTCATTTAATACACAAACCCACCAACAACACTATTACTAGCAGTTATATAAGTCTACATCATGAAAAAAACACTTACATTCCATTATAATGACACTTATTTATATAGCGCCAACAATTTGCACACCAAATTAAAATTCTAGACTACCTTGGATGAACAGAGACAGATGAGTGGGAGTCTTGAGCACTTGTGCAGCCCCCTGGGGAAATGGAGGGTGGGATAAATTATCTAGGATTCTTTAATGGGGAGTGGGTTAATATTTAGGGGTTCAGAAAGTGTTGGGGAGCCTATGGAGCTTGCCTGCTTCTTATGTCATTTTGTACGCCTTGTGGTGCTGGTTAATATATTAATGGTTCAGATACCCCATATTTCACTTTCATATAATAATGGGCAAATAACTATTTTGTCTTTTTTTTTTTTTAAGTTTTATTTTGAGACAAAACAACAAAAGAAAATACCAAGACTTAAAAAAAATTGGTTCTGTGCTTTCAAATGACTAAATCAATACACAGCCTGACAGTAAATAATAAATGTTCTCTATAGTAACATTAGTTACAAGCTGCAAACTGTGACCTTGCAATAGAGGAGATTCAAGGTCATAGTTTTTAAGTCCAAACAAGTTCTATCCTTCAATAAGCAATCCTGTTTTAGCCTGCATCCAGTGCATTGCAGATAATCAGGCAATAAAAACATAATAACTTATAAGTCCACATCCCCCAAATATTATTATATTCAGAAACGAACATACGAAAATAGAAGAGGGAACTTTAGTTAAACTAGACAAATACAAATATTCATGAACAAACATATTGAATCTATTATTGCTTAATGCTGTCATGTTCACAAGTGGTATTAATGTAACATTCAAGTACTAACAATGAGACACGATTTGTGCTGATAGAAGTCATGTCTATATTTACATATATTATATTTAACGAGCAGTGTTATATTAGGGCCTTTTCATGTAAGCATTGTGCATGTGCCTTGGGCCAATACATTTAATGGGTGACTGTAAAAAATCTGTCCATTTAAAACACTGCACAGCACAGCACACTACTTTTCTATACATTATTGTACTTATTACATGGGCAAATGATCAAGTTGGAGTGGTTTCCTTGACAAATTAAACAGTGTAATGAATATGAAAACTGAAACAAGTATAGGTCCAGCAGCATTTCACGGCAGTTGTACATACCGGCTGTATCATATTGACAGCAGTAGAAGGCATTCTCCGTTGATCGTGAAAACCGCTTGATTCACCGCAGGACGTGCCAGGCACGTCCTATGTCGCGAAGGTGTTAAACTCCTTCACTGTATTAACCTCTACCACTTCTATTGGAAGACTATTCCATACATCCACTACCCATCTCAGTAATGTAATAATATCATTAGTCCCTGACCTTATCTTATATCTAGGATAGCCTTATACCTATCCCACGCATGCTTAAACTCCTTCACTGTATTAACCTCTACCACTTCTACTGGAAGACTATTCCATGCATCCACTACCCTCTCAGTAATGTAATACCTTCATTAGACTCTGACCTTATCTTAAATCTAGGATAGCCTTATACCTATCCCATGCATGCTTAAACTCCTTCACTGTATTAACCTCTACCACTTCTACTGGAAGACTATTCCATGCATCCACTACTCTCTCAGTAAAGTAATACTTTCATTAGACTCTGACCTTATCTTAAATCTAGGATACACTTGTGCCTATCCAACACATGCTCGAACTCCTGTGGGTGATTTTATTTCCTTCTGGCTTTTTTTCCCAGAATTAAATTCAAATCCCTTGAACATGATATCAGTGATTTGAATGCCCCTTAATACTGGATTTTATATATAAACATACCTCCCATTTCAAAACCCACTGAGTGACACTTTTAGAGGCAAAGGGGAGTTGCTGAAAGTTGTAGTCTGGGCAGAGCATTGCCAGAAGAATGTTAAGTGGTTTATGACCAATGTTTAGCTATTTCTGCATTTGGGAATCCAGTGTGGAACCGTGACAGAAAGAGGGATGAGGATTTTGGGTCCAAAATATGAACTGTCCCTCCTAAATAAACTGCACTATATAAAAGTTTACATAATATGCATACTAAAATATTATTCTGTAAAAAAAAAGCCAGTTAAATAAAAGGAATGTTTTTATGAGTCTACCAGGCACATTTAATTATGCAAAAATGTCTGCTTCTTTCTAAGTCGTACATTAACTTTTAGACTAAAATATAATAGCTTTCTGATGTCTCTAAGCAACTGTGTTTATCAGCAGGAGAAGCAAAAGAACACACAAGGAACATTCCCAGAAATGTGCTTATTTTCCATCTGTTGCAAGGTAAGCCAAACTGAATGATTTCTTCATGTTCCTCTTTGCACAAAGAAATGATTTTATTCAGGAAGTCTGTTGTATTCTTTGTGTATATTAAAGGTCTAATGCGATATTATATCTCTCTGGGTGTGAGAACACAAAGCAAGGTAGACAGAGGAAGAGTTAGAGGAGAACATTTATTAAATAATATTGTGATCTGTGTTGGTGTAGGACAGGGACATGGTGTAACATGGAATAATAGTGTCACGTTTGAGTAAGACAAAATATGGTGTTTTGTTAAATAAACTGCACCACTATTTAATAAAATGGATTACATATTCATATAACATTCTTAAATACAGTCTTAAATAAATAATAGGGAGATTAGTCGAGGGTATTTCCTTCTCTATTTCTTTATTCTTTCTGAATGCTGGAACCTGACGCGTTTCACCTTATCGGTGACTCATTCAGAGGAAAACATGCATAGTTCTAAGTGTTCCTGCCATAATGCATTAATATAAATTGAAATCAGTAGGGATTTTTTTACATAAAAAACTCTATCTATTATATTAATGAGAACTCATTTTACATGTTTTTTTTAAATAATCCATATTTGGATCATATACATAAAAACAATCCCACTCAATGTGTTATATGATTGTCATTTTGATGTTCTCAATCCCACTTATACATTTTGTTATGTGTAAAATCTAACAATAAATGTGAAAGGGAATATTAATTTACCTCCTGCAAATTGATTTCTAGATTTGGATCCATCTGATTATGTATCCAGCCTAGTAGGTGTTACACTGTTTACTATTAAACTACTATTAGAATTAGCAGTCGGTTATATACAGGAAAATAATACTAATAATAATGTTCAACTTACAAGGTACATAACAAACGATTAGATCATTAGAAGGAAATCATAGGCTTGAGTACTGTACAGTAATGGCTCTATAAACATGCACTGAGGAAGACTAAGAAGACTTGACTCCAGGTGTTCCATCCAGTTAATCCGAGCTTAGAGGTATCAGCGCCCCGTGCTCTAAAAACAAACTTATAATGAAATTGTAATAATAAAAATGCAGTGTGGATAGATTAAATCCCAAACTGGAAGAAAGTAAGCAAGAAGGGACGGAGATAGGTGGTACTTGATTTAATTGAAGGAGGCTATCATTAGGCCTGGTCTATATTGGTCTTTCACGAGCTCCCTAAAACTGGCACTCAAGTGCCTAGTTAGTCCCTGGACTATCAACTCTTATCAACTCTATTCTGCTTTGTCTGGTGCTGACTCTTTGCCTACAAAAGCCACTAATTGTCACTGTACCTCTGACAGATTATTGTGGTTCCTGCATCATAATGAAGCATGCTACTGATCTCTATTTACCAGTTACCGATTTTGGACCATCTGAATCTGAAACATCAGTATCATTATAGACTTACATCTTGCTTGAGTTGTTAGCTGTCCCCATGGGCCACAGAGATGTAATCATGCTAAAGCATTGGGTTTGTATGTAACCTACTTGTTAATGAGTCAGAATCATGATTTTTTTGAGTTACCCAATGAAGGTGAAACTCTGGATCTCTAGCAAGGGACAGTCCATTTTTCCAAATGACAAGACAATCTGAGCCATTTCAGAAAGTGAAGTCTTATGGGAAAAGAGGAAACCAAGAAATGTGAAGTCTCTAGAGGCAGAAAGCACCTGCTAACAGTCTACAAAAAAATAAAGCGGATTGTTTTGACTTCATGTGATAATTTATTCTGTGGTCCTATTGGTTGTAAGTCACAAAGTAAAATGAACCTTGGCTCACAAAATGGATGCCCAACCCATTCCTCACTTTAAATAACTCACAAGAAACAAGTAGAAATAAATATGTAAGTGGCTAAATCTTGTGTAGAAGTATCAGGGATGGCCCAAGACATTGTGCTGCCTGGGGTAAAAAAATGAAATCCCCACCCCCCCCTAAAAAATAAATAAATCCCACAGTCATGGTAATTCAAACTAAAATTAAACTTATCCGGAAGTGATAATTTAATGCAATAGCACCTTACTATATGCAAAATTATATGGTGCAAGTAGTGGCAGGCCTTGATTGAAATGTGTACCCTAAATGTTTGAGCATTTAAACTTAATGTACAATATCATGTTACAGATCAGTGGTCACACATTATGTTTTGGGAAATTGTACATCCCATTTCCATAATAATGTCTGTTTCACCATTTCTTTCTTTTCACCTCGTGGGTGAGCTCTCAGAAAATAATATTTCATTTTATATGCCCACTAAAGCACTTATTATATACATAATAAAATAATTTAGAGCTCACCCATACAGTAAAAGAGAGTAATGATAAAACATTGTTAAGATAATAGACTGGGCTATTTCCTAAAACATAATGTGACCAGTGACCTATAGCAAAATCTAGATAGATATAGTCAGTGTCAGTGGAGTTAACCCCTGGATATAGGCATTATCAGAGAAGTTAACCCCTTGGGTGGCTAGACAGATAGAGGCAGTGTCAGAGGAATTAACCACTAGATGGCTTAACAGGTATAAGCAGTGTCAGAGGAGTAAACTCCTTGGGTGACTAGACAGATAAGGGCACTGTCAGAGGAGTTATCCCCTCGGGTGGCTAGAAAGAGAGAGGCAATATCAGACCTCCTTCTATCAAGATTCCCCGGACACAGAATACAAATAAAAAATAAAATGGCAGCTGCATGGAGCAGTAAAGTGCCGCCTCTGCAAGGGTGCCACCTGCGGAAACTTCCCCACTCTGCCACGTTAAAGGGATGGCCCTGAGAACTATTATAACTTTTTCCCAATAAACCACTTCAACGGGTCTAATTAAGTCTAATTAATGAGAGCATAAAACATTTACTGTTTTAGCAGTTTTCAATTTGTTTTCAGGATTACATTTACACACATATTTTCTACCCCTAACCCTTGGAAGATAATATTTCCCAGAATGCAACTGCTTTTTTTCTTGCCTTTTATCATGTTACAAATAAGCAGAAAGGGAAGGTTAGATCTGTACCAATGTGGAAATAGTAAGAATAGTATCTTCACATTCATGTGTGTAAATGTATAATGCTAACTCTCGAAGAACGTACGAAGTTAGAGTATC
Organism: Pelodytes ibericus; assembly: GCA_036172795.1. Classification (NCBI taxonomy): domain Eukaryota; kingdom Metazoa; phylum Chordata; class Amphibia; order Anura; family Pelodytidae; genus Pelodytes; species Pelodytes ibericus. The sequence goes on from CM069868.1 coordinate 714,374, forward strand.
CACCACAGCCCATTTATAAGAAGGTGCAGATGTGCACAGAAAATTGTACTTAAAATCCACATCAGTCCAGTGAGTGGAGAGGAAAAAAATCAGCCCTGTAAAGATATATGAAAATGATAAAGTGATGGTAATAAACAAGAATAAGACTCCTTGGCCTATGATTACACGCCAACCGGAAGCACGTAACGTGTAAGGCAGTTGCCCTCTCGACCTCTCTAACTTACTAACAAGGTATAAAATACAAATTTATATGGATTGAAGACATCACTATCCAGCATATATTTCTGGTGATTTTGACGTATTCCAATCCTATCATTTTGTTTTGATGTTCAAACGGTGGGAGGACAGGAGGTTTCCAGTCAAGCTGACCAGCAGGTGGCAGAAGCATAATTAAGTGCTGCATGGGGAATGTTTTCTTTATGGACCATAAATAATACAGCAATGATTGCCACTTTTTTTGTTTTACTTTGCGGAGCCCATAGAACCACTAATATTCTAGTAGGACACGTTAATGTTGACCAATTTCTGTAGATATTTTCATTTCCTTTGTTGCAGTAGTTCATTAAACCAGTTTAATTTGTTTGTTTGCCAAAAGCGCTAGACACTTGCAAAATGTTATACAAACTATGTACGATCTCTACTTAATGAAGTAGTTCTTTTCAAAAGAGCAGGGAGATGGGGGGCTAAAATGAGACTACTGCCATCACACTAATATTACTGAGCATCCCTTTACATTTGCTTCCCATGTATCACATGGTGAAAAGAGATCTCTAAATGTGAATTAATTCTGTTAGCATTGCAATGAGCATGAAATTCCATCCGGCTGTTTGAGTGCATGATAGCGATTGGGTTGGCCGGCTATTAAATGAGTATTAATGAAGTGCATTTTAATGAGCTGAGAAGGCATGAATGAATTAACATTGTTTCCTATTTAGGAAGATAATGTTGAGTTTATTAAAATACATTCTGCTAATACATAGGGGTATTTCAGACTCAAGCTGTGTACTTCGAAGCATTTTTATAATTAATTCTTAATTTGGTAATGGAATGCGTACAACATTTATTTTGCTTTTAATAAGCCATAACTATTAACAAGAACAAAAATGTTGTTTATTTGCATAAATTATCTTAGAAAAAGAACATTATCCTCTTTGTATTTATTTTTAGACATCCTTTTTTATTTCTATATAGTGTTCTTTCCTCTTAGGAATATATAGTGATTAGCCATTATGACCGCCTGCCTAATATTGTGTAGCTCCCCTCTTGAAGTGAAAACATCCCTGACCCGTCGAGGCATGGACTCCAATAGACCTACTGTGCTGTGGTATCTGGCAATAAGACGTTACGAACAGTCCTGTAAGTCCTGTAAGTTGCGAGGTGGGGCCTCCATGGATCGGACTTGTTTGTCCAGCACATCCCACAGATGCTTAATTGGGTTGCGATCTGGAGAATTTGGAGGCCAAGTAAACACCTTGAACATGTTTTTGTGTTCCTCAAACCATTCCTGAACCATTTCTGCTTCACCTTAACACTATCCTACTGAAAGAGGCCAATGCCATCAGGGAATACCGTTTCCATGAATGGGTGTACATGGTCTGCAACAATGCTTAGGTAGGTGGTACGTGTCATAGTATGCAGAGAATAAATAATAATTGAAAATGATTTATACATTGCGTTAGCGAAATTGCAAGCATTTGCCTAAATGTTTAGGTGATACAGCTCATTTAATAAGATGAGCAAAACAGGATTTGTATATTAGGAAAATTTGCTTTAAATTATCACAACATTAGGAACATTTTAAACTCACATATAATGCTGAATTGGTCAGGATACTTGTTAAATGTATAGATTTGTAATGCTTTGTGAATAAGGCATGGGTGAGACACAGCACAAAACAGTCTGGGTATGGGGGGGGGGTGATCAAAAGTGGTTGGGATACGAATAAATATTCGTAAATATGATATTCTAGTCGGCTTATTGCAAAGCCAAATGACTGGGATAATTTCTCCAAACATATTGTTTTACATTTAAAAAATTAAAACTATTCCTCCATTTTTTTTTAGGAGAAATGGATGATATTGCCTTGGAATCTATAATAACAGACCTGTCTACCATTGTATCACATTTTGTTGGCCTGAAGCACAGACATTTTCTCATTGTAACCGAGATTTCATTACAAGACTGGAGGCTCATATTGTGCCTTTCTCTTTCATTTAGTCCAAAAGGAGCAACTTAACAAATACATAATGTAAATAGACACTTGAATATTACCATAGAAATATAACCAGCTTAACATAGGAAATATAACCTGCTAAGAATAGGATACTATAATGTCAGTTGTAGATGGTGCGTAATGAGATTAATGAGATTATTAAATGAAAGAGTATTGTACTTTATTGAGAGCTCTGTGCTTCATATAGCTCTAACAGGGGGGCAGACATGTTTTTTGGATCTGCATTAAGATCTGTTTGTTAGATCTCCATGCAAATGAAGATCTGCCCCAAGTTTCTAAACAACATGTCTGCTCCCCTGTTAGCACTAAATGAAGCACACAGCGCTCAATAAAGTAAAATACTTGTATTCTTTCATTAAATAGTATCCTATTCTTAGCAGGCTGGTTATATTTCTATGGTGATCTAAGATCGCAAACACCACTCAAACTGTGATGCTTTAATCACCAGGTAGAGGCATTAAGCAACACTGAAATCCGGTGCCCAGGGCACCCAAGATCACTTCACGGAGAAATGAAAAAAAAAGTTATCTAAAAATCTAGGGTTAGGGTTATAATATAATGGTTAGGATTACAAATAAATTAGGGTTAGCATAGGGTTAAGGTTAAAATTAAATTCAAATTAGAATAAATGAAGGATTAGCATAAGGGTGAGAGTTAGGGTTACGTTTATGGTTAGGGTTAAATTTAGGGTTTGGGTTGGGATAGAAAGGACACTGTAGGTGAAAAAATCCCCACTATTTTTGGTTTTCCCCTATAACTCGCCAAAAACTGTAGAAAAACATGGAAACCAGTATATTTCTAATACCGGGACAACATTTAGAAACTATTTAGATTTTTTTTTAATGATTGTATTTGTGAAAATTATTTTTTAGGTCAAAGTTAGAATAGGTGTTTTTTTACGGTTTTTTGTAGTAAATTATAAGATATGATGAATATAATGGTATCTAATGAAAGCCCTTCTTATGGCAATAAAAACAGAATATAATTTGTGTGGGTACAGTATGTGAGAAAGAAGAACATTACAGCTAAACACAAACACCCTAGAAATGTCAAAACAGCCCTTGTCATCAAGGGAAAGACAAGGTCAAAAGGTCTTGTCACTAAGGGCATAAACATTTCCCAAATCCTCTTTCTTTACTAGCTATGATAAGTGACATTTTAAACTCTCATATTTCTGGGATTAGGTGCATGATACATTGTTTTTGGCGTGGAAATTCTCAAACTGTAAGTTATTTGTTTTAAATAATCTGCATTCATAAAGTAGATATACTGTATGTCTATAGTAGTAAGGTTTATATTGTCAAGGGCCGTTTATTTATGGATTAGTGTATTTTTCATGGAATATTATTTTGGTTTAACTCACTACATTTTAGTTTAAGTTCTTTTGTATCAGGGTGTTTAAACCTGATCTATTTATTAGGTATATTCACACAGGTTTGTATCATTCCTGGTGTTTTTATTTTTGGTAAGAGCCATATTCGTGTTTATATAGGTTTCTAGTTAAATAATTATAGATAAACAGTTTTAGTATTATTATTATTGTAGTGGTGTTATTTGCTTAGTTGTTTAAACCTTCTCATTGACAGATATATTTACATATAAACTATCATTCAAAAGTTTGGGTTCAATTACAAATATCCTTGCTTTCCATGAAAACATACATCAAAAGAGTTGCAAAATGAACAGGAAATATAATTAAGATATTGAGAATATTAGAAAAAATATATTGATATTTTTTTAATTGACCAATGGTAGAAGTCATCATGAAGTTGAGTCCATGGCAAGACCTTTTGTCTGTGTTTTGGAACGTTGGTTTACTGAAGGCGGCCAGTGTGATTTTTCCCAACAGAACAATGCGAAATCTCTGAAATGCAGCAATTCTCCGATTTTAAAATAAAGACGGTTTTAGCGATTAGATCAATTCCTTAGGGTGAATGAGTGGGTTGTGCCGTGAGTGTGAAAACGTGGAAGTAAAACACTGTCATGGAGACGGATGTCGGTTCTTGTAGGGACGTGCTCAGATACAATGTTGTGCCTTGAAGTTCTTGACGTCTTTTCTTCTGCAAACAAAAGTATACTTTTTTTTTTTTAATTCTTTCTGTTTTCTATAAAATCATTGTCTGTAATTCAGGCTTATTTTGGGCTGAAAACAATTTCCTTTACAAACCAGTGAAGCTCCAAACTATTCATAGCACTGTGCAAATATCTATCTCATCTGCATTCTCCAAAACACAATGAATCAAACACTTGACTGGTTAAAATCAACATGTTTAACCGGTGGAACGTTTGCCTGGAGCATATTTTGGTAGTGGGCAGGTGTCACCAGCTTATTTATGCATTATTCATTGTATTATTATTAATTCATTGTTAACGGGTAATTGTTCACGGTCAGTGTCACAGATACAAATTTCCAGTGTATTCTAGTTGATGCCATTTATTAGATCTTAAAGGGACTGCATCACCTGAACACTGTTTTTACTGTGCATGTAGAGCATAAAACATGTTTGAAAATGATCTATACATTATGTTAGCAAAACTGCAAGAAAAAAGCCTAAATTAGGAGAAAAATGTGTTTTAAATGTGTCTGTGGAGTCTCCTACTTATGACATCACCTGTGGCAGCAGGTTCATTTGCATATCAAGCAACAGGTGATGTCATAAGCAGGAGACCCACAGACACATTTAAAACACATTTTTCTCCTAATTTAGGCTTTTTTCTTGCAATTTTGCTAACACAATGTATAAATCATTTTCAATCATTTTTTATTCTCTACGTTACCAGTATAAGCAATGTTTAGGTGATCCAGTCCCTTAACTCATTTCAGTCTACTAGAAAGTGGGCTTCCATAAGACAGGCTAGTTTGGCCCCATCTGTCCATAGTTTGAGCTGCATGCTCATTGCATGCTTATGCACATATTCTTGAATTTCTTTACTATGTTAGTCTTAATTACGTCAATTAGAAACATTTCCAACCAACAAGCCAGATGTGGTCCAATTACCTCTGGGTACATTTTGGATTTCATATGGCCTCTCTGTGAACCCAACCAATGAGAAGTGAAGACCTCGCTTGTCCTTGAGATTAAGCTATGCACTTGTTCACTGTATGTGTAATCCTCGTATGTAGTTTGGTGATAGGTGATCCCCGATATCTATTACTTTTTATGTATTTTCTCACATTCTCCTGTTTCCCTACCTGAATATGTAGAAAACCAGCTCACACTTTTGTATGGTTACCTCCTGCCCGACTGTACTTCACCTGTTAGACTGTTCATTTTCTCAGAGAATGCAGATCTTCCCAGGGATTGATTTGCTCATGCGAGTGATCACTCACATCAGTGATTTGACATATCAGAGGAAATGCTCACTAGTGAGATACTGACAACTACACTTCCCATGATGCCTCCTGCTTCCAACAGTTTGCAATCTGAGCAATTACGCCAGGGGGTTTGGGGTTAGAGTAGTGTTGAGGGTTAGGGTTAACTCTAGGAAAATTAGGGTGAGAGTAACGTTTTTTTGTGGCATTACATATACTGTCCTGCAGAATATGGCTGTATTACATATAATGACCTGCAGAATTTAGTGGCATTACATATACTGTCCTGCAGAATATGGCTGTATTACATATACTGTCCTGCAGAATTTAGTGGTATTACATATACTGTCCTGCGGAATATGGTGGCATTACATATACTGTCCTGCAGAATTTAGTGGTATTACATATACTGTCCTGTGGAAAATGGTGGTATTACATATACTGTCCTGCGGAATATGGTGGTATTACATATACTGTCCTACAGAATATGGTGGCATTACATATACTGTCCTACAGAATATGGTGGTATTACATATACTGTCCTGCGGAATATGGTGGCATTACATATACTGTCCTGCGGAATATGGTGGTATTACATATACTGTCCTGTGGAATATGGTGGCATTACATATACTGTCCTGTGGAATATGGTGGCATTACATATACTGTCCTGCGGAATATGGCTGTATTACATATACTGTCCTGCGGAATATGGTGGTATTACATATACTGTCCTGCGGAATATGGTGGTATTACATATACTGTCCTGCGGAATATGGTGGTATTACATATACTGTCCTACAGAATATGGTGGCATTACATATACTGTCCTGCAGAATATGGCTGTATTACATATAATGTCCTGCAGAATTTAGTGGTATTACATATACTGTCCTGCGGAATATGGTGGCATTACATATACTGTCCTGCGGAATATGGTGGCAATACATATACTGTCCTGCGGAATATGGTGGCATTACATATACTGTCCTGTGGAATATGGTGGCATTACATATCCTGTCCTGTGGAATATGGTGGTATTACATATACTGTCCTGCGGAATATGGTGGTATTACATATACTGTCCTGCGGAATATGGTGGTATTACATATACTGTCCTACAGAATATGGTGGTATTACATATACTGTCCTACAGAATATGGTGGCATTACATATACTGTCCTGCGGAATATGGTGGTATTACATATACTGTCCTGCGGAATATGGTGGTATTACATATACTGTCCTGCGGAATATGGTGGTATTACATATACTGTCCTGCGGAATATGGTGGTATTACATATACTGTCCTGCGGAATATGGTGGTATTACATATACTGTCCTGTGGAAAATGGTGGCATTACATATACTGTCCTGTGGAATATGGTGGCATTACATATACTGTCCTGTGGAATATGGTGGTATTACATATACTGTCCTACAGAATATGGTGGCATTACATATACTGTCCTGCGGAATATGGTGGCATTACATATACTGTCCTGTGGAATATGGTGGTATTACATATACTGTCCTACAGAATATGGTGGCATTACATATACTGTCCTGCGGAATATGGTGGTATTACATATACTGTCCTGCGGAATATGGTGGTATTACATATACTGTCCTGCGGAATATGGTGGCATTACATATACTGTCCTGCGGAATATGGTGGTATTACATATACTGTCCTGCGGAATATGGTGGTATTACATATACTGTCCTACAGAATATGGTGGCATTACATATACTGTCGTGTGGAATATGGTGGTATTACATATACTGTCCTGTGGAATATGGTGGTATTACATATACTGTCCTGTGGAATATGGTGGTATTACATATACTGTCCTGCGGAATATGGTGGTATTACATATACTGTCCTGCGGAATATGGTGGTATTACATATACTGTCCTGCGGAATATGGTGGTATTACATATACTGTCCTGTGGAAAATGGTGGCATTACATACACTGTCCTGCGGAATATGGTGGCATTACATACACTGTCCTGTGGCATATGGTGGTATTACATATACTGTCCTGTGGAATATGGTGGCATTACATATACTGTCCTGCGGAATATGGTGGTATTACATATACTGTCCTGTGGAATATGGTGGCATTACATATACTGTCCTGCGGAATATGGTGGTATTATATATACTGTCCTGTGGAAAATGGTGGTATTACATATACTGTCCTGCGGAATATGGTGGCATTACATATACTGTCCTGTGGAATATGGTGGTATTGCATATACTGTCCTACAGAATATGGTGGCATTACATATACTGTCCTACAGAATATGGTGGCATTACATATACTGTCCTGTGGAATATGGTGGCATTACATATACTGTCCTGTGGAATATGGTGGTATTACATATACTGTCCTGCGGAATATGGTGGTATTACATATACTGTCCTGCGGAATATGGTGGCATTACATATACTGTCCTGCGGAATATGGTGGTATTACATATACTGTCCTGCGGAATATGGTGGTATTACATATACTGTCCTGTGGAAAATGGTGGTATTACATATACTGTCTGTGGAAAATGGTGGTATTACACATACTGTCCTACAGAATATGGTGGCATTACATATACTGTCCTGTGGAATATGGTGGTATTACATATACTGTCCTACAGAATATGGTGGCATTACATATACTGTCCTACAGAATATGGTGGCATTACATATACTGTCCTGTGGAATATGGTGGTATTACATATACTGTCCTGCGGAATATGGTGGTATTACATATACTGTCCTGCGGAATATGGTGGTATTACATATACTGTCCTGCGGAATATGGTGGTATTACATATACTGTCCTGTGGAAAATGGTGGTATTACATATACTGTCCTGTGGAAAATGATGGTATTACATATACTGTCCTACAGAATATGGTGGCATTACATATACTGTCCTGTGGAATATGGTGGTATTACATATACTGTCCTACAGAATATGGTGGCATTACATATACTGTCCTGTGGAATATGGTGGTATTACATATACTGTCCTGCGGAATATGGTGGTATTACATATACTGTCCTGTGGAATATGGTGGTATTACATATACTGTCCTGCGGAATATGGTGGTATTACATATACTGTCCTGTGGAAAATGGTGGCATTACATACACTGTCCTGCGGAATATGGTGGCATTACATACACTGCCCTGCGGAATATGGTGGTATTACATACACTGTCCTGTGGAATATGGTGGTATTACATATACTGCCCTGCGGAATATGGTGGCATTACATATACTGTCCTGCGGAATATGGTGGCATTACATATACTGTCCTGCGGAATATGGCTGTATTACATATACTGTCCTGCGGAATATGGTGGTATTACATATACTGTCCTACAGAATATGGTGGCATTACATATACTGTCCTGCGGAATATGGTGGTATTACATATACTGTCCTGTGGAATATGGTGGCATTACATACACTGTCCTGTGGAATATGGTGGCATTACATACACTGTCCTGTGGAATATGGTGGCATTACATATACTGTCCTGCGGAATATGGCTGTATTACATATACTGTCCTGTGGAATATGGTGGTATTACATATACTGTCCTACAGAATATGGTGGCATTACATATACTGTCCTGCGGAATATGGTGGTATTACATATACTGTCCTGTGGAATATGGTGGCAATACATATACTGTCCTGTGGAATATGGTGGCATTACATACACTGTCCTGCGGAATATGGTGGTATTACATATACTGTCCTGCGGAATATGGTGGTATTACATATACTGTCCTGTGGAATATGGTGGCAATACATATACTGTCCTGTGGAATATGGTGGCATTACATATACTGTCCTGCGGAATATGGTGGTATTACATATACTGTCCTGCGGAATATGGTGGTATTACATATACTGTCCTGTGGAAAATGGTGGTATTACATATACTGTCCTACAGAATATGGTGGTATTACATATACTGTCCTACAGAATATGGTGGCATTACATATACTGTTCTGTGGAATATGGTGGTATTACATATACTGTCCTACAGAATATGGTGGCATTACATATACTGTCCTGTGGAATATGGTGGTATTACATATACTGTCCTGCGGAATATGGTGGCATTACATATACTGTCCTGCGGAATATGGTGGTATTACATATACTGTCCTGTGGAATATGGTGGCATTACATATACTGTCCTGTGGAATATGGTGGCATTACATATACTGTCCTGCGGAATATGGCTGTATGACATATACTGTCCTGCGGAATATGGTGGTATTACATATACTGTCCTGCGGAATATGGTGGTATTACATATACTGTCCTGCGGAATATGGTGGTATTACATATACTGTCCTACAGAATATGGTGGCATTACATATACTGTCCTGCAGAATATGGCTGTATTACATATAATGTCCTGCAGAATTTAGTGGTATTACATATACTGTCCTGCGGAATATGGTGGCATTACATATACTGTCCTGCGGAATATGGTGGCAATACATATACTGTCCTGCGGAATATGGTGGCATTACATATACTGTCCTGTGGAATATGGTGGCATTACATATCCTGTCCTGTGGAATATGGTGGTATTACATATACTGTCCTGCGGAATATGGTGGTATTACATATACTGTCCTGCGGAATATGGTGGTATTACATATACTGTCCTACAGAATATGGTGGTATTACATATACTGTCCTACAGAATATGGTGGCATTACATATACTGTCCTGCGGAATATGGTGGTATTACATATACTGTCCTGCGGAATATGGTGGTATTACATATACTGTCCTGCGGAATATGGTGGTATTACATATACTGTCCTGCGGAATATGGTGGTATTACATATACTGTCCTGCGGAATATGGTGGTATTACATATACTGTCCTGTGGAAAATGGTGGCATTACATATACTGTCCTGTGGAATATGGTGGCATTACATATACTGTCCTGTGGAATATGGTGGTATTACATATACTGTCCTACAGAATATGGTGGCATTACATATACTGTCCTGCGGAATATGGTGGCATTACATATACTGTCCTGTGGAATATGGTGGTATTACATATACTGTCCTACAGAATATGGTGGCATTACATATACTGTCCTGCGGAATATGGTGGTATTACATATACTGTCCTGCGGAATATGGTGGTATTACATATACTGTCCTGCGGAATATGGTGGTATTACATATACTGTCCTGCGGAATATGGTGGTATTACATATACTGTCCTGCGGAATATGGTGGTATTACATATACTGTCCTGCGGAATATGGTGGTATTACATATACTGTCCTGCGGAATATGGTGGTATTACATATACTGTCCTGCGGAATATGGTGGCATTACATATACTGTCCTGCGGAATATGGTGGTATTACATATACTGTCCTACAGAATATGGTGGCATTACATATACTGTCGTGTGGAATATGGTGGTATTACATATACTGTCCTGTGGAATATGGTGGTATTACATATACTGTCCTGTGGAATATGGTGGTATTACATATACTGTCCTGCGGAATATGGTGGTATTACATATACTGTCCTGCGGAATATGGTGGTATTACATATACTGTCCTGCGGAATATGGTGGTATTACATATACTGTCCTGTGGAAAATGGTGGCATTACATACACTGTCCTGCGGAATATGGTGGCATTACATACACTGTCCTGTGGCATATGGTGGTATTACATATACTGTCCTGTGGAATATGGTGGCATTACATATACTGTCCTGCGGAATATGGTGGTATTACATATACTGTCCTGTGGAATATGGTGGCATTACATATACTGTCCTGCGGAATATGGTGGTATTATATATACTGTCCTGTGGAAAATGGTGGTATTACATATACTGTCCTGCGGAATATGGTGGCATTACATATACTGTCCTGTGGAATATGGTGGTATTGCATATACTGTCCTACAGAATATGGTGGCATTACATATACTGTCCTACAGAATATGGTGGCATTACATATACTGTCCTGTGGAATATGGTGGCATTACATATACTGTCCTGTGGAATATGGTGGTATTACATATACTGTCCTGCGGAATATGGTGGTATTACATATACTGTCCTGCGGAATATGGTGGCATTACATATACTGTCCTGCGGAATATGGTGGTATTACATATACTGTCCTGCGGAATATGGTGGTATTACATATACTGTCCTGTGGAAAATGGTGGTATTACATATACTGTCTGTGGAAAATGGTGGTATTACACATACTGTCCTACAGAATATGGTGGCATTACATATACTGTCCTGTGGAATATGGTGGTATTACATATACTGTCCTACAGAATATGGTGGCATTACATATACTGTCCTGTGGAATATGGTGGTATTACATATACTGTCCTGCGGAATATGGTGGTATTACATATACTGTCCTGCGGAATATGGTGGTATTACATATACTGTCCTGCGGAATATGGTGGTATTACATATACTGTCCTGTGGAAAATGGTGGTATTACATATACTGTCCTGTGGAAAATGGTGGTATTACATATACTGTCCTACAGAATATGGTGGCATTACATATACTGTCCTGTGGAATATGGTGGTATTACATATACTGTCCTACAGAATATGGTGGCATTACATATACTGTCCTGTGGAATATGGTGGTATTACATATACTGTCCTGCGGAATATGGTGGTATTACATATACTGTCCTGTGGAATATGGTGGTATTACATATACTGTCCTGCGGAATATGGTGGTATTACATATACTGTCCTGTGGAAAATGGTGGCATTACATACACTGTCCTGCGGAATATGGTGGCATTACATACACTGCCCTGCGGAATATGGTGGTATTACATACACTGTCCTGTGGAATATGGTGGTATTACATATACTGCCCTGCGGAATATGGTGGCATTACATATACTGTCCTGCGGAATATGGTGGCATTACATATACTGTCCTGCGGAATATGGCTGTATTACATATACTGTCCTGCGGAATATGGTGGTATTACATATACTGTCCTACAGAATATGGTGGCATTACATATACTGTCCTGCGGAATATGGTGGTATTACATATACTGTCCTGTGGAATATGGTGGCATTACATACACTGTCCTGTGGAATATGGTGGCATTACATACACTGTCCTGTGGAATATGGTGGCATTACATATACTGTCCTGCGGAATATGGCTGTATTACATATACTGTCCTGTGGAATATGGTGGTATTACATATACTGTCCTACAGAATATGGTGGCATTACATATACTGTCCTGCGGAATATGGTGGTATTACATATACTGTCCTGTGGAATATGGTGGCAATACATATACTGTCCTGTGGAATATGGTGGCATTACATACACTGTCCTGCGGAATATGGTGGTATTACATATACTGTCCTGCGGAATATGGTGGTATTACATATACTGTCCTGTGGAATATGGTGGCAATACATATACTGTCCTGTGGAATATGGTGGCATTACATATACTGTCCTGCGGAATATGGTGGTATTACATATACTGTCCTGCGGAATATGGTGGTATTACATATACTGTCCTGTGGAAAATGGTGGTATTACATATACTGTCCTACAGAATATGGTGGTATTACATATACTGTCCTACAGAATATGGTGGCATTACATATACTGTTCTGTGGAATATGGTGGTATTACATATACTGTCCTACAGAATATGGTGGCATTACATATACTGTCCTGTGGAATATGGTGGTATTACATATACTGTCCTGCGGAATATGGTGGTATTACATATACTGTCCTGTGGAAAATGGTGGCATTACATACACTGTCCTGCGGAATATGGTGGCATTACATACACTGCCCTGCGGAATATGGTGGTATTACATACACTGTCCTGTGGAATATGGTGGTATTACATATACTGCCCTGCGGAATATGGTGGCATTACATATACTGTCCTGCGGAATATGGTGGCATTACATATACTGTCCTGCGGAATATGGCTGTATTACATATACTGTCCTGCGGAATATGGTGGTATTACATATACTGCCCTGTGGAATATGGTGGCATTACATATACTGTCCTGTGGAATATGGTGGTATTACATATACTGTCCTACAGAATATGGTGGCATTACATATACTGTCCTGCGGAATATGGTGGTATTACATATACTGTCCTGTGGAATATGGTGGCAATACATATACTGTCCTGTGGAATATGGTGGCATTACATACACTGTCCTGCGGAATATGGTGGTATTACATATACTGTCCTACAGAATATGGTGGTATTACATATACTGTCCTACAGAATATGGTGGCATTACATATACTGTCCTGCTGAATATGGTGGTATTACATATACTGTCCTACAGAATATGGTGGTATTACATATACTGTCCTACAGAATATGGTGGCATTACATATACTGTCCTACAGAATATGGTGGCATTACATATACTGTCCTGCGGAATATGGTGGTATTACATATACTGTCCTGCGGAATATGGTGGTATTACATATACTGTCCTACAGAATATGGTGGCATTACATATACTGTCCTGCGGAATATGGTGGTATTACATATACTGTCCTACAGAATATGGTGGCATTACATATACTGTCCTACAGAATATGATGGCATTACATATACTGTCCTGCAGAATATGGCTGTATTACATATACTGTCCTGCAGAATTTAGTGGTATTACATATACTGTCCTGCGGAATATGGTGGCATTACATATACTGTCCTGTGGAAAATGGTGGTATTACATATACTGTCCTGCGGAATATGGTGGTATTACATATACTGTCCTACAGAATATGGTGGCATGACATATACTGTCCTACAGAATATGGTGGTATTACATATACTGTCCTACAGAATATGGTGTCATTACATATACTGTCCTACAGAATATGGTGGTATTACATATACTGTCCTACAGAATATGGTGGCATTACATATACTGTCCTACAGAATATGGTGGCATTACATATACTGTCCTGCGGAATATGGTGGTATTACATATACTGTCCTACAGAATATGGTGGCATTACATATACTGTCCTGCGGAATATGGTGGTATTACATATACTGTCCTACAGAATATGGTGGTATTACATATACTGTCCTGTGGAATATGGTGGCAATACATATACTGTCCTGTGGAATATGGTGGCATTACATACACTGTCCTGTGGAATATGGTGGCATTACATATACTGTCCTGCGGAATATGGTGGTATTACATATACTGTCCTGCGGAATATGGTGGTATTACATATACTGTCCTACAGAATATGGTGGCATTACATATACTGTCCTACAGAATATGGTGGCATTACATATACTGTCCTGCGGAATATGGTGGTATTACATATACTGTCCTACAGAATATGGTGGCATTACATATAATGTCCTACAGAATATGGTGGCATTACATATACTGTCCTGCGCAATATGGTGGTATTACATATACTGTCCTACAGAATATGGTGGCATTACATATAGTGTCCTGCGGAATATGGTGGTATTACATATACTGTCCTGTGGAATATGGTGGCATTACATATACTGTCCTGCGGAATATGGTGGCATTACATACACTGTCCTGTGGAATATGGTGGCATTACATATCCTGTCCTGCGGAATATGGTGGCATTACATATACTGTCGTGTGGAATATGGTGGCATTACATATACTGCCCTGTGGCATATGGTGGCATTACATACACTGTCCTGTGGCATATGGTGGCATTACATATACTGTCGTGTGGAATATGGTGGCATTACATATACTGCCCTGTGGCATATGGTGGCATTACATATACTGCCCTGTGGCATATGGTGGCATTACATATACTGTCGTGTGGAATATGGTGGCATTACATATACTGCCCTGTGGCATATGGTGGCATTACATACACTGTCCTGTGGCATATGGTGGCATTACATATACTGTCGTGTGGCATATGGTGGCATTACATATACTGCCCTGTGGCATATGGTGGCATTACATACACTGTCCTGTGGCATATGGTGGCATTACATATACTGTCCTGTGGAATATGGTGGCATTACATATACTGTCCTGTGGAATATGGTGGCATTACATACACTGTCCTGTGGAATATGGTGGCATTACATATCCTGTCCTGCGGAATATCGTGGCATTACATATACTGTCCTGTGGAATATGGTGGCATTACATATACTGTTGTGTGGAATATGGTGGCATTACATACACTGTCCTGTGGAATATGGTGGCATTATATACACTGCCCTGTGGCATATGGTGGCATTACATACACTGTCCTGTGGCATATGGTGGCATTACATATCCTGTCCTGCGGAATATGGTGGCATTACATATACTGTCGTGTGGAATATGGTGGCATTACATATACTGTCCTGTGGAATATGGTGGCATTATATACACTGCCCTGTGGCATATGGTGGCATTACATACACTGTCCTGTGGCATATGGTGGCATTACATATCCTGTCCTGCGGAATATGGTGGCATTACATATACTGTCCTGTGGAATATGGTGGCATTACATATACTGTCCTGTGGAATATGGTGGCATTACATATACTGCCCTGTGGCATATGGTGGCATTACATACACTTTCCTGTGGCATATGGTGGCATTACATACACTGTATCCGATGTATAATTATTTTTGTCACGTGTCCTTGTGGTGGTGGGGGAGACTGAGACTTGCCCATTGATTGTAACTCCCACTGCGTAAGAACTCCAAGCTATTTTAGTCTTATCACTCAATATTATTCACAGGCCAGCCAAGTGGCAGAAGTAAGCTTATCTTATTCCATGTAAATCCAGAAGCCATTGTAAAGCACAAAGATGTTTCAGAATAGAAGTGTCAAACTCACTGATCAGAAAGAAAAATGAAGAAGACAAGAAGGACATGATTTAATGAAATCATGGTGTAATCCACTTGGGGAAAACAGATTTCACTTATGATCCAGTGCCTCACTTTGACAGCACATTCAGACTTCTCAAACACATTCCAGAAATTGCAGTTTAAAAATAAATGATGTTTTACTTACAATGCAATAAAGAATTCCATAGAGTTTATTGTGACAGATGGGTACATATCCCAATACAGAGAAAGCCTCACATTCCGCATTTCAGAATTTCCATAGGTTTTTTTTTTAGTTTTTTTTGGCATCATTAATAACCTGGAAGATTTCGTGCTGTACAATGTCTGCAAACATCTATTTTATTCATTGTTCCCTTAGGAGTAATGTATTCCAAGGATATAACTTTATTTATAATTAATCCAGGAACTGGGGAAAGAGTCTGTGAAGGTGGAGCAGAGAACGTTTAGTAGACCAAACTATGATTTCATATTAGAGAGACCTCAGCAGATACTGAAACAAAGGTACACAAGGGGAACAGAGAACACATATTGGTGGTAAATGAGTTGAAATGTTGAACTCGGTTGTTGCAAGTATTTGCAAGTATTTGGAATGCAACGGGGCGAGGGTTTGTTTCAGCCATCTTAGTGTGCTCTGATGCAACACATAAAGGAAGACGCGGGGAGATAGGCATTAACTCTATTACATACTATACACAGATTTTAAGAGATAGGAAATGTCAAGGAAAAAACTGATAAAACAAATCTGAAACTTTTGCTTTTCATGGTACAATCAAGATAAGTAAGAAACAAGACCAAAAATCCAGTTCAATTTAATACATCATATGTTTGGAGAATATCCCCTGAGAGGTTTCCAGGATATTCTTTGAATATAGGGTTTTACTGTATATCTTTTTATGTATATGGATTGCATGTTATCATGATATTACATTGTATTAACTCTTAGATCTTATCTTGAGTGTGCTGACACCAGCCACACTACCACTAGTATCCCTCTTTAGGCCATCGAGAACAGCCATTGTTTTTGTTTTTTTAAGCTGCCATCTTTCCTCTCTCTACTTCCATTTTATGCCTATACCTAATTTATTATATGTTCTCAGCCTAATAAAAACAAATCTGAGGAGGTAGTTTTTTGTTTTGTTTTTGAATTTTTAGGCACATTCGTTATTTGCAGAATGAAGACTACAACTCAAGTTAACTAAGAAACACATAATATTAATTAAGTCTGATTTTATTGTGTATATAAATCTAAAACAGAGAGATCTTCAGTCAGGATCCCTTTTTTCAGATATGCAATGCTGAAGTCCTTCCCTTGGTTGACAGTCTCAGCGCTTCGAAAAAACTCAAAACTAATCTGCTCATTTTGTACTTTGTTTGTCTTTCATAATTTGTTTATTATAGTATTTCAGCTGAAGAAACAGTATGTACAATATTCTTTCTTTCTTACCCTTTATTTCCTTCCTTTCTTCTGTTCTGTTCGCCTTCCTTAGTTCCTTCCTTTTAGTTCTCTTCTTATTTATTTCTTTAATTTCTTTATTTTTTTCTTTAATTTATAACATTCCATTTTTTGTTCTTCCTGGAGTATTTGGCTCATGAAGTTTTACACGTTGTCCCTGTTCCAAGTCAACTTTGATATTAACATTCAGTTTGATGTTGACGGCAAACTCTATGGTAACTTTGACTTTGAATTCTACATCAAAGTTGGTATTATTTGTAAGTCAACATCAAAGTGTGGATCAGACAAAGAACTGTCCTCATTCCATGCTTTAGTTTTACACCATGCTCATGGCTACCTATGGTCATTTAAGACTCTTGCTATAGCCTGATGTGATGATCTATTGTATTAAAAGTATTTAAAAAATACCATAATTCTGTTATCTAAATGTCATATTTTCTCTTTAGCTTTTATAGAAACGTTGGATACTGATTTTCACGAGTAAGGAGTTTTCTCAAATTCCTTTTCATAATATTAATATACAAACAGTAATAAAATGTTTTGTAACAACTATGTTAGAACCAGAAAGGAGAGCACTGGCCACTGTTGGTATAGGGGGGAAACACAGTTGAGTTGCCCTTCATCAGACCCCCTGATACAATCAGAGACAGACACACACAGATTTACTGGATAGAAATCTAAAGTGTTACTGACTAGGGCATTGAGAGAAATTAGAGAGCAGCTGGGGGGAAATTATCATACTGCCCCCCTTGCCAGACTGTGGAAATTGTATAACTTTATTTATCATCTGAGTCATTGCAACATTTGAGCTTTATGTGATATCCATTTTTTTTTTTGTAAACAGAACTTTGGCTGCCAAATAAGTGAATCAATAGATGAGGGTATAATATTCCCATCCATCTATTCCCATTTCTAACTGTATTAGAAAGATGGAAATTGGAAATGTCAAGACACATGATTAGCAAGCAAAAAAAGCATAATTACTTCCAAATATTTCACCCTGACCTCAGTGAAAACTTGTATTTAAGTTATGTTAAACATGGATCAAGGTAGCAGAAGTCTTTGTACACAATTCTCTCGAAGAGATTCTCAGAAGAAGAAAAACAATGGAAACAGGCAATAGCTGAATGTAAATTTCATGATGTTTCGATTAGCATGAGCAGGCGTGTACACTGCATAACCATAACAGAGTCCTACTTACAGTATAAAGACATAACTTCACAGCATGTTTAATGCATTTGTATAATATTCAAAGTGGCAATTCTGAGGTCACCATTGTGAGACATAAAGAGATTTTAACTTATTTTTTTTATTTGCATAATTGAAACAAAACAGAGTGCTGTGCATGAACCTTTAAGGTACCACCATGTGTACCAATAATAAACAAATGTACTTAAATTGTTGATGGGTTATTCCTCAAACACGTTGGTATCTGTATCCACTCACAAGAAGTATTGAAGAAAAGTAAGGGAAAATATATATAGTGTATATCTGTTAGGATTAATAACATTCACCCTAGTCATAAAACACACTTGGGTCCGAGCAGAGAAACTTCTCAGTGGAATTAGCTCATGGAGTCCCCACAGGGATGGAATCCAAGAAGGAGACGTGTAATGAACAACAAACTTTAATAATATAAGAAACACAAATAACTTACAAGTGAATAAAACAGTACATTGCTCCAAGGGAGAGAGACTGAATAATTGAATTCGCCAGACTATAGCCATCGACTAGGAGCTTCAACCAAAGCATGTACAATGTCCTCTCAGTGTCGGTAAAGAGAATTTCGGCAGTCCACTTCCGTTTTTATTTTTATAATTTTTGGATGAACCAAAATTTTTGGTGGTGGCCAAGTCTAGTAAATATGATAATGTACATAATTTGTTTTGACTCTGGTTTATATAAGAAACATTTCCATGATAAACAGTTTAAATTATTCTTGTTAACAATTATTATATCTAATTTACATATAGTTTTAGTTATTCATTGTGTAATCCATTATATGGTTTTAAACTTTTATAAAAATGAGTCTTTAAGAAATAATCTCTTTTTCTACAAACATTTATGTGTGTCTTTCTTTCATATGATTAGTTGCCAAGCTACATTTGCAGATAGGCTTCCCAATTATTTTATTTTAGTTACATTAGATTGTAATTATTATTTTTTGTGAAGCAACTTCAAGGAAATGTCGGACAAATCCAAGGAAATCTCTTTCAAAAACCATCTGTTGTTTTACATAAATGTTTATACAAACAGCATGTAAAATGATAATCAGATTCTTTTCATGTAATCATTGATATTCAGAAAGAAACATACAATGGGAATTCTAGTAATTATAGCATTTTCAAAATTCTTATTATTAGTTTATTTGCAAAGTGGTAGAATGCTCTACACTCTATACAGCATGAAGAGGAGGACAGAACATGGCAGTGACTGCTAACATTAGTGGGGCAATAGGATGGAGGTGCATGCTTCCGACACTCTTCCTACTGCTAAAAGTGACCCTCTTCTTGTTTGGCTCTGCACAATGTTAAGTCATTTTCATCTCACCTGCAAGTTGAGCTTTTAATGAACAAACCCATTGATGTTTAGAAGGGCTAAGGAATATAGAAAAAATCCGAAAATAATAATACATTTTCGAACGATCAGGCCATGGAATGTCAGACCAGTTTTAAGTAAACTGTGAAAGAAACGATACCAAAGATGTAGAATCCTACAGAGACCACCAGACATCTTGGTTTAAGATAGGATTAATGTTTTTTTTCTAAACGTTTCCAAATGGATGCCAACACTGTTATGATTCTATGTGTTATAACTGGTTTGCTAATAATGCAACAGACTGGTGGCTCCCAAACAGAACCCGACATTGAGTGGTGACGCTCAGATTTCTCAATATTGCACTATAAGGCAGTTACCCTTATTTTGGAGTAAGACTCTTTAGGCATAGTATAGAAATACTAATAGAACACCATGCTAGGGTTTCACACTATATACTTGACATAACATATTCATACTAATTTTATCTCTCGAAACCCCTCTAATTGTATCTCTCTTTGAAAAACATACTGTTACGTGTTCACCTGTTAAAAGTTAGGCTCGTACTGATTTCCCAATGTGTACCTGTCATAAAACCTGGACCCTTGTGATCTTCCTAGTTCTGTAGAATACCAGGGAATAATTCCATCACTGATTTCATCTCTGAATTTTCTATTTCAGTCTGGGAGGTCCTTGGTGTTCCATTATCAGCTCTAATAACAGAATCCTACTGCTTGATCCTTGCATCCATGAAAGTGTTATGTTAAATTCCTTCCCTATATTAATCGTTATTACCTTCTATTAGGGATAAATGTGTTATTTTTGATTACTGGACATCATTGTATGGCTTTGGTTAACACAGTGGATGGGTGGTCTGTAGAAGGAATCGTTAAATAAGTACAGATGTTTAATTATTCAGAAATCACTACCTTTTATGAACTAATTAAGTTATATTATATTACCACTTGGAAACATATAAAAGAGATGTGTTATTTTTGAAAAGGCATGGTAACTTAGTCCTAAAAATGAAATTACATTGCTGGTGAGATAGATAAAATGAGTATCATTAAATTGTGTAACAGTAAACATCCCCAGGGTTTTGGCCAAAATTAGCATACTTGAGGACCGGAGACTATCTGAACATACCCTTCCTGATTAAACACTTTGCTATTATCATACACTGGATATTATTATTATTATTATTGTATATTAGTACATCATTACATATTGCCGATCCAAATTGAGACTGAACAGATAAATTGTTATCCACATTTTAGCAATTAATTAGAACTGAAACATCATCACCAGCAATAAATGTCTTACACAATGATAATATTCAAACTTCTCTTCACAAGATTTCCTACTAAGGTTAACTGATTGGGTTCTATTAAAACGAAAGTGTAAAGTAGTATTCATACCAATGTGCCATCTGATTGAATAAAAATATCATTACGAGAATAATTACTCTTGGAGATGTTTTTTTCTTCCACTAGAAGTTTTGGCAGTTTCGTTATAATTTCCCACAAACCACTCCATCAGCCATAGCTAGAAGTAACCAAATTTGGAGATATTAGCTTAATTGGTGTCTTGCAGGAGTTTTACAGTTGTATGATGGTGTAGTTATGTTAGTATTATATTTATGACAGGTATCTTGTTAGGAAAAAGGAGGGGGAATAGTGCTGAATCACTCAAAAATGCTAATAGCATGCAATTGTTCCCAGTCGCGTCTGAGGGTATCTTTCAAGTGAAAATAAGTGTTCTAACAAGGCTGGAACAGCAGAGAAATGAACAAGTGAATGAATAATTTATGGAAGTTATATTGAATGTCAAAAGCCTCCTGGATAGAGTCGCTTGTTCTTGAAAATACTGATTTATGCTAATTTAAAATTCAATCTACATTCCAACACAGGATTTACTATTAATCACAGCGCTGTGTGAAAGCCTCAGCTTTCTTCCTTCCAAATCATTTGTTCTCGGAGAGAGAGAAAGTTATTATTAGTTGTGATGTTGCGTTTTCTTTTTTTTTCTTCTTTTTTTCTTCTTTGGCTTGTGGTAAAGAGAAAATATTCTGAGCGGAACTCAGGTGGAACATGAGTGGAAAAGGTCAGAATAAAGCATCCCGAGTATATTTTACGGGTGTAAGATATTAAATGACATGATCCATGTAATGTCTTGGAAATTCTAAGATGCATATTGTGATACAGGGCAAAGGATATATTATTGTATATATTTAAATCCTGAACTATTTGTTAGACTTGGGCGTTCGTATTTTTCATGAAAATCAGCTCTTTCATCCATTTGTCCAAATTCTGAATATGAGACTGCATGAAAAAAAGAATGAAAGAATTCTCAATGAATGAAAATGTTACACAACATTAACTAATACACACTCACGCTAATATACAAAAACATACTCTCACATATAACACTTACTAATACACACAAACACACTCTCACATATAACACTCATTTATACACAAAAACGTACACATAACACTTACTAATACACACAAACACAAACTCACACATAACACTCGCTAATACAAAAAAACACACTCTCACACATAACAGTCACTAATATACACAAACACACTCTCACACATAACACTCACTAATACACACAAACACACTCTCACACATAACACTCACTAATACACACAAACACACTCTCAACATAGCATAACATCACACTTTATCCACGATACTTTAAGTTCCTAGGGTCTTAAGGCAGATTTCTATGAACCTTGATGTTCCCTATCAATTTTGTGATATGAACACCTGTCCCCTTTAGTAGGTTCGAAGACCAACTGTGTTCTCTACACTAATCATGCCTACTACTAATATAAACCAAATCTTCCATTTAATGGTTATGTTCTACTTCTACTGTTTTATTAATACTGTGGATATGTAAATAATTGGAGGGATTCTACTGTTTACAGGATGATGTTTTAGTGTATAAGGAATTTGTGAAGATGATCCAATGGGCTGTGGATATATATATATATATTAATTTTTTTTAATTATATATTTTTTATTTTTAATTGTTAATTCCTCAGTGTTTACATTTTTTTTAACTCTTTCTTCTATTTACAATATATTTTTACTATATATTTATAAAAAAATATTAATTTTCTAATTAATATTTGCAGACAATAATATATCATATCCCTTAGGAACATCTTCTGGAATATATGTGCTTTCAAATACATTTGTGTAAATTTGTACATTGTTTCGAATTTGCACCAACATTTAAAGACAACAATGTAGCCAAATTCAATCTCCATTGAGACGGAGGCGCCCAAAAAAAGAAACTTGAGAGGAACAGATTCAACGGGAGAATTCCGTGTATATAAAGACGACAGGAACAGACATCAGCTATGCACCATTGAAGAAGACCAGTATCCGAGTGAAACACGTAGCGTAACGTCTGAGGTCACCAGAAGGGGAGGAGCTAGGACGGAGACAGCAATGAACACACAGAAGCTCAGGCTTTGTTTGGCTATACTGCTGCACTTTGTGACTCAAGTTATTGTTTTATTTATTAAAATGTTTGATATCCTTATAATGTTGGGCACCTTCTCTTTCCTACTTCCTGTCATCTTGTAACTGCTGGGAGCTGGATATTACTGGCAAATAACCACAAAACACTGCTGACATCCTTAGAGCCAGGTTTATTTGTCTCAAACCCAAGTGAGTGTACCACCAATTGGGAGAAGATATACCAACATTTATTTTGTTTTGTTTTTAACATATGTAAAATTTGATTTACTTTAAAATAAATTACCTTTCGCCTATAGGTTTACACTGAAAACAATGCAACCGAGACCTTGAAATTCAGTGACATTAGTGTGAGAAATAACAGTAACAAACAGCAGTTTGTACTGCTGTTTGCACTCTCCCTCTGAGAAAGTGATGTTGTTAGCCATTACTGTGGAATTAGCCTCTCTTTTAAACTCAGCTGTTTAAGCCATTTTTTTGTGCTGTTATGTAAAACAAATAGGAGCACTTGGGGAAATGGGCAGGCTGTTGCTATAGTAACAGTAATACAATTGTAACTCTAATTACACTTTATTCACATTTTTTAGGAGCTAGGAATTGTTGAGAAAAACATATCTGCTTCTTTTTCTGTACTTTACATAGAGCAGTGTTTATCAAAAAATCTTTGTGGACACTGTAGGTGGTACATGTAATTATCTAAATGGACAGAAATTAAGCAGTATTAAATTGAAACTTATTAGTAAATAAAGGTCAGAACAATGGACGCCAGGGACGCGTTTAGCTACTTCTTCAGCCTGAGATCGGCGTCATCTACTGTAGGTGATACTGATCTTTTAAAAAGTAAACAATTAGATTCCTTTTTTGTTTACAGTGTATTCGTCCCAGTAAACAATCTCAATTTGCAGGTTTTGGTCTCATTTTGAATACATGACTTGTTTTTCCCTATACTCAGTTGAATATATTTCAGAGAGTTGGAAGGCTGCCTCTAACTAGAGAAAAGCCTTCTCTAATTTCATTTCTTTTTACGTATCATGGCAGTAGGATTGCATTGGAGAACAAGGTATCAGAGCGAATTATAAAGAATTACCAAGCTGGATCTGGGGAGCAGTTGTGCTCCACAGATCCCTACTTCCATCACTATGTTCATTAGTATTTTGGGAATGCTTTTTATTGTTTCTTAGAAGGGATTAATGCAGGATTTGTTTGGATATAGTTTGATTGCTTATCAGTACGTGATAGATAAGCATATTACAGGATATCTATAAAAGATGTTATGGAACCCCTGTTGTTTGATTTAGCCTCGGAGGAATGGGATTGGCTGTCGGATTGTTCAATCCTGGTTGGACGGGAAATCGATTGTTACTGTGTGTGTTGTTGCTATGTTCATATCTTTGATACTTTCTCTCCTGAGCTAGGTTATTGACCATCATTTAGTGCTTAGGTGGAACCATGCTAACCCTTCTCCATCAGGGGGGCAGGACAGCCAGTTTGGGTAAAATCTGCTGATTTATTTGGATTTTGGTTAACACATCTGCTTGCCCCTATGATCACCAGTGACTATTTCTAGGTCTGTGATGGTCCATTAAAGATTCTTTAAAAAGGTCCATCAAAAACCTCAGTGCTCCTGATGCAGAGGCCTCTAAGTTCTGTTCCAGACCCAACTGGAGTCCACAGAGTGTGACTGTTAACCCTTTGAGAAATCAGTAACTCTTCTAACTCACCTCTCTAACAGTGACATCTGTTTAAAACCTCTGCAGACTGAAAGCCATATAATAGTTTTTTTCTCTAGCAGAGCAAAATAGAGAAGAACATTGCTCTAAAAAACTATGTTGTCATAATTTCAACTCTGCTCGTAGTCGAATATGATAAAGAAATCAGGAAAATGATCGAAAGTATATATGTTGCCAAATTTTGTATTACGCACAGATACTTTCACACATTTTATACAGACCACTCTCTCTGCCACACTGTTTGTTTTATTTTGACATATTTATACCTCATTGATGATCACCATTACTGTGGCATTTACATGCAGTACTGCTGTTTGCTTGTTTTTTTCACAATGTTAAAATGGAATTCTGAATGCTTTAATAACTATCATTAGATTTGGCTCATGTTGACTTGTTTACTATCATCAATAAAGAAAAGCCTTGGTCCGTCACAGCAGAAATAATGGCTGTGACTCATTCTTTTAATATTATTTTGTGATGGATGTTGTAGTGTGAGTGGAAAAAACCCCCAACAACAAACAATTAAAGGTTCTATATAAATCACTTAACACATTATACATCTCTGTAATAATATGCATTTACTTTTTTTGATGTAGAAATAAAAAAATTAAAAGTAGAAATAATCATTTGGTTAAAAATAGATACAGATATGCATACAGATCACATGGCTTTTTCTTGTAGTGGCCAAACTTAAAGTTAATAAACCACCTATACAGACTTAGCTCCCTTAAGGCAGCAAGATTTTATACTATTCTTGGCAATCGTTTTTGTTTCCCCCAACTATAATCATCATCCAAACCCTAACGCTATCTCAAATCTAGCTTAACTAAGTTTATCTAACTCTAACCCTAACCCTAGTACAAGGGTTATTTTTGTTGCTGACTGCCTCTAGAGGCAGTATATCAATGGCAACAGAGCAATGGAAGTGTTCCCTGATCACTTCCATAGCCCTTGCCGACTACAGAGCAGCACCATAATGGAGGGGCATGCTCTACAGAACAATTGCAGAGCTCTGGGGGGGGGGGGGGGGGGTGTTGCTGCATGCCTCAACATCTAGGCAATAAAGCAACACTGTTTGAGTGGTGAAATAGATACTATGTAGGTTCTGTGCCACCAACTGCAGATACAGGGGTTAAAGAACCATGCTCAGTTACATGGCAGCTCCCAGTAATCTTGTTTTTCAAACCTACTTTCCTTTGGAGAAAGAAAATCTGACATTCTTCTTTTATGCAGCAATACAAATAACTGATTTTTTTTAGAAACAATTTTCATTTTTTGAACTCTTTTTTTTAAAATGTTGTTCCAAAGTTGGAATTAATTTGATAGGAATAGATTTAAATGATAATGCGTCATTCCTTGTTATATAATATATGGCAATATTTTATCATGACAAGTTCAAAATAGTATATATTAGTCAGTTTAGCATCCCCAGAGCTGTAATGTTCATTTCGATTCATGGTTTGTTTGCATTTTTTTAATTGTTATTATTATGTATAAACAGTTTTTTTCAGAATAACAGTCATGCAAATCACACAATTAGGTACTCATTAAATTTTTATAACCTCAATTTAATCACAATCCCACGATATAAATTTCAGGCTGCTACTTTAACTACTTGATAGCTTTGTTTTCAACACAGGTATGACAACGCATTTCACCCCTTATTGATGCAGTTTCTGAAAGAATCTTGCTCAACTACATGGTTGCTCCCAAACATTTTGTTTTTCTTATCTACAAGTATATACTATATATATATACAGTATTTATACATATATTTTTTAAATTATTATTACTACTAAATATACACAGTTTTTTCAGAACAGCAGTCATGCAACTCAAGCAATTAGGTACTCATTACATTTTTTTAATTGACATGTAATCTTAATCTCAGGATAGACATTCAGGCTGCTACTTTAACTACTTTCTAACTATATTCCTTGTCTTTTTCTACTTTTTCTAATTTCCAATGGTATTTTTAACAACAGACCTTTTATATCTGGGTCTATTAATCAAATTTACTCCGAGGCCACACTTTTCATACCATGATTCCTCATTAACATAATCCTGCAAGGAGATATATTTAAAGAACTCTTTTAAAAAAAATATGTGCAATGAATAAAAGGACTGGAGATAACCTTGACCTAATTCAGTAGATATGGATAGAACATGTCGTCTCATCCAGTTTTAAATAATTCAGTGCTGATCTCTATAATAATAACATTATTCCCTTTCTATTCTTTATATATATATATATATATATATATATATATATATATATATATACACACATGTAGAAGTAAAACGATGAAGGGTAATCACAGCTAATCGATTATCTCTTTGTATATATGGAATATTAATCTATAGTTTATGTCACCATTTTCATAGCGTGTAAGAAGTCAAGGTATATATAACTTTATTGTTTGGGTTTTTTTAGGACAGAGACGGCATTTTGCTTTACTTTCAGATATTTTTCCTTTGGAATTTTGGGGAAATGTATATATTTTGATTTTACCTGACCTAAATAATAAAAAAAGGGGTTCTCTTTATCAGGAGGGTTACATCGAAATAGTCAACCATATATTGGTAATGTTACCGTTGTCCAGAATCCAAGGGGTGTTATCAATAACCAACTTAATGGGAGTCATGTTTATCGACCTTTAGAAGGATGAAAGCCTGAGATGAGCTCACCAAGAACTGAACCTTGAACCAGGTGAAATTAATTCTAGAGTTGGTGCATTAACCCACTAAGACATCTCACCTAACTATCTAACCTGTTAAACCCCCAAGAGTGCATCGCTTGATTCATTATTTTATTTGTATGACACTCCTCCCAATTAAAGTGACCCTGTCATCAAACGTTATACGAGTAGATATATACTATGGAGATGCTGACTCCTGCAAGATGTTTGGGTGGTTGTGGCAATATGGCGGTGTGTGTTAGATGCACAAGCATGCACCCTTCTCCAAACACTGTAGTTGGCATCCCAGAGTCCAGAGCATGTGAGCTACACCAATGGAATAGCAGAAAGTTATAAAACGTTATGCCTTTACATGTAGAAGCCGATGCATGTGATAGCACTATATTAAGGCTTCTTTTCCTTCTCATTAAAGGGACTGTATCACCTAAACATTGTTGTCCTGTGAATGTAGAAAAAAAATGATTGAAAATGATCTATACATTGTGTTAACAAAATTGCCAGCAAACACCTAAAATAGGAGAAAATGTTGATTTAATGTGACTGAGGAGTCTCATGCTTATGACATCACCTGTGGCCTAAAATGCAAATTACACATTTGCCACTGAAACCCAGTTCATTTGCATATTAGGCCACAAGTGATGTCATAACCAGGAGACCCACAGACACATTTAAAACACATCTTTCTCCTAATTTAGACATTTGCTTGCAGCTTTGCTCACACAATGTATAGATCATTTCCAATCATTTTTTTCTACATTCACAGTAAAAAGCACTTATTAGGTGGAGACACTTCAGACAGTTCAGTTCCCATCACAGACACATTGTACCAACATGTTTAAATAAACTAACATTTCTAACAAATTCTGGGATTCTGACACTCCTTTAACTCTGGACAGAGCGGGTCAGAGTTTCTCTCTTTCTCTCTCTGTTTGATGCAGTTCTTTCTTGGAACCCTGTGTCATGTATATCACATAAGCCTTGTACTAAGACCTGACATGCACCTTTGTTGTGGACTATTTGGTTTAGTGTTTCTATACAGTAATACTCATTTCTACTTTAGATGTAGGAGACATCTCTTTTCTACAGGGCATCTGGATCTGGTGGTGTCTAATTTCCTAGCTGTAAATACAGAGTATTTAGACCAAGTACTGTCTCATTCCCTGCATTGAGTATGGTTTATCTGCCATATTGTAGACAGTTTTCTGATACTACCCTATCATGTACCTTCCTTGTATCTATATACCTGTTCAGCCCAGGGATCCATTCATTGTCCTGCTGCTCTCTCCACTGTCCCTCAGACTATCCAAAGTATCACACCTACCATCGTTACCCTAACATTTCCTTCTCTGGCCTTAACACCTTGTCTGTGATCATCTTTCTGCACACATTCTACATGCTGCATAGTATGAGGGAGATCAATAACAGTGGAGATATAAGGTGTACAACATCAAGGATAATAGTTACTGCACGTGTGATGCAGAGGAGGATAATACTGACCTTCCACATCACTCACAGGAATATGCATTGTTCAGAAATAAATCTGTTGCTGTCCTCCTGTATTAGCAGCTCAACAGACGGGGCCTGTACAATGAATACTTAAAGAGACTTTCTGGTGCAAAAAATGTTGAAGTATATTAATGTGCTTTTGAAGTACTTTAAAATGCATGTTTTAAATTTTGCTTTGCTTAAAATATAAAATACATATACAGCTATATGAAAATGTGAAATTAAAGCAGTTTGCTAGAAACCAAGACTGCCCGCACTAACTGTGTAACTTCATTCAGTTGAATAGACAATGTGTTGCACTGTTAAGAGATCCTATTGTGTACAAGAGCAAGTCTATTAGAGTCCACACAATGTATTGTCTTCCAGCAGCACAGGAAGTGACTAAATGAAACAAAACTTTATATGCTCAGTGTCTGATTTATGCAGAATTCCTGCATCAAATCACACTGGAAAAAATATTTTTGAAGCTATCTCAAAAATAGCTTCAATCATTTCATCTTCCATTACTTTCAATGTGGAAGATTTGATCCTGTTTTATTTTTTCCTATGTTAAACTCAGGGCTGCGTTTTACTTGTTTTGGGACCTCTCAAGCACTGAATTAATATCATGATGAATGCCTTGCATGTGTAAAGGGATTTCGAGTTTCACCAAGTACAGACAATGTCCTCACAAGACAATGGGTCTCCATACGTATAAAGCTGTAAATATTTCTAAGCTGATTGTTTTGATCACTTTGAAAATCAAATCCACTGAACAGTATGACTAGTTAACTGAATGGTTTTGTTATTTTTCCTTTTTATCCATCAATATAAATACATGTGATTTTTTGATTAACCTTCAGTTAATGTCAACGCATCTGCTCTGAGAAAGAGAGAAAAAACACACCTCCTTGAGTGTTATGTTATATATTAAGGCAGATGCTTTTTATTAATTTCTTCTAACCGTGGCTTATACGGTAGAAAAATCAATAAGAATTTCAGAGGAAAACAATAGACAAGATGAACATGGAATCTGTCCGGATGAATTCTTCTTTTCCCTAACATGAACTCCATCTAGTCTCCTCAGCAGTACTCCAATGAGGATTGTCCTGTAAAATTTTCCCAGCCACATAACGTTTTTCGCCACAGTCTAGACTCTCCTAAGATGTGATGCGGGTAGCAGTGGTACAACTCTACCCAACTTATCCTCTGTCTACATCGATGGTAAAAGCTGTGCAACTCTACCCAACTTATCCTCTGTCTACATCGATGGTAAAAGCTGTGCAACTTTACCCAACTTATCCTCTGTCTACATCGATGGTAAAAGCTGTGCAACTCTACCCAACTTATCCTCTGTATACATCGATGGTAAAAGCTGTGCAACTCTACCCAACTTATCCTCTGTCTACATCGATGGTAAAAGCTGTGCAACTCTACCCAACTTATCCTCTGTCTACATCGATGGTAAAAGCTGTGCAACTCTACCCAACTTATCCTCTGTCTACATCGATGGTAAAAGCTGTGCAACTTTACCCAACTTATCCTCTGTCTACATCGATGGTAAAAGCTGTGCAACTCTACCCAACTTATCCTCTGTCTACATCGATGGTAAAAGCTGTGCAACTCTACCCAACTTATCCTCTGTCTACATCGATGGTAAAAGCTGTGCAACTCTACCCAACTTATCCTCTGTCTACATCGATGGTAAAAGCTGTGCAACTCTACCCAACTTATCCTCTGTCTACATCGATGGTAAAAGCTGTGCAACTCTACCCAACTTATCCTCTGTCTACATCGATGGTAAAAGCTGTGCAACTCTACCCAACTTATCCTCTGTCTACATCAATGGTAAAAGCTGTGCAACTCTATCCAACTTATCCTCTGTCTACATCGATGGTAAAAGCTGTGCAACTTTACCCAACTTATCCTCTGTCTACATCGATGGTAAAAGCTGTGCAACTCTATCCAACTTATCCTCTGTCTACATCGATGGTAAAAGCTGTGCTTCCAGGTTGTGACCAAAATCTCACGAGATGAGACTTTAGAGGCGAGAGTCACCACTGTGATGATGAGTCTATTCTGGCAATATGTGGACTCCCACTAAGTCCATTATTAAAGGGCAACTGTAGGCAACATATTATGTTCTGCTTAATAGAAAATGGCATCAAGTATAGGTGTTTTAAATAGAAATGTGTTAATGAACACATTTGAACAGACTACCTTATTCAGTCACCTTTGCACTACACTTCTCTATCACGGGGTTGACATGTTGTTTAGAATGTTTCATCAGATCCTTATTCACCCTGGGTCAAATTAAGTAAGATCTCACTCATCTGAACCAAGATTATAAACAACATGTCTCCCCACTGTTAGGAGCAAAACGTCCTCAAGAAAGGACATTATTTGTGTTCTGTCTTTAAATAATTTTAACGAAACATAAGTACATTTTTTGCTACAGTTGTCCTTTAAAATAAAAACCGACATCAGCTAGAGCCCATCAGCCCTATAAATGTCCTTTAAGATCATGACGTGGTATTCATCTTTACATAATGTATCTGTATTCGAATCGAATACATTTATTGTTATACTGTTAGTCTTTGTTTAGCATACAACAGGCCACGACCACAACAGAGCTACATAACATACTGATAAGTGTATAGACAGATATATAAGTGCATACATATTCCAAATTGATGAGTCCCTATAGGTACATCACATTTTGCTCTACAGGAACAAAGGGGCATTGGAGAGGTACAGCATAGGTGTCAATCACTGGAAATACTTGAGAATAATATTTATTTGGAATGCCATCTAAAATGTGAAATGCGCTAATTATTTAGTATAAGATTACCTTTCCCCCATTGGAAGTTGTAGCTTGTATACATATAATCTGTTGTTGATGGCAGCCTCTCCAGTATCAACCTTTAATTTGAAAACAACTCTTGATGTTGTGATTGATGGTGTTAACCTTGGCTTCATTAAGCATATTCATACATCCTTTCCCAGGCTTGGAGAACCTCTTATGTCTTCAGCATCTTAATTATGTCTGTTCAGCTCTCACCTGCCCTTTTAATATAAAAATAATCATCTATTACTATGTTATAGAAACAAACCTCACACCTCAGTGTCCCTTGGTGCCTCTTCCATGAGCATTGGCCGGATAGTTGAGCATTTTGCAAGTTATATATAGATATTTGGTGTGTAAAAGCGGCTTAAATGAAAAACAAAATCTGAAATAATTCAGGAAGTATAGAAAAACCACATACAGACCATCATTTCAAATGTCAGCCGGGCAGAGTTCCAAGACATAAAATAAGAGATGGTTGGTCACATGAATTATTAACTCCTGTAAAATCCTATCATCCTAATGCATTGCTGCAAGCTTGGCTGTGACCCCACAGGAATGTCATTCATTTATCATTTGTACTTGAGGTTTAGAGTAAACTAAAGAGAACAATAAAGCAATTGTCAAAAAAAAACCACTTAATTGAGAAAATAAACTATGTTCTTTTATTTTAACATTACAAAATGCACTTCCCACAGAGCCTATTCAAACCTCAAGGTCACAGGTTTGAATCCCTGCAGGGTCAACTCTGCTCTTCATCCTTCATTGATTGGGTGATAGTAATGTCTGTTATCCAGTTGCCGATCCAGTTAATTCTGAGAGCGCGCGCTAAAAAAGCACTTTGAGTCTCACTGAAAGAAAAATCCTAGTTATTATCTTTTATTTCTGTATTGTATCCCTTGCTAAAAAAAAAACCTCACTTTCTCCAGGGGCCATATGGTAATTTGTATACAATGGAAGTAGTATTGTTTAATCAAAATTAAATTTCGAAAGAACTTGCTCCTTTGAATGTCAATATTTAGCTTTTTTTGGGAAATCTACAGATATTACAAACAAGTCGACTTGAATATATTCAGTCTTTATTGTATATCTGGTTTAAAATAAAATGTACTTATTTTTACTTTTTTACACTGAAAGTAATTAACTGGGACCTTTGAATTCAGTTTCATCCAATAAGGAGCGCTGGGATACATAGGCAGTGTTGTTATCATAACAACACCAACGATAATACTAGGAAACTTTATATGCAGTATCTAAGAGACAAAGAGCGGTGAGGTAAAAAACATCTGTTTTTATTTCTTCTTTATATGATGCAGTACTTATATGAAGATATTTTTCTTGACATTATATAAGGAGTGGCCTCATGAAGTTAATATTTACCCAGAAATAGTTAATCTGTACTCCGTTCCCCTACGCACCGAGTGAATCCCTTTCCCCATCCCCTTCTCTTTCCTTACCCTCCCCAACTCACCCTAGTATCAGTTTCCCCTTTTCTCCAATCCACTTGTTCTTTGTTTTTGTTTTTTGTTTTTTGTTTCTTCAATTTTGTATTTCAGGACAAAATATGTAGAGGAAAGGCTTTATTTTTGGTTCAGATCGGCTATTTCTGTTTTTTTTTTTTTTAGTATTAGGCCATACTTATCCCTGACGATGTATACCTGATGATAGATGATTACTCATAAGACACAAAAGCACATGTTATATATTGGATATATTTTGGATATATTGGATATATTCGATGCAAGATCTAGAAGAGTAGGCAGAAAGAGGCAAAGCAAACTATAAGAGCTTCCAAAGCACACACAGAAGAGACTATAGCCCAGTCAGTGAAAAAGGGGGATAAAACATTTTTTTGATACATAAATGAGAAAAGGAAAGTAAAACAAGGATTAGTTAGATTAAAAACAAAAGAAGGATGCTATGTAGAAGAGGATAAAGGCTTAGCAGACTGCCTTAATGAATATTTTTGTTCAGTTTTTACAAATGAAAATGAGGGTAAGGGACCTCATTTAGGGAAAAAGACTAATGAGTCTTTTGATGCATGTAAGTTTACAGAGGAAGAGGTTTTACTTCAGCTGTCTAAAGTAAAGACAAATAAGTCGATGGGACCTGATGGGATACATCCAAAGTTATTAAAAGAACTTAGTGGTGTACTAGCAAAACCGTTAACAGATTTATTTAACCAATCATTGTTAACGGGAGTAGTTCCAGAAGATTGGAAATTAGCTAATGTTGTGCCCATTCACAAGAAAGGTAGTAAGGAGGAGGCGGGCAACTATAGACCAGTAAGTCTTACTTCAGTAGTGGGGAAAATAATGGAAACCTTGTTAAAGAATAGGATTGTTGAACATCTAAAGTCGCTTGGATTTCAAGATCAGAGACAGCATGGGTTTACTTCAGGGAGATCATGCCAAACTAATATTATTGATTTTTTTGATTGGGTAACTAAAATAATAGATCAGGGTGGTGCAGTAGACATTGCTTACCTAGATTTCAGTAAGGCTTTTGACACTGTCGCACATAGAAGGCTTATCAATAAACTGAAATCTTTGAGTTTGGATTTCAATATTGTTGAATGGATTAGACAATGGCTGAGTGACAGGCAACAGAGGGTTGTAGTCAATGGGGTATATTCGATGCAAGGTCTTGTTACTAGTGGGGTACCTCAGGGATCTGTTCTTGGACCAATTCTCTTTAATATTTTTATTAGCGATATTGCAGAAGGTCTTGTTGGCAAAGTATGTCTTTTTGCCGATGATACAAAGATTTGCAGCAGGGTTGATATTCATGGAGGGATAAGCCAAATGGCAAATGATTTAGCAAAACTAGAAAAATGGTCAGAGCAGTGGCAACTGGCATTTAATGTGGACAAGTGCAAGATTATGCACCTTGGGCGTAAAAACCCAAAAGCAGAATATAGACTATTTGGTACAGTCCTAACCTCAACATCTGAGGAAAGGGATTTAGGAGTAATAATTTCAGAGGACTTGAAGGTAGGTAGGCAATGCAATAGAGCAGCAGGAAATGCTAGCAGAATGCTTGGTTGCATAGGGAGAGTTATTAGCAGTAGGAAGAGGGAAGTGCTCATGCCATTGTACAGAGCACTGGTGAGACCTCACTTGGAGTATTGTACGCAGTACTGGAGACCGTATCTCCAGAAGGATATTGATACTTTGGAGAGAGTTCAGAGAAGGGCTACTAAACTGGTTCATGGGTTGAAGGATAAAACTTACCAGGAAAGGTTAAAGCATCTTAACATGTATAGCTTGGAGGAAAGACGTAACAGGGGGGATATGATAGAAACATTTATATACATAAAGGGAATCAACACAGTAAAGGAAGAGAGTATATTTAAAAGAAGAAAAACTACCACAACTAGAGGACATAGTCTTAAATTAGAGGGGCAACGATTTAAAAGTAATATCAGGAAGTATTACTTTACTGAGAGGGTAGTGGATGTATGGAATAGCCTGCCAGCAGAAGTGGTAGAGGTAAACACAGTCAAGGATTTTAAGCATGCGTGGGATAGACACAAGGCTATCCTAGCTATAAGACCGGGAACGGGGGACTAATAAAAGTACTCAAAAAAAAAAAATTGGGCAGACTAGATGGACCGAATGGTTCTTATCTGCCGACACATTCTATGTTTCTATATTTGGCTTGTTTTATTTTGTACAGCTGATTTGAACTGCAATGTAACAATTATTTCTTATGCAACCAATTCCTTTGAATAAAAAAGATTTTAAATAAAAAAAAAAAAATAAAAAAAAATATTTACCCAGAAATAATACAAATGATATGTCAGTGACGGGTCCGGATGTTATTTGACCCTGAGCACCCGACGGAGGAGTCCAATGCGCTGGAAATGGAGACGCAGGCCCTGGTGCTGGGTAACTGCAATCCCTCAGTGGTTTGAGACCCCATAGTTCACTCAGCCATGTCCCATGCCCTGTGAAGCAGCCGTGGAATCAAGTGAAGCCAAGGGGATCACTGAATTGATCCTGTAAACATCCTGAAGTTAACATGGAGTGTAACTAGAACAGGTTAGTAAGATGTAGCAGGCTAAAGCAAAGAGATGAGCCAAGCAGAGCAAAGCAAGTACAAAGGAACTGAGGCAGGGCAGAAATGCAGAGTGCAGGGCTGCAGGACAGAGCACGTTACAAAGGGAGAACAAAAGCATACAAGGAATGGCAAAGCATAAGACACAAGTACATAACTAAGGAGACATACATATAAACATGTATATATATGTTATATACATACATATATAACACAGAACAACACACAGAGGACAGGGTAAGGTCTAAAGGAACACAAGGGATGGAGTGAGGAGCTGAGATCCTCAGACACTTCATAACCCCAAGCTTGACATGGGGTTAGAGGAGAGGAGCTGAGAGCCTCAGGTGCTTCAGGGAGAGAGGATAAATGAATATATATATAAACAAACCTTGGATTAAACAGTGAGGATTTGGATACGGCTTGAGGAAAAAAATGTGGCATATTTTGTGGGGCTTCTGTATGTGGCATATTTTGTGGGGCATCTATATGTGGCATATTTTGTGGGGCTCCTGTATGTGGCATAATTTGTGGGGCTCCTGTATGTGGCATATTTTGTGGGGCACCTGTATGTGGCATATTTTGGGGGGCTCCTGCATGGTATATTTAACAAGCCAGCTGACTGTCATTAATAAGGAATCTGTTTGGCATGGTATTGGAGGAAATCCAGGGAATTGACACCATGAGTTCCCGCACCGGGGGACACTAACCCTAGTGACACCTCTGATTGCAAGCCTCTTCTGGTCCAACAACATTGCCTGACCTCACAAATGGGCAACAATTCTCACAGAAAAACTCCCAAATCTTGTTGAAAACCTTCCCCGTAGAGTGGAAGCTGTTATAATAAGGGGACCAAGTATATATTATGTATTTACAATACAATTTCATAATAGTACCTTTTGGTGTAATAGTCAGGGGTCCCAATACTTTTTTCCATATCATGTATAACAAGTAATATCTATCACTGTTCAGTGAACTACAATCATCATGAGTCTCAGCCAGACAAACACAACGCTGGCTGAGGATCATGAGATGTGTATTAAAATTATTACATAGCATAAGCACTACTTAGCAAAACACAAAGATAGCATAATGGAAATTTTGGATGGTTTGTGTAATTTATAATCATTTATAATGGCATTAGAAAGTTGACCCGTTAGTCACTGTATTCTCTATTGTCTCTATCATTCACTCATCACTTTAGTTTGTTACTTTGAAAAATGCTGTATTTTTAAAACACACAGTATATGTACATTAATACTATACTTGCAGCAGTCACAGTTCAGCAATATCCACTTTAATATTTATGTCCTCTTTTAGTGGAGAACATTTTGCACCAGACTCACTCAGGGATATAATTAATAGCACATCCTAACTTGTTTTTGACTGCTTTGACATTGATAAACCTTCTTTTTGGGATTCTAACAATGTTTGATTGAACCATAGCCTCTGACAACCAGATCCCCCAACATCTCCATTAAAATACATCAATCTACCATAATTTGCTAGTTTTTTTTTTTAAATTGACGGTGGTGCAAACAATTCTAAAGATGCAAGTCTTTTTCTATAATCCCCAGTGAAGTTTTAGAATGGTACAAAATAGTCTGTAGGCATTCTGCAACTAGAAATTTATACATCGCTCTGCACCAGAGGAATAAATAGCTGTGAGACTGAACTTCACAAATGATATTTATTGTGTAATATGTGCAGCTATTTATATGAAAAAAAGTATTTTTTCCCCCATTGTTGACAATGAGTTTGCATCTTTGCTTTAAGAGTCTCTATGCTGAATTTATCTACCGATGTTGTGTTCATCATTCTAGAAATCTAATGGATATGAAACTGTTTAGATTTAAAGGTTACAATCAAAATGCATTGTAAATGTTATTATTATTAAAACAGTAAGTAACATTTTGTACAAGTCTAAAAATGAAACAGAGATGAAGAATGTTTACTAGTTATTGTTTGTATATAGGTTACTTAAGGGTTGGAGAAAAACTTGAGTTTTCCTTTAGGCCAGGCAGGCGAAGACAGAGATGTCTCCTATGTGCTGTTTGAAAACGTTCTCTAGAATACTGTTTTCTGATTTTTATTTGCCTGCTTTGTGGGTGGAATTTAGCAGGATATGATGATATGAGATGATCTCAAAGAGTTCAGTTATTTTGTTAAACCAGAATCCTAACAATGATGTACATTGTTTCACAATGAACCCAACATCTCATGAACAAATGACTTTTTCTCAGTAACAGTAGTTTAGATATATTTTAGAAATGTACATTTACCTCCAGCTTGGAGGGTAATATGCTCAAGCACTTGTTCTGACGCATAGTTTAACAAATTATAACATAGTAACACAGTCATTTAATTTGAAAAAAGTCCATCAAGTTCAAACCTTCTACAAATCATTCCAGCTTTTGATTCAAAAGAAGCCAAAAGAACAAAAACAAATAAGCTATTTTGAATTTTGCCACTTAGGGGGGACAATTCCCTCTTGACTCCAAAGGCAATCATATTTCTCCTTGAATCAAGAATATTAATGTTATTATATTATTTAGAGTCTTGTATGTCCTCTTCTAAAAAAAATAAAATAATATATATATACATATGATATCTCCAGACCCTTTTATTCCATGTTTGTTCCATGTATCTTTATTGTCCTTACCGAAAAGAATGCCTTCCTTTTGCTGTCAATTAAATCTTTGCTCTTCCAGTCTCAGGGGGGTGACCTCTTGTTCTTTGTACCTTTCTGCTAATGAACAGGTCACTGGAGAGCTCTTTATATTGGCCCTGCACATATTTATATAACGTTATCATATCCCCTTGATGCCATTTTTCTAGCAAATATAAATGTAACTTTTTTTGGATTCGCTTCTTACTTTCAAACCTCTTATTAATTGTGTAGCCTGCCTTTGCACTTTTTCTAGTTCCATAATATCCTTTTTAAGGATTGCTGTCCACAATTGTACCACATATTTAAGGTGAGGTCTTACCAATGACTTGTAAAGAGGTAAGATGGTAAGTAAGATGTATGAGTATGTATTAAAACCACTGCTTATACTGGCCTTTTCAGAAGCACCATATCAAAATATTGGTTGTGGCTTAGCACAGGGTGAAGGGCTTAAATGAGTCTATAGACTTCATTTTATCCAAAGACCCTGACGTATTCTTATTTTTTCTTACTAATCCCCTCAAAAAACAACAATAATATGGTCACAGTTGGGTATAATTGTTTTCTATTAGAAGTTAGCCATAATTCTTTTCTGTGTGATTGGTTTCTGACATATTTTTTGGTACCGGCAGCAATGGGTAAACACATATTAAAATAAGCTTTACATATAGTGTATATGCTCTCCGTCAGAATTCTGATACGTAACCTTTTACACCTGTGCTCATTCTTTCGTTTTGTACAGCTGTTCTATTCACCTTAGCTAAACAAACAATATTCTGCATACCACTTTTGAACAGCTGGTAACGGTTCTAAGAAATAACAACATACGTCTGATCATTTGAATTACACATTTAAATGAAAATAAAAAAAATATTCAGTTAATGTAAATCACATTCCACTTTCTTCAATTAATTCACTGGAGAGAAAGAGTAAAAAAAAAAGAAAATCTTTTCCTCACAGCAAGAAAACTGTGTTATTTAAAAACAAAAAATATGTTAAAAAAAGTCAAATGTGAATATATTTAGTCTCAGTAATTTTATTTAGGCAGTAACATGGGAATAAAGGAACAAAAAAGAATAGTTTTTTTCCACTAAAAAATGGCCAGATCTGTGCAATGAAACCCTTCATGTTGAAGAACATGGTGCAGTAAAATGATAATCGCTCAGTAATCGTAAATCATAGAAAGAAAAATCAGAACACATTTTACTCATCTTGAAGTGGCAATGCCTTATAGAAAAATAAGTTTTGTCTTTACTCCCAAATGTAAGCATTATTATATCATTTGGTTCCTACTGCTGCAATAAGGTCATATTGTGTGATCAGAAATATACATTGTTGCTATTATTAAAGAATTAAGGTTAAGTTACAGCGTAACACAAACCCCCAAACCAGTACCATCCTGTGTAAAGAATGAAGAAACTACATTGTATTATGGATCTCACTATGTTCCAAGCTGTAAACAGTCATGAAGTTAGATCTATTAAAGGACAACTGTCACCCCTCTAATATGTTTTACTAAACAAATCCCCTAACCTCTATCTTAAAGAGGCAAGCACTGCCAAATGGTAAAATAACTTACAATATAGACATCATTTATTGTGAAGGTTACAATGGGGTTAGGCTTGACATGAATTTACTTCTTTAGGTTGATACAACACAGCATGCAGCAATGAATTACCAGATGTTGGTTGCTCCGAGCATCACAT
Source organism: Pelodytes ibericus (assembly GCA_036172795.1). Lineage (NCBI taxonomy): Eukaryota > Metazoa > Chordata > Amphibia > Anura > Pelodytidae > Pelodytes > Pelodytes ibericus. The sequence goes on from CM069868.1 coordinate 755,551, forward strand.
CCAAATAGTTCATTTGTATAGATGTAAAAGTAGATGTAAATTGGAGGTTTCATGTGCAAACTTCCATTATAAGTGTCATGTGTTGTTTAAGGCCTCTCCCCACAAGTCCATCTAGTTCAACCCTTCTACCTATCATTCCAGCTTTTTATCCAAACGAAGGCAAAAACTATTTCGAATTTTGCCTCCTAGGGGGAAAAATTCCTTCTTGACTCTAAAAGACAATCAAATTTCTCCTTGGATCAATAAGCTCTATCAATGCTTATTCTATTATTAATAGCCCTGTATGTTCTGCTCTTCTAAATAAAAAACATCCAGACCATGTTTAAATGCTACCTCTCTTGGCAGTGAGTTCCAAAACTTTATTGTCTTTACTGTAAATAATCCCTTCCTGTCTATGAAATCTTTGCTCTTCCAGTCTCAGGGGGTGACCTCTTGTTCTTTGTACATTTCTGTTAATGAGCAGGTCACAGGAGAGCTCTTTATATTGGCCCTGCACATATTTATATAATGTTATCATATCCCTTCTGAGACACCTTTTTTCTAACATATATAAATGCAATTTTTTAAGTCTCTCTTTCCTCCAATCCACTTATTACTTATGTAGCCCTCCTTGCATTTTTTCTAGTTCCCTAATATCCTTTTTAAGGACTGGTGCCCAGAATTGTACTCCATATTCAAGGCGAGGTCTTAACATTGACTTGTAACGAGACAAGATGATGTCCTCCTCAAGTGTATCTATACCTTGTTTTATAAATGCCAATATCTTATTGGCCCTTGCAGCTGATGACTGGCATTGGGCACTGTTGCCAATTCTGTTATTAGGTGATTTGGAGGAATATAAAAAACTTTGGAGTGCACACCCTAATACAAAGTGCTTTAATGCCAGTGCACAGCATTGTGTAACAGTACAACAAATAATATAATGCACTAAAGGACAATACATAACAGAGGAAAAAGAAGTCAGCATATTAAAACAGATCTGAGAGGGGCTCAACTGTTAAACAATGCACAATCTATACATCTAAAGAGAAATAGAAGACATAAAAAACATGTTAAAATCAATTAAAGAGTTACACATTTCACAAAAATGAAGTTACAAATATAAAAACAAGTCAAGGATAACATATGACAGGCTGCACAGGCAAGAAAAAAACATGTTACAATGGTAATGACAGGGCCCATTCTGTGTTTGCATGTACAACACATTTGCCCTTTTTAGGTTATGGTTTCAGGGCCTGTGAAGCCCATTCCTTTAGTCCATTGGGTAGGGGTGTACGCACCTTGAATAAACCTTTGACCTCTAGTTTGTGAGACATCTAATAATCAGGTTTCTTCTCATTCATGTATTTGTTTGCAGTGTTAATATAATGTATACATAACTTGTATCACCATTTTATTTTCTACATTCATAGTATGAACCATATTTTAGTGACTAGTCATCTTAATCCCCCTAATGAGAGAACTCATGACTACAGAGCCTATTCAAACTTCAAGGTCACAGGTTAAAATCCTGGCAGGGTCGACTCAGCCCTTCATCCTGAGGTTGATAAAAGAGAAGTATTGATTAGGTAAGAATGACATCTATTATTAAGCGACCTATTCAGTTAATTCATAGAGAAAGGCAATATATATATATAAATACTTATTATTATTTATCAGGACTGATTAGTTTAGAAGAGTTTATTTAGACGTATAGGTAATATCCTTAATATTCAAAGTCTGTCTCATATGGAAAAAGATCTCTTAATACAAATCATACACCCCATCTATAAAATATGAAATGCCCCTGCATTTATTGAGTTTATGACCCCTCCATCTTTATACCCATCTTTCTAGAAGTTAATATATACAATGTAATATGTACACATTGTGCCTTTATGAACAATTAAACCTTTATATGTATATACTTTATTTTCAAACAGGATTTTCCTCTTTTACTTTCCTTAACATAAAGATTGTCTTTAGCCTTTGAGAAAGGTCACTACTGGCAGACTTGAATTATGGAAGAATCGTCTGGGTTAAGCCACAGTTTTCTTCTAATCTCCATTCATTTGCATGCGCATGTTTGTTTACTGACACAGAAAGGTACTGTTTAAGTGAGGGAACTTATGGACACTGAGAATGTCTAACTCCAGTACTATAAATACATTATTGAATAGTATATGGTCAATTAAAAATATTTCACAATATGATGTAAAAGGATAACACGCTGTACCTAAAACAGAAAGACATAGCAAAGTTAAACACAGTATGTGTCGTACTCCATTTGTACTTGATTCGACTTAATACTATTTAAATTACTACTCATGCCCCCTTAATTAGTGTGAGTCCTTCTCTTTGCTTGCTGCCTGCCATGTTACCAGACTTAGCATTTTATTGCCACCTGCACTGACCTTTTCTGTTTCTAACCTTGACCTCAATGTGTCGATCCTATTTTTCTACACCTTCTGCTGCCACAATCCTTTGAAATTTAGCACTCCGGACGCTTTTCATGGTGATTCTTCCCTTTGCTAATCGGGTGGGGTCCTTTCTGCCTCGAAAAATGAGCTTTTCCGATATTAGGTTCAGGAGAAAATGAACTCTGCAAAACGTAGAACAGGGGTCATCTATTCTCAGGGACAACTTATTTTAACCTGAAGTGCATTAAGAGTTATTCTTCTCCATTTGTCGCCGAGCTGACAAGTGATTTATCGAGAAATCAAGGAATCAAGGCAATTGCAGGGACAACTTCAGGCCTGGCTTTTAAAATAAAGACACGACCAGGACAAGCCGTGCATTAGAAACAGAGATTTATAGAGGGAACATGAACACAAGCATGGGGTTAATTAATAATATTTGGACTTGATGAAATCTTTTTACCTGCTATGTGAAATCATTGACAGGCTGTTTAGACCGCTGTGCAGGAAATGACTGTATCCAGCCTCTAACATTGATTTCTACATTCTGATCAGCTGCTGCCATTGAAGGTAAAATTAAGCTTATTGTTGTTAAGTGGTATAACAGATGTTACAAGGCTGCATTCTGACCTAGAGATTAAAGATACATTACATGGACGTAAGTAAATAAAATCCCAGCCCACGTATTAAGACAAACTTCATACCTTCTTAGGCTACTATTGACGCAGTAGATTTTGGCGGCCATTCGTTTCGATGTGACTATAGTTACAGGAGTTATGTTCTTTGTAACAGGGAAATATAGTTCTGTTAGTTACAAGTAAGCGTTAAAAATAGGCGCAAGTTCGGATAATAAATGACAGACCAATGTAGTCCCCTTGAGAATCTTATGGTTCATTGTGCCCTGATTCTGGAGCAGCCACTTGGCATGTTCTGCAGCATACCTTCCCTTGTTCTATGGTACCGTTCTGGAATGTTCAGAGCCCTACTTTATATAAAGAGGTGTGACTGTACACTCAATGAGTTGTGTTTTTATCAGCCAGAGGTATAGCACAGTCAAGTCCAAATCATGGCTGGCAGGATGAATAGACAGGACTCAGCAGCATCTACAGTGGGGGTTGGCTGAATCTACCCCACTTACCTGTCCCTCAGAAGAAGTAGGAGCATGTGGAGCCAGAATCATATCCGAGCAACTGCTTTCAATAAAGGTTAAGCCCCGTCGCTGGGTACCTTCTGCAAGTTTGAATTGTTGGCCTGTTCATGACTGGCCAGGTGTTTAAAGCTCATTTTAAATAAGGAGCAAACCAATATCGCTCTTATTTCGATTGGTCACTTAGTTACAGGGACTGAATTCAGCTGAGGTGCCAGTTCATCTCATCTTGACTCAGGTACGCCCCTTGACTTCCTACTGGTTGCGTCCCATTATTATTGATCTATACTAATCTAGCACCAAGTTTAATTATGTATGGCTATTGTACAAGAGATACTCCATTTAACTGTACATTGTTTTGTCCAAGGTTATCATAATCTTTCCAAGTCCAAATATTCTGCATGCTGTAAAATAAGTTGTTGATCTTGTTGAAACTGGTGTTGTCCATGCATATTGTCGGAAAAGTATGTATTTTTGCTGATGATACAAAGATTTGCAGCAGGGTTGATATTCATGGAGGGATAAGCCAAATGGCAAATGATTTAGCTAAACTAGAAAAATGGTCAGAGCAGTGGCAACTGACATTTAATGTGGACAAGTGCAAGATTATGCACCTTGGGCGTAATAACCCAAAAGCAGAATATAGACTATTTGGTACAGTCCTAACCTCAACATATGAAGAAAGGGATTTAGGAGTAATAATTTCAGAGGACTTGAAGGTAGGTAGGCAATGCAATAGAGCAGCAGGAAATGCTAGCAGAATGCTTGGTTGTATAGGGAGAGGTATTAGCAGTAGGAAGAGGGAAGTGCTCATGCCATTGTACAGAGTGCTGGTGAGACCTCACTTGGAGTATTGTACGTAGTACTGGAGACCGTATCTCCAGAAGGATATTGATACTTTGGAGAGAGTTCAGAGAAGGGCTACTAAACTGGTTCATGGGTTGAAGGATAAAACTTACCAGGAAAGGTTAAAGCATCTTAACATGTATAGCTTGGAGGAAAGACGTAACAGGGGGGATATGATAGAAACATTTAAATACATAAAGGGAATCAACACAGTAAAGGAAGAGAGTATATTTAAAAGAAGAAAAACTACCACAACTAGAGGACATAGTCTTAAATTAGAGGGGCAACGATTTAAAAGTAATATCAGGAAGTATTACTTTACTGAGAGGGTAGTGGATGTATGGAATAGCCTTCCAGCAGAAGTGGTAGAGGTAAACACAGTCAAGGATTTTAAGCATGCGTGGGATAGACACAAGGCTATCCTAGCTATAAGACCGGGAACGGGGGACTAATAAAAGTACTCAAAAAAAATTGGTCAGATTAGATAGACCGAATGGTTCTTATCTGCCGACACATTCTATGTTTCTATGTTTCTATATTGGGAAAAGAGACTTAGCGAAATACAGCTCCATTGGGACAAGGTAGCGCAGAGGGACCAGAGGGGACAACATCTGGAATCTTTACTGGGCAAGAAACATCATAGCTCTTGGCGTCCTGTTACACATAATATTTTACATGTGTAGTATTTGAGCTTAAAACAAGTTTTGCTCACACACATTTTGTTATCTTCCCTCTTTGTTTGAAAGCTAGGCTGGAAGTTATCATTTACTAATTAAAATGTAAATGATTAGATTGTTGTTATTTTGGGGCCTTGCCACCGTGCATGGGAATAGGTTCCCCAAGAGGCACCTCTCAGGCATAAACTCGAGCATCCTGAAAATATCTGAAGAAGACAACTAGGAGCCAAGTACTATCTGCTCAGACTTTAAATGCATTTTTCTTTTATTTGGGTACAATATTTTGTATATTGGCAAATGGCCCAGTATATGGTCCAACTGTGGCCCAGAAAGTTCCCCTCCTAGATCTTTTTCCAAGCCCAGCACGTAGGCAGTCTTAAAGTCACATGTATAAGGGAGTGTTCAATATGTAATGGAGATAGAACCTAGCATTCAGTACACTGGTGAATGCTGCGATTGCACAACACCTATGTGAATCTCCCCCTTGTGTTTAAATAGATGTGAGATTCATGGCCCCACCAAATCCCTGATTCCAAGTGCGGTATATGTTTATAAGTATGAGTACAGGATATTATGACTTGAGGCAACACCGTATATTGGCTACTTCAAATTGAGATATGGTTATAGTGTGACATGCATAGAGCTCGACATGGCTTCTCTTTTAAAAACTGATTGTATTCCATACACTTTAAGAAAGGAAATTCCCAGCATTACCTTGTTTGTGTTCATTAATTGCTATTACTATAATTAACATTACTTAACATTTCCTGCAGCTTACAGGAGAAGAGTTTCAAAAACCCATTAAGTAAGTCAAGCTAAAATAAGAGATAAAGCTGCTTTTCATTGGTCCATTATACAAATTGCTTAAATGGCCCAGGTTTTTTTTTAAAGAAGTGAATTAATTAACCATAGGGTTTGTTTGCCTTCCAAACAGATACATCATGACTGAACTCATGCTTTAAAATGCTGGAAGAAAGAGTCAGCCTGTTGGTTCTATGATTAGAAATATTTATCAGGGGTAAGGCACAAACAATGTCCATGGTAAGGCACAAACAATGTCCAGGTAAGGCACGAACAATGTCCAGGTAAGGCACGAACAATGTCCAGGTAAGGCACAAACAATGTCCAGGTAAGGCACCAACAATGTCCAGGTAAGGTAAGGCACCAACAATGTCCAGGTAAGGCACCAACAATGTCCAGGTAAGGCACCAACAATGTCCAGGTAAGGCACCAACAATGTCCAGGTAAGGTAAGGCACCAACAATGTCCAGGTAAGGCACCAACAATGTCCAGGCAAGGCACCAACAATGTCCAGGCAAGGCACCAACAATGTCCAGGTAAGGTAAGGCACCAACAATGTCCATGTAAGGTAAGGCACCAACAATGTCCAGGTAAAGCACTCTCAATGTCCAGGTAAGGCACCAACAATGTCCAGGTAAGGCACCAACAATGTCCAGGTAAGGCACTAACAATATCCATGGTAAAGCACCAACAATGTCCATGGTAAGGCACCCACAATATCCATGATGAGGCACTAACAATGTCCAGGTAAGGCACCAACAATGTCCAGGTAAGGCACCAACAATGTCCAGGTAAGGCACAAACAATGTCCAGGTAAGGCACCAACAATGTCCAGGTAAGGCACCAACAATGTCCAGGTAAGGCACAAACAATGTCCAGCTAAGGCACCAACAATGTCCATGGTAAGGCACAAACAATGTCCAGGTAAGGCACCAACAAAGTCCAGGTAAGGCACCAACAATGTCCAGGTAAGGCACCAACAATGTCCAGGTGAGGCACCAACAATGTCCAGGCAAGTCACCAACACTGTCCAGGTGAGGCAACAACACTGTCCAGGTAAGGCACCAGCACTGTCCAGGTAAGGCACCAACAATGTCCAGGCAAGGCACCAACAATGTCCAGGCAAGGCACCAACAATGTCCAGGTAAGGTAAGGCACCAACAATGTCCAGGTAAGGTAAGGCACCAACAATGTCCAGGTAAAGCACTCTCAATGTCCAGGTAAGGCACCAACAATGTCCAGGTAAGGCACCAACAATGTCCAGGTAAGGCACTAACAATATCCATGGTAAAGCACCAACAATGTCCATGGTAAGGCACCCACAATATCCATGATAAGGCACTAACAATGTCCAGTTAAGGCACCAACAATGTCCAGGTAAGGCACCAACAATGTCCAGGTAAGGCACCAACAATGTCCAGGTAAGGCACAAACAATGTCCAGCTAAGGCACCAACAATGTCCATGGTAAGGCACAAACAATGTCCAGGTAAGGCACCAACAATGTCCAGGTAAGGCACAAACAATGTCCAGCTAAGGCACCAACAATGTCCATGGTAAGGCACAAACAATGTCCAGGTAAGGCACCAACAAAGTCCAGGTAAGGCACCAACAATGTCCAGGTAAGGCACCAACAATGTCCAGGTGAGGCACCAACAATGTCCAGGCAAGTCACCAACACTGTCCAGGTGAGGCAACAACACTGTCCAGGTAAGGCACCAGCACTGTCCTGGTAAGGCACCAACAATATCCAGGTAAGGTAAGGCACCAACAATGTCCATAGTAAGGCACCAACAATGTCCATGGTAAGGCACTAACAATGTCCAGGTAAGGCACCAACAATTGCCAGGTAAGGCACCAATAAAGTCCAGGTAAGGCACCAACAATGTCCTTGGTAAGGCACTAACAATGTCCAGGTAAGGCACCAACAATGTCCAGGTAAGGCACAAACAATGTCCAGCTAAGGCACCAACAATGTCCATGGTAAGGCACAAACAATGTCCAGGTAAGGCACCAACAAAGTCCAGGTAAGGCACCAACAATGTCCAGGTAAGGCACCAACAATGTCCAGGTGAGGCACCAACAATGTCCAGGCAAGTCACCAACACTGTCCAAGTGAGGCAACAACACTGTCCAGGTAAGGCACCAGCACTGTCCAGGTAAGGCACCAACAATGTCCAGGCAAGGCACCAACAATGTCCAGGCAAGGCACCAACAATGTTCAGGTAAGGTAAGGCACCAACAATGTCCAGGTAAGGTAAGGCACCAACAATGTCCAGGTAAAGCACTCTCAATGTCCAGGTAAGGCACCAACAATGTCCAGGTAAGGCACCAACAATGTCCAGGTAAGGCACTAACAATATCCATGGTAAAGCACCAACAATGTCCATGGTAAGGCACCCACAATATCCATGATAAGGCACTAACAATGTCCAGTTAAGGCACCAACAATGTCCAGGTAAGGCACCAACAATGTCCAGGTAAGGCACCAACAATGTCCAGGTAAGGCACCAACAATGTCCAGGTAAGGCACAAACAATGTCCAGCTAAGGCACCAACAATGTCCATGGTAAGGCACAAACAATGTCCAGGTAAGGCACCAACAATGTCCAGGTAAGGCACAAACAATGTCCAGCTAAGGCACCAACAATGTCCATGGTAAGGCACAAACAATGTCCAGGTAAGGCACCAACAAAGTCCAGGTAAGGCACCAACAATGTCCAGGTAAGGCACCAACAATGTCCAGGTGAGGCACCAACAATGTCCAGGCAAGTCACCAACACTGTCCAGGTGAGGCAACAACACTGTCCAGGTAAGGCACCAGCACTGTCCTGGTAAGGCACCAACAATATCCAGGTAAGGTAAGGCACCAACAATGTCCATAGTAAGGCACCAACAATGTCCATGGTAAGGCACTAACAATGTCCAGGTAAGGCACCAACAATTGCCAGGTAAGGCACCAATAAAGTCCAGGTAAGGCACCAACAATGTCCTTGGTAAGGCACTAACAATGTCCAGGTAAGGCACCAACAATGTCCAGGTAAAGCACTCTCAATGTCCAGGTAAGGCACCAACAATGCCATGTTTTGTTATTTTGTTTTATATATTTTCAGGACTGACCCACTGGACAGATGTGCTGTTCAAGTTGAATCATATGTAATAATTAGAGTTGAGCGGACACCTGGATGTTCGGGTTCGGCAGGTTCGTCCGAACTTTTCTGGGTCCGTGCTCGATCTTGACCCCGAACCCCATTGAAGTCAATGGGGACACCAACTTTTGGCCAGTAAAATGCCTCTAAAAAAATCCTGGAAAGGGCTAGAGGGCTGCAAAAGGAAGTAAAATGATGGTAAGAGTAGGACAAGTGCCCTGCAAGCAAATGTGGATAGGGAAATAACTGAAAATAACATAAAATACATACAAATTACAAATACAGCTGAGCCATAAAATAGCACTAGATGGAATCTTTGTTTTTAGCGTTGGAAGAACATAAATCTAAATCTAAAGCATGGCTGCCAGGAGGATCAACAGAATTATCCATTTGAGAGAGGGTTGGAGTGCAGGGTATTCTCTTTCAGTTTATACTAAGTGACCCATAGGTTGAGGAGGCGGTGACCGTGGCGGTGTAGGTGGAAGCGGCGCTGGAGGAGGAGGAGGTAGCCAGGATTTTTCACAGTGCGCTGTAAGCACAGTATTGGACTGTTCTATTTGACTCTCAGATATGAAGTGCACCGCAAGACGCAAATGTACTATTTAGCACCCAAAACAATTAGAATTTTTCAAAGTGCGCTGTAAGCACAGTATTGGACGGTTCTATTTGACTCTCAGATATGAAGTGCAGGACGCAAATGTAATATTTAACACCAACAAATTGCAGTATTTAAAAATGCCTAGATGTTGCCAACTGAGCTGACAGAACAGGATTAAAGTCATGTGCCTGGCATACATGCAGTTGCAAGTGCACTGCACTCTCTGTGGCACTGGGCTCAGGGCAGGGTACAAATATGTAGTATTGCACCCACTAAAATAATCACTGTAATTTGAATAATTGCTGTAGGATTATGCCCCTCAATATGCCAGGATTATGCCCCTCAATATGCCAGAATTATGCCCCTCAATATGCCAGTATTATGCCTCGCAATGTGCCAGGATTTAGCCACCCAATATGCCAGGATTATTATGCCACTCAATATGCCAGGATTTTCCCACACAATATGTCAGGATTATGCCCCTCAATATGCCAGGATTATTATGCCCCTCAATATGTCAGGATTATGCCCCTCAATATGCCAGGATTATGCCTCTCAATATGCCAGGATTTAGCCACGCAATATACCAGGATTATTATGCCCCTCAATATCCCAGGATTTTGCCCCTCAATATGTCAGCATTATGCCCCTCAATATGCCAGGACTTAGCCACCCAATATTCCAGGATTATTATGCCACCCAATATTCCAGGATTATTATGCCTCTCAATATGCCAGGATTTTCCCACCCAATATGCCAGGATTATTATGTCACTCAATATGCCAGGATTTTCCCACACAATATGGCAGGTTATGCCCCTCAATATGCCAGGATTATTATGCCTCTCAATATGCCAGGACTTAGCCACCCAATATGCCAGGATTATGCCCCTCAATATGCCAGGATTTTCCCCCCCAATATGCCAGGATTATTATGCCACTCAATATGCCAGGATTTTCCCACACAATATGCCAGGATTATGCCCCTCAATATGCCAGGATTATTATGCCTCTCAATATGCCAGGACTTAGCCACCCAATATGCCAGGATTATGCCCCTCAATATGCCAGGATTTTCCCACACAATATGCCAGGATTTTGCCCCTCAATATGCCAGGATTATGCCTCTCAATATGCCAGGTCGCCTTAAAGGTGGCTCCTGCCCTGACGAACCCCAAACTCCAACACGAACATACAGTGGCATGTCGTGTTCTGGTCCGGGGTCCAAAAACCGTAATGTTCGGTACGAACCAGAACAGTGCGGTTCGGGTTCGCTCAACACTAGTAATAATGTATATTTGATATTTTTATATATAAATAAAAAAGTGTTTAATAAGAAAAATCCTAATAGTAAAACAAATATTTATCCATAGTGTTGTCAGGATTGCAAGAAAATGCACAGATTCCTAGAAAAATGTTGTATAACTGTATTTGTGCTGTCTCTGATTGATGACAGCATCCTGTGGTTGGATTTGCAAATTAATTATTTTCCAGATAGTAGTGAAGTCCATGAACAAGGAAACCATAAGAAAGGTAGCCATATATTCCATTTAGTTTTTGTAACATCAGTAAGTGAGAGCGCTAGGGTGGTTAAACAGGAATGGGTTTCTATTGCACCTGATTGTTATCATACAGTGCAGCTTCATTGCAGCCTCCTCAAAGTCCCCACCCCATGGAATCTCAGTTTGGTGGAGGACAAGTTTGTGAGATATATAACTGATAAGACTGATATTATAGACGATAGACCCCTAGCAGCATATGTGATAATAGGTTATTCTGTTTATAAATGTCTCAAGCGCGCTTAACCCACTGAAAATGTCCACAATTAAAAAAAATACTAATACAAATGCTCTTATAAAATAATTAGTGGCTCTTGTGTTTAAATGTAATACTTAGTTAAAATGATCATTACTAGCATTTTAAAATACGCGTAAGCATATCACCTTCAGCAAATCTGATTTTTCACATTCATTATTTCTTTGATGGCTACAAGCTTCCTTTGATAGCCCCATCATGTCTGGAGGAAAAATCGAATGGAGGAGTTGAGAAGGCAGTTTCCCAAAGCATTATAACAATGTAATATATTATTAATATTCATCCCTTGAGAAGTGCTGACGTTTCGGGCTCTAGGGCTCTGTCACTTGTTTGTATGTTAGAAGGTATTTCAGATCTAATGCTGGTCTCGCTCTGAACCTCTCCACACATTCCGAGTTTGCTGTCTGCCAGACAAAGTGTACAACAAAACTAGAAAGTAAAACATTTATAGCACATTTACTAAACATTACAAGGACTTTCCACTAAACATCATTAAATATAAGCAATGTGATTTCAATCAATGATTTGATCTCATGTGTGTTACTCTTAGGAAATGTACATTATTTTAGCATTTATTTACATAGCGCCAATAATTTAGGCACAGAGTAGGGAGGTTTAAAATGTCCCTCTTATTTTCCCACTTGATCTTCCATTATAGAAGCGCAATTTAAAATACAGGGTCTTTTGTATAAGGATAATATGCCATTATAATCCTCGGGTAGCCGCCATACGTCCTTGTGAATCATGCAGGTTGATCCTGTCGCGGACAACTTTCTCTGCTAATGCAGTGATTTACTGTAATGCTATGTAAGTGTGGGAACTACCTGTACATGAATATATAACTAATTTAAGGGAGGACTCTTTTGAAGGTAGGAGTGGAGCACAGGGGCAAAGGTTTGCAATGGGAAAATAAATGTAAGAAAATACTGTATAAATATGCAATTCTCACTGATTTGCTCAGTTTACTTATATTACAGAAAACGGCTTATTCAGCAGATAAAGTTGAATTCCCCAAACTAGTAGTGAGTCAGATGCAACTGTAGAGCTGTTCTTTGACTAAAGTGCTTGATGAATGTATTATTCTTGAAGCACTTTTAAGTTTCCTGGCATAGAGTCAGATCTTTATTGTCTACAATGCTTGAGAGACCCCCATTGTTAGCAAATTTTCCAGTGCTTTGAAATAGTTGGAGAACCAAGAAAGCAGTTTGCTTTGACCTGGATTCCCATTAGAGACCCATCAGAGTTACTTTTTACTGAAAAGGTAAGTGCGGTTGAAGATGGTGATGCAATGTTTAACAGTCAACTGAGATCTGAATACAAGTTTTGTTTTTTATAAATACCCAATGTTTGATGCCAATGTTCAACTGAAAGATTAGTGAATGCCAAAGATGAGTATTTATGAGGTAAAGACCAAATTACAATGCTTTTCCAGGTAAGCCCAGTGGTGGTTCTACCATATTAGCAAATTATGAGGCTGCTGCAGGGGTCCACGGCTCCTGAGGAAGACACTTATAGAAAGGGAGCAGTTAGCTGACACAAGGTCCGCCATGCTATTCATCGACCCCCAAACCTAAAACCACTCTAGGTATGCCTTTTTATTAATCCAATTTGCTCACTACTTACACTTTAACATACACAACTTATGGCAATCCATGGATTGTCTTTCCATCCTTTTCTTAGAATTTGTAAATTAGCTTATTCAATAATAATTACTGTAAAATTTATATAGGGCAACAGTATATGCAAAACCTAATACAATGCATAGAAAAAGACACATACAGATAAATAAAGACACATCTCTACAGGATATTAAGACAATATGAAAATATTTATCTTGCAATGAATAATCTTATCAAGTAACATGAAGCAAAATGAAACACTTTGGCATATGATATGCCCATACAATAATATTATTGCCGGGATGTAAATACTATTCATGTATTCCGCTAGGACGGGGTTATAACTGAATGCTATTAATGTATTCCGCTAGGACGGGGTTATAACTGAATGCTATTAATGTATTCCGCTAGGACGGGGTTATAACTGAATGCCAATAATGTATTCCGCTAGGACGGGGTTATAACTGAATGCTATTAATGAATTTCGCTAGGACGGGGTTATAACTGAATGCTATTAATGTATTCCGCTAGGACGGGGTTATAACTGAATGCTATTAATGTATTCCGCTAGGACGGGGTTATAACTAAATTCTATTAATGTATTCCACTAGGACGGGGTTATAACTGAATGCTAATAATGTATTCCGCTAGGACGGGGTTATAACTGAATGCCATTAATGTATTTTGCTAGGACGGGGTTATAACTGAATGCCATTAATGTATTTCGCTAGGACGGGGTTATAACTGAATGCTATTAATGTATTCCACTAGGACAGGGTTATAACTGAAAGCTATTAATGTATTCCCCTAGAACGGAGTTATAACTGAATGCTATTAATGTATTTCGCTAGGACGGGGTTATAACTGAATGCTATTAATGTATTCCGCTAGGACGGGGTTATAACTGAATGCTATTAATGTATTCCGCGAGGACGGGGTTATAACTGAATGCTATTAATGTATTCCGCGAGGACGGGGTTATAAATGAAAGCTATTAATGTACTCCGCTAGGACGGGGTTATAACTGAATGCTATTAATGTATTCCGCTAGGACAGGGTTATAACTGAATGCTAATAATGTATTCCGCTAGGACGGGGTTATAACTGAATGCTATTAATGTATTCCGCTAGGACGGGGTTATAACTGAATGCTATTAATGTATTTCGCTAGGACGGGGTTATAACTGAAAGCTATTAATGTATTCCCCTAGAACGGAGTTATAACTGAATGCTATTCATGTATTCCGCTAGGACGGGGTTATAACTGAATGCTATTAATGTATTTCGCTAGGACGGGGTTATAACTGAATGCTATTCATGTATTCCGCTAGGACGGGGTTATAACTGAATGCTATTAATGTATTCCGCGAGGACGGGGTTATAAATGAAAGCTATTAATGTACTCCGCTAGGACGGGGTTATAACTGAATCCTATTAATGTATTTCGCTAGGACAGGGGGGTTATAACTGATTGCTAATAATATACTCCAATGGGACAGGGTTAAGTAAGCATTGAATACTTGTAGGCGTTAAAAGTTATAGGATGAGGATACATAAGACACTTTTTTGGCCTTGTCGCTTTGGAAACCAGTAATTATTGAGCACAAATAAGTAAGCGAGGTCAATTTTGCCCCCCGAGTGACTTACCAAAAAATTCCAGCTTTGAATCTTCCCCACTGAAAGTAATGGAAGACAAAATGATGGAAGATAGTTTTGAGACTAAGTCACACTCAGTTGATGAACTGATCATTTCACCTCCCATTACTTTCAGTGGGGAAGATTCAAACTTGGGTGCCGAATTTGTCTTAGTCTCAGAATGAAAGTCAATTTCCAAAGTGGAATTTTTAGTGAATAGACCCAAAAGTGACTCTCCAAAGATATAGAAAGAGCGTTGGATTTTTAGAAAGTGTTTACTAGAGCATTGTCTTTGAAGGGACGTGGGCTGCTAGTTCATGCTCTCCGTATTCAGGATTTTGGAGTGGTCTATTTCAATGTAATGTTCACCCAGTGACATTTTCATTTGTTTAGTTTAAACCATAAACGCAGGTAGTAAAAAATGATACGGAATATTCCAGAGAATGATCCAAATGTCAGATTGTTACTTATAACCGCTTACTATCACATTTATAGAGGTCACAGGAATAGTGTGAACTAGACTTCACTTTTATAATGTCATTGTCTTCAGACATGTAGATTGACATCTTTTCTGTATTTATTGCATTTATGATCAGATGAAATCTTTAGTGAGGTGAAGAAACTGAAATAACCGATATCATACAGAATAGGTTATAGCAACTAAAATAAATAAATACATGTTTCTCCTAATTGTCAAACTTGTTCTACTAATTGACATATGTTATTAATTAATGATAATCATTTTAAAGTAGAAGAAATATACACATCCCTGCTCCCTTGTGGTGATTCCCTGGGATGTAAAAATGCAAAATCACATTTTAAAAAACACACATATTAAAACCTTAAAACGGTTAATAACATTTGGGATTTTTTTTACTTTCCGCAAGTTAATGTTTCTGGTAAAACTGACGTTATGTTTCAATACATTTAGCAGGGAAAGCTTGTTAAGAATTATCAAAGAGCATCCTAAACAAACACTTGAGTTAACTTGTTCATTTGGTAGCACACAATATTAGCACAGGCACAAAAGGTGCTCTGTAACCGATGGGTTTAATGAGGCCTGCGGTGTGATTCATTTTTTTCAGTCAATTTGGATTTAAGCTACAACTTTGATTCAGTAAATGGGAAAATATTTCCATTTCTGCTAATGATGGGTAGACGGTAATTCATCATTTGGTGAAGTGCGGACATGTACAACAAATATCTCTGGTAGAGGCTTGTGAAGACAGGGTTACAGTCTGTGTGTTGTATTATGTTCCTTATTAAAAGATGCATCTACAAGTCTACATAGAATATAATAATCTAGATGGAAATACTGTAAATATTTTTATAAGTCCCTCTCCTTATCTTATATCTAGGATAGCCTTATACCTATCCCATGCATGCTTAAACTCCTTCACTATATTAACCTCTACCCCTTCTACTGGAAGACTATTCCATGCATCCACTACCCTCTCAGTAAAGTAATACTTTCATTAGTCCCTGGCCTTATCTTATATCTAGGATAGCCTTATACCTATCCCATGCATGCTTAAACTCCATCACTGTATTAACCTCTACCACTTCTACTGGAAGACTATTCCATGCATCCACTACCCTCTCAGTAATGTAATACTTTCATTAGTCCCTGGCCTTATCTTATATCTAGGATAGATTTATACCTATCCCATGCATGCTTAAACTCCTTCACTATATTAACCTCTACCACTTCTACTGGAAGACTATTCCATACATCCACTACCCTCTCAGTAAAGTAATACTTTCATTAGTCCCTTGCCTTGTCTTATATCTAGGATAGCCTTATACCTATCCCACGCTTGCTTAAACTCCTTCACTGTATTAACCTCTACCACTTCTACTGGAAGGCTATTCCATGCATCCACTACCCTCTCAGTAAAGTAATACTTTCATTATTCCCTGGCTTTATCTGACATCTATGATAACATTATACCTATCCCATGCATGCTTAAACTGTATTAATCACTACCTCTTCTGGTGGAGTACTATTCCATGCATCCACTGCCCTCTCAAAGTAAAGTAATAATTCCTGATATTACTTTTAAAAGTTTGCCCCCCTAATTTAAGACTATAAAATAGCATAAGTACTCTTTCTACTGCTAATACCTCTCCCTATACAACCAAGCATTCTGCTAATACCTCTCCCTGTACAACCGAGCCTTCTGCTAATACCTCTCCCTGTACAACCAAGCATTCTGCTAATACCTCTCCCTATACAATCAAGCATTCTATTAATACCTCTCATTATACAACCAAGCATTCTGCTAATACCTCTCCCTATACAACCAAGCATTCTGCTAATACCTCTCCCATTACAACCGAGCCTTCTGCTAATACCTCTCCCTATACAATCAAGCATTCTATTAATACCTCTCATTATACAACCAAGCATTCTGCTAATACCTCTCCCTATACAACCAAGCATTCTGCTAATACCTCTCCCATTACAACCGAGCCTTCTGCTAATACCTCTCCCTATACAATCAAGCATTCTATTAATACCTCTCATTATACAACCAAGCATTCTGCTAATACCTCTCCCTATACAACCAAGCATTCTGCTAATACCTCTCCCATTACAACCGAGCCTTCTGCTAATACCTCTCCCTATACAATCAAGCATTCTATTAATACCTCTCATTATACAACCGAGCATTCTGCTAATACCACTCCCTATAGAACCAAGCATTCTGCTAATACCTCTCCCCACATTTCCTGCTGCACTTTTACATTGTCTACCTACCTTTAAGTCTACTGAAATTATTTCCTCAGATGTTTAGTTTGTGGACTGTATCAAATATTCCATTCTCTGCCAAAGTATAGCAAATATCCTTGGTACCTGAATTTGGCCCACAAGGGCCTGGTAACAGCTGAACTAAACAGTAACTTATATGTTATTTAGTATGCAGTAAAAAAAAATGTAAGCTGTACTCTTTTTATATATATTCATACGTGCTTTTATTATTTTCAAATGATACAGCTTTTAAAAAAAGGTAGAATTATTTATGTTACAGAAAGAGTTGGTGTATCGCACCATGTTTGAATATAGGTGCATCTCATACTCATTCAGTTTTGGTATTCACTGTGATTGCTGAGAATCAGCTCAGATGATGAGCAGTAAAAAGACCACAGCTGCAGCCTGTAGAAAGGTAAACCTCAGGCATTTGAATAAACTGAAACAGATGTTGTTTTGGAGGTCGCGTTTACACTGGAGCATCCAATAACTGCATTGTGCTTCACGAGGCATGCACATTTCCCGAGCTAGAGTGTGAGCCAGACTATTTATAAGCTCACTGCACATAGGAATTTTGTTGTCGCTGTGTTTTCCAGTGCTAAACAGTGACAGACATGGGCAACAGATTATCATCAAAATGTCTTCAGACATTTCCTGACAATATCCACAGTAACAATACAAATAAACACTGGTTCATCAAAGACTTTGAACGATAAAAGAAAAAAACAAAAAGAGTACACATTCAGAATAAACAGTTACAAATTTAACAAAACCCTGCAGTAACATACTGTCAAGTGTAACGGGACGGTTACTCAAAGCTAGTAGCACCTCTGCCCGTTGTAGGAAATCACCTCCTTAGCGCTCGATTAGAACTCCGCATTCACCCAGCAAGTCTTTCCGGAGCCTTCTTCCCAAATAGTAGACAGGACCAGTAGCAGTTAGGTAAGAAAATGTTTATTGTGAACACACAGACTTTTATCCAGACATATGCAAATCAGAGACAAAGTCTGCAACGGGGAAGGTGGGGGGTGGGACTAAGCATAGTTCCTCACTAGGTCCTCCAAATAACTGGGTCGAGGAATACATCGGGTTTTTGTGGCTATGGAGCATTGGTGAGCCAAGTGAAGAACTCTGTACCATTGGGCTGGTGAAATCACTGTTATTAAGAGCAAATTCCCAGTATCTGGTATAATATGGAAAAGATACAGTAAGAGGTATGATTAACATTTCATACAACCTAGATATGAGGTGAGAGGGTGGTGGAGACACAACACACAATTGTTCAAAGGATGTATTTTTTCGTAATTGATGAATAAAAATGCTTCAATTGGCTATGTTTGAATAAGTGAAGTGCACATAAAAGAGGTGAGATCAATCAGGTCGCCACCTTCAAGAAAAGAAGATGGGGGTTTGCTATGGCCGGCAGTTTGGACAGTTTGCATATATCAGGACCTGAGGGTAAAGCAGGGTTATTAATTAGGGGAAGTAAGGGGGAGGGAAATGAAGTCAGTGTCCTATACCGGCATATTTTATGCCAGATATCTAGAGTGGGAATAATAGTGGGGTGTGCAAGTGGGAAGGAGTGTCTACAATGAGGGGGGTACCATATACAATAATGTAAGGCGTGTTTACTAAAAAGAAAATTCCAGAGAAATCCATTGTTTGTCAATAAAAGATTGTGACCAGTTAATGAAAGTTGGAGATGTATAGCCTCCTACTATCCTCGAATACGGGGTAAAGCCAGGCCACCTCTGTCCTCGGCTATGTTTGAAAGTTGTCCTGAAGAGAGTGCATATATGAAGTGGATATAAAGACATTAAAGGCAATTATGCTGGACCTTATTTGCATACTTGTTGTCTACCCAGAATGCCTTGCAGTAGCCATAACATTATACATTTTGGATTTCTGTGAATAGCAGGTCACCCAACTTGTCTGGTGATTGCTAATATGTATTGATGAATGCCTCTACTAACCGATGAAAGATTTGTTGTATACTCAAAACCTAAATCCTATCAGATAAGCAGTGTGCTAACTTTTTACAGAATAGAAAATACATATGATGTATTCCTAGCTAGTTTTGAAAAGTATCTGGTTTCTGATGAAAAAGTTGAAACGGTTTTTTTTTTATCTTATGCCTCTTGGAAAAGAAAACAGTATGTCTTCTTCATATTTATTTATGAGACAAAATTGATATGTGTCACAGGCTGAAAAATTAGATCTCAACTTTATGATGAACCTGATTGTATCTGTAGTATCTGTTCCCATGGTGACCTTGATAAGTCAGAGGATTTCTGTGTGTTATAGACAGAGAAGAGGTGGGAGAATTAATTAAAGTTCAAAATGTTTCTGAACTTTTACTCTAGTGAGAACAATCGGTCTAATTTCAATTATGCTTAATTCAAAACGTTAAGTGTGTAATGCTCTCAGGTCTATTCTCTAAACAATGAACTAAAGGTGAACGAACATTATTGGTTTATATATATAACAAACATTTCCACACTCATTTCATCAATAAATATTGGTAGATGGAACAGCTTGCCAGCCCATGTTCCTGAGGATCAACGTTGTCCCGACCATGAGTATTATCCAAAAAACATGTGTGTTAGGGTTAACTCATATTTATTGTGTTAATAGAATTACAAGAGTTAATTCAGCATTGGAAGAGTTTACTTCAGGGAAGGGTTAAACCCCCCTCCTCTCTTGGTGGGAGCATATTCTCTCTGTCTTATTCATGTAACACGTATATATATTCCATGTCTAAACCCTTTTGTGTACTCCATTTTATGCACCAAATATTAACAAATGATGTTACACTAGCCAATGCCTTGTTGCTTGTCCAAACAATAAACTGCAGAGTTACTACAGAACGAACTATGTGTGTCTGAATGAAGTGACTATCCCAGCGTTGAATGATTTGTTAACTCCTCCCACCATTGGAATCCAAACTGAAACTGATACTTTTCCATATACCAGAGATTCACCTTCACTTGTACAGAGAACCCAAATAGTGGACTGTCCTTGAATGGGTTGGGCGCAATCCTTGACCATTTCATTTAACTTGCACCCACATCCATTTAAGCATGTAAAACTTTAACATCTGATGCTCTTGAACAATGAGTAACTCTACAATGGTTTCTTCCAGGAAAATACCATTCTAGAGACTAAAAAAGAAGAATCCAATTGAATGTCCCCTCCTAAAAAATATCCTCCAAAGAGTATATATGAGCAACCACAGCAAATTTGTAATAAATCAGATCTAACCTCTCTCCTTTTTATTAAATAGGTTGAGTTTGCCATAGACCAGAAAATGTATCAACTAACTGATGGGAATTATTTAACGTTATTTTTTGTTTCTTAATATACTAGAAGAATTAAAACTATTTTATTGCATAAAAAAACATTTTTTGGGGGTTGTACCTTATTTATTTATTATATACAACTATCATGGACAAAGTTACAGTTAGGATCCTGTGAAAACTCCCACAATGCATTGAGTTCTTCCTTTCAAATGTTCCCTGCATTAAAACATTGGCATTTTAGACTCTTACAGAATATCTGTAGCATGACCTAATTGCAACATATGTTTTATTATGATTCTTTAAATAGTCACAAAGAGGTGTATAAAGTACACAGATGGTAAAGCTGAGAGAAACTGTTTCCACACCTGTACTTCAGATATCTTGTGAATTTAGTATTAATTCTGACTAGATATAGGCACAGAAAAAAAGTAAATGATCATAAATACTTTATATATTTTATTATAAAATCTGTGCTTATACTGTAATGTGTATGCATATTAAAAAACCATGGCACATTATCTATATATTGTGTTAGCATTTTTCTGAACAAGTTTTTCTTGGGATAATAAATTGTTTTCTTGAGATGATAAGTTGTTTTCTGAAGATTGAATTGCATGCAGATGTATACAATGTCCCTATAAGGTGCTTGCTTTGGGGGCTATTTACTAACATTGAATTGAAAAGTGAACTGCTGAGAACAGAGTTAAGTTGGAAACATAGGCAAGTTGGAGAATTAGAGAACACCACATCTCTGTGAAGCTCCATAGAACATCATTAAATTGTCCATCAGAAAGTCAAGTACATTCCCATTATGAACGAGATTGTTGCCTACCCCAGCGTTGTAAGTGACACCCAGTAGTATGAAATACCTCCCAACTTCTGCTCCAAACAAATCGGGATGCCAGGGAGCAGAGCTTGGGATATCTACTGTGAGCACTACAATCGTGCAATCTGATGGTGCAGCATGCAGACACAGGAGAATGAGATAAAGGGTTGCAGGATCCTGCTGTAATACCAAACTCTACCTCTGTAGAGATAGAGCTCGGCAAGAAAGCAGGACCACGCCTCAAACTCGGGACTGTCCGATTCAAAGCGGGAGATTTTTTTGGGAGCAGTTAAATTACCCCATGCAACATTTTTCTGACTATTTTATATGTCAGCTGCAAAACCATATTTTTTGCCTTAAAAGCATAACAAATGAGGCTCAATATGTAATTATTATTTTTTTTTTTTACAGAAAAGAGATACAATAGGGTTTTTTTTTCATGGCACAAGGTTACTTATTAGCACAAGAGTCATTTTTTTCTCATCTTCTACACGTGCTTGAAAATCTCTTTTAAAATGATCATTTCATTCTCTCTTTATTACTAGTGCTTGGCCCCATCTTCTCTTTCACAAGGATTTAGTTTGCAATTTAAGGAAAAACGAACGGTATGCTATGAATGCATATTTCTATAAATATTTCTTTGGGGAAATCAAGGAGTACTCGACCCTGGGAGCAAGATTAAGGAAATAGCACATGTTGTAGAGGTTGTAAAATTAGATCTTCAATTTCAGTCAAGTCACTTGCTCTACAATATTTAGACACAAATAGATAGCATTGCTGGACTATTGTAACTCCACTCATTAAGGTTATGATAATTAGTTTAAATGCAGAGAGGGTGTTGATTCAGGGAGAGATCCAATAATCATTCAAGTGGGATTTATGTCTTTTAAAAACTTGATTGGAAATTGCTTCAAGGGTCTACTGTATAAAGAGAGAATTAAGACATGAATTTCAAACTTAAGGCCAAAGTAGTTGAGTCGGAAACATTCTTCTGATTAGAAGCATAGGAGAATTTTTCCAACTCTACATTTGTCCTAATGTTTTCAAATTCCTGTCTCAATTGACTGCACTTGGGGTATTGTACAGAGCGCTGGTGAGACCTCACTTGGAGTATTGTACAGAGCGCTGGTGAGACCTCACTTGGAGTATTGTACAGAGCGCTGGTGAGACCTCACTTGAAGTATTGTACAGAGCACTGGTGAGACCTCACTTGGAGTATTGTACAGAGCACTGGTGAGACCTCACTTGGAGTATTGTACAGAGCGCTGGTGAGACCTCACTTGGAGTATTGTACAGAGCACTGGTGAGACCTCACTTGGAGCATTGTACAGAGCGCTGGTGAGACCTCACTTGGAGCATTGTACAGAGCACTGGTGAGACCTCACTTGGAGTATTATACAGAGCACTGGTGAGACCTCACTTGGAGTATTGTACAGAGCGCTGGTGAGACCTCACTTGGAGTATTGTACAGAGCGCTGGTGAGACCTCACTTGAAGTATTGTACAGAGCACTGGTGAGACCTCACTTGGAGTATTGTACAGAGCACTGGTGAGACCTCACTTGGAGTGTTGTACAGAGCGCTGGTGAGACCTCACTTGGAGTATTGTACAGAGCACTGGTGAGACCTCACTTGGAGTATTGTACAGAGCGCTGGTGAGACCTCACTTGGAGTATTGTACAGAGCACTGGTGAGACCTCACTTGGAGTATTGTACAGAGCGCTGGTGAGACCTCACTTGGAGCATTGTACAGAGCACTGGTGAGACCTCACTTGGAGTATTGTACAGAGCACTGGTGAGACCTCACTTGGAGTATTGTACAGAGCGCTGGTGAGACCTCACTTGGAGCATTGTACAGAGCGCTGGTGAGACCTCACTTGGAGTATTGTACAGAGCGCTGGTGAGACCTCACTTGGAGTATAGTACAGAGCACTGGTGAGACCTCACTTGGAGTATTGTACGCAGTACTGGAGACCATATCTAGGATATTAATACTTTGGAGAGAGTTCAGAGAAGGGCTACTAAACTGGTTCATGGGTTGAAGGATAAAACTTCCCAGGAAAGGTTAAAGCATCTTAACATCCAAAGATTGCTTTTCTTTAATGAAAATACAGCACAATTCATATACTGGCCCAGCAACAGAATATCAGACTCCACCGCAATGGTTATAATGAAATTAGTTTTCTTAGACATTCTGGAACATAAAAAAAAAAAAAAAAACGTACAATACACTTTCCCACATTTAAAGACATCCAATAACAACAAACATATATATATATATACAATTTCTAGTTACAAATTTGAATCATGCATGCCTTATAGCCTGTATTGAAATCTCCCCGGTGTACTTCTCCTCCCTCCTTCACTTCTCTATTCAATTCTTACTAAAACTACCCTGACTCAAGCTCTCCCCAGAGTTATACCACTTTCATAGAATCACATGGAGTCATCTGTGATTGGCTGGTCTTGTTTGTCATCAATCTCTGTGGTTACACAAGACCCACTACTCATCCCCCTGAGGTCTATCCCATGAGTGCACAACACAGTTATTGATTGGATCTCGGTGGCGCTCATGCTGCTCTCAACCAATGTGGCCTTTGTGTCAAAGAGTTCACTGGAGCCACCTCAGCCATAAAGACTGCTCTCTAAATGTCCCCTCCCTTGCCTAGGGCTGTCCCATACAAAGAACCTGTAGCTAGCCAGCCAACATGCATTCCAAATACACATTTGATAAAATCATCAATTCTCATCTATATACATATAAAATAAACAAGGCCTGCATTTTTCCATAACAACTTTCTGTGATAACCAAACTTTGGAGTAGTATAAAACTCTGTTAGCTTATCTACCTACTTGATATAGTTCCCAGTGCACCCTCCAACACTCCCTCCTATCCAACCTTCTAAGTTTAGTGTCCCTTCAAGTTCAAACATTGGTCCTTCATCTCCCATACCCCCGTCCAGTCTCTTAGCTGCATTATATAGTCCCCAGTGCACCCTCCAATGCTTTCCTTCCTTGTGTGTTTAGTATCTCCTCTAGATCAAACTGTGGCGCTATATCTCCAAAAACCCCTTCCAGCCTCTTAGCTGAAAGAAGTATTATGAGAGAAGTAGGTCATCAGCAGCTGGAGAGCTGAACCTTGACACCTCTACTCACGCTGATGTAGGCATTATACAAATACATGGTAACTTTTATGCATTACTGTATATATATACTTACAGAGTGTGGTGCAAACATTTTAAAAATGCTGTTGATAAACAAACACTTTTTTTTTAAAGCATTCTTATGTTATAGCATTTTTTCACACCTGTATACAATAAGTCATTCAATTACCATTTATTTGTGTAGTGCCTACAATTTATACATATCTTAGTACAGAGTGTGAAGGGTAATGTAAAACATAGATTCCTTCTAGTCTCACTCTGAATGATCTTGTGTCTCATTTGCATCTTCGACGTCTTCGTTAGTTCCATCTGATAATAACAAACACATGCTTTTCTTATCTAATGATCAAGTTCTTATATTGTGTTTCGATACTGTTCTTGGATTTTAATGGCAGAGAATCTGCATGCACCAAACCACGCGCAAAGGAAATGATGCAGAAATAAGGGATTGTGTATTATACCGCGTGGAGAAGGTGTCTACAATGCCGGAATACAGATACATCATTAATGGTGACAGTAGGCCACCAGGGTCATGTGTAAGTTCATTAAGCCAAAATGCACCATCCTCAGAGAGGTCTGCATTCAAAGCAACAAGGTGATCGCTTTCTATATTTATATTCTGTTTATCCTTTTGCACTGCTGTTGACCTCTGTCACGGTACAAAGATAATTCATTTATGGGTTGATTAAAGAAAAAGGTTTTTTGATCATTTGATCTAGTGTTAGTGATGCTAATTTACTCACCAGTGACACAAGTAAACAAGAGAGATTGATTGCTACATGCAATCAAAAGTAATCACATTTTAATGATCAAGAGACAGTATTAATGGTGCTAAATCTTCTCCTCTGACCTTTTCATCCAGTAACATCTATACCAAATGTATGCTTGGAAAATAAAGTACTTGCCTTTCCACGGGTAGGATTTTTTTTTTTAAGTTACTTTATTTTTATGACACTCTTTGGTCACATTAACCCTAATACAAATGGAGAAATAAATGAATAAACTGCTATATATTTTGTTTGTAGAAAAAGTGGCAAATAGATAGAAATAACAAATGTGAATATTGCAAGTATTGCGTAGAGGATTATCCAGAGTCTATTCAAGTTATGATCTCAGAGATCTTAAAAATGTGGCAGATTGCCTTCGGAAGTGCGTCTGATCTGATTCAAGTCTTCCCCATAACAAGCGAGATTACATGCTCCATTCGGTAACAATGCAAGTCAGAAAGTGCTTGAGGTCAATAAAATAGTTAGATTTTTCCTTGACTTTTCTGTGCATATCCATTAGTATTTTTCATTTCTTTTATTTTTTTAAATATGAATTTTACATATCATGGCCATTTAATGTGCTCCAAATTATTCCAGTTCCAGATTTAGTGCCAGATTCTCAATATACTGAGCTGGGACTCTAGCACACACATCTTATTAATAGGACACATGAGATGTGAAACATAACATTGCATATATGTGGTTCACAAGTACTGGTATGTAGAGATAGCTGCAAATGATGTGTTATAGGCTTTCACAGTGTATACCTTTGTAACTGAAGCCACACCTCTGATTATCTACATAGTTAAGCTATATAATATCCCATTCCCAATTATATATATATATATATATATATATATATATATATATATACATACTTATTATAAATTTATTTAAACAATGTGTGTGCCAGCCATTTTGTAAAAAGAAGATAATAGTTTTAACAGAGATACCCGACTTTTCAAATATTCAACTTGTCTCTGTTAAAAGGACTATTGTCGCAAACAAAGTTATGTTTAATTGAAATATTGCATAGTTTAGGTGTTTTAAATAGATATGCTTTAATAAAGTACCTTATTGAGCCCTCTTTGCTTGTATAGCTTTTTCAGGGGGCAGACAGGTTGTTTAGAATTCTTGCTCTGTGTAGCTCTATCGGGGGGCGGACATGTTGTTTAGAATCTTTGCTTGTATATCTCTAATAGGGGGTGGACATGTTGTTTAGAATCTTGGGCCAGATGCATGAAGATCTGCCCAATATGTCTGCCCCTTGATAAAGATAAATGTGGTAAAAAGGGCTCAATAAGGTCCTTTATTTATTATTTATATTTATTTATATATTATTTCATGAAAGCATTTCAATTTAAAATGCAAACACTTGTTATAATTGTTCAGTTAAACATAACTTAATTGTTTTTTCACAAAAACTTTTAAAATGGTAGGCCTGTGTACCACTCCTATATGTTATTTCTATGTGTGACTGTGTGTGAATGTGTTACTGTGTGTGTATGTGTGACTGTTGTTGTATTTGACATAGGAGTCTATTCATTTAAAGGTGGGTTGCAAGTGAGTAGGGGGTCAGATGAGGTGACTTTCGACAATACATTGTGCAGGAACAACATGGTGAGTTTCCCCAGATAAGCAAACTCACCTGGATTGTATAGCTAAATTGGTGAGATTAATTATAATTCCTGGTGCTTAGCATCACAGCACCATGGCATTTTTGGGGGACCAATGTTGCATGGCCTGATGAAGTCTGATACCTTATTTTGGTCAAAATATGCACTATTCAAAAACTAGAACATTTGGGTTCATGACCCTATATATTGCTTTAAAGGTTAATGGTCATATCATGTCAAAATGGTTGAACAAACTCCATCATTCTTACAGCTTTAGAAACGGATTGATAACGATTGCCTCATTATTGTAAGAAGGATTTTTCCTCTGCTGAACATAAATACAATTTCCTTTAATCTCGAAATATGTCTTCATGTCATCTGAGCACTTTAAGCCTTGAAAGGTTTCCCTGAAAATCCATGGGTACTATAATTATCTAAAGCAATAACAGGTTTATTTATGTGATTGTTTTGTAAGGTAAATAAATACAGTCTAATATTTGTTTATAGTATAACTTGCTTCCTGCTATGGATACGGAATATGCAAAGTGTCTGTAT
Organism: Pelodytes ibericus; assembly: GCA_036172795.1. Taxonomy (NCBI): domain Eukaryota; kingdom Metazoa; phylum Chordata; class Amphibia; order Anura; family Pelodytidae; genus Pelodytes; species Pelodytes ibericus. The sequence continues at coordinate 783,209 of CM069868.1, forward strand.
AAGAACAATAGAGTCTATGGCAAGTTGTGTGAAGTTCCATAGAACATCATTACAATGTCAGTCTGGAAGTCTAGTCATTGTCTTGTCAAGCCCTCACCTCTGTCCCAACCGGACCACTGGCCTCTCCTCATTTAGACAAACATACCAGCATGGTATCTTTGACAAGGTGGTGATCTCCCAAGCTTGTCATTTTCCATATCGAATATGATCATCACACAAATGCTCCATAGATGCGATGACACATCCACACATTATTTTTTCCTGCTAGGTTGTTGTTCCAAGGATGCAAGTGTTGACACCGATTGGGAAGAACCTTTACCCCAACTCAGAAAGTGATGCCAACAATGACGCTCCTTTTGCCACAAGGCTACACTACAATGTAAATCTTGGCATCTACTCAGTCTGGATGGTTTGTTTTTCTGGTGCTATAGGACAAAACTTTTTGCTAAAAACATTTGTATTACTTTTTGTTGTAAAAAAAAGTACAATGTAGGTTTTTTATTTGTTGTATTAGTATCATACTTTTAAAGATGTGTGTATTTATACAGAGTGAGTAAGGTTTAGTTTTTTTTTCTCTGGTAGCATTCCAAAAGTGATTCAGTCTAAAGTGATTCAGCCATCTTGTTGGAGGTTTTTACCACTTATTCTGGACCATACCTATGCCTTCTTTCATATTTATATATAATTATAAACATATAGTGTGCCTGCACTGTTTCTCATGTTTTTGGTCGGATACCTAGGCACACAAACTAATAACTTTTTATTTTTCCCTCATTGTATCTGTTTAATACAGAATCAGTATTGTTTCAACGACAACTGTCAGGAAAAAAATAAGTTATGTTTAAGTGAAAGTTTACATCAAATGTAGGCATTTTAAATATAAATTATTTAATGAAAGAAAACAAATACATATTGAGACCTCTCTGCTTGTATAGCTCTATCAGAGGGCAGACATCTTCAGTCACATGAGTCAGATCTTCCTTCATCTGACCCAAGGTTCTAACCAACATATCTGCCCCCTGATAGAGCTATACAACCAAAGATTCTAAACAACATGTCCGCCCCCTGATAGAGCTATTCAACCAAAGATTCTAAACAACATGTCTGCCCCAATCGAGCAATATATAGCAAAGAGGTCTAAGAAATGTGCTTTATTTGTATTATTTCATTAAAGAATACATTTTTAAAAAGTTTACACTATAAATACAATCTTTTAGATAGACTTATTTTTTTTCCTTTAACAAACATTATATTTAGAATATTATATAATTATCTACATGGGCATGTCTGCACCTAACCTCATCATACACGGCAATGAAAACATGTCTTCAATATTACGTTTCCTTATTCTACTTTACACAAATGTTCTATTCAAATTGTGCAGGTTATAGCGAAGAATAATTATCTTGGTTACTAAGCTCTAAATCTGATTAACGCACCATTAATTATTCATAGTATGAATACATACTTCTAAATCTCCGATTCATTCTCATTAACTATTATTTCCCAACTAAGAGCCGTCTTAGGAAAGTAATGCGTCAAGGTGACAATTCTTAATGCAAAAATATTTAACCTGCAGCGATGTGAGGTCATCCAATGAGCATTGAACTTCCTGTACAGAGCAGAGATTAGCTAATTCATCATTTATTTAAATCTCATGAACTCTGCTTAACAGTGTTAATATATAACCGCACACTGAATGGATTAAAACATATCTATTTCTATGTTATTCCACTGATAAGGTCCACTAGCAGCAATATATATATATATCATTGTTTGGAGAAAGGAGCATTCAGGGGACTTGATATCATGAAGAATCAGAGAGGTACAGAGGAGACTTTTATCAAGACCAAAAATATAGATTTTTTTTTTTGAGGGGTCGGGGGGATTTGGTAAAGCATACTGTAGTTAGGGACAATTGTCTGTTTGCTAAGCAGCTTAAATAAAAAATAAAATAAAAGTTTTAATAGAATAAAATAGTCCTCTAAATGGTAGATGTTAATAAAGTGAAGGAAGTTAAGCATGCAAGGCTATCTTAGATATAAAATAAAGTCATGGACTAAAGAAAGAATTCAGGCAATTGGGCAGACTAGATGGGCCGAATGGTTCTTATCTGCCGACACATAGTTATGTGTGACTACGCGTGAGTGTGTTATTATGTGTGTATGTGTGACTGTGTTACTATGTGTGTATGTGTGAGTGTGTTACTATGTGTGTATATGTGACTATGTGTGAGTGTGTTACTATGTGTGTATGTCTGACTATGTGTGAGTGTGTTACTATGTGTGTAAGTGTGACTGTGTGTAAGTGTGTTACTATGTGTGTATGTGTGACTATGTGTGATTGTGTTACTATGTGTGTATGTGTGACTATGTTTGAGTGGGTTACTATGTGTGTATGTGTGACTGTGTGTGAGTGTGTTACTATGTGTGTATGTGTGACTATGTTTGAGTGTGTTACTATGTGTGTGTGTGTGACTGTGCATGAATGTGTTACTATGTGTGTATGTGTGACTGTGCATGAGTGTGTTACTATGTGTGTATGTGTGACTATGTGTGAGTGTGTTATTATGTATGTATGTGTGACTGTGCGTGAGTGTGTTACTATGTGTGTATGTGTGACTATGCGTGAGTGTGTTACTATGTGTGACTATGTGTGAGATTGTTACTATGTGTGTATGTGTGACTGTGTGTGAGTGTGTTACTATGTGTGACTATGTCTGAGTGTGTTACTATGTGTGTCTGTTTTTGTATGTGGCATTGTATTATAAAATGCATAAAGGGAATTAACATATTATATATTTACAAGGTTTTTTGGGCAGGAGTGGCGCCAGCTGTGAGCATGTAAGGCTGCATAGTGAAACCAAATACACAAGATTAGAGTATGTCTACTGCTCTATAACACCAGACTAGAAGTGCAAAGGTATGAAAATTCAACACAGTAAAGAGGAATATCTGCCACAGCAAGAGGACATAGTCTACATTAGATGGGCAAAAGTTTAAAAAAAAATCAGAAAGGATTACTTTTATGAGAGGGTAGTGGATGTATGGAATAGTCTTCCAGTAGAAGTGGGGGAGAGGTTAATACAGTGAGGGAGTTTAAGCATGCATGGGATAGGTATAAGGCTATCCTAGATATAAGATAAGGTCAGGGACTAATGAAAGTATTACATTACTGAGAGGGTAGTGGATGTATGGAATAGTCTTCCAGTAGAAGTGGTAGAGGTTAATACAGTGAAGGAGTTTAAGCATGCGTGGGATAGGTATAAGGCTATCCTAGATATAAGATAAGGCCAGGGACTAATGAAAGTATTACTTTACTGAGAGGGTAGTGGATGTATGGAATAGTCTTCCAGTAGAAGTGGTAGAGGTTAATACAGTGAAGGAGTTTAAGCATGCATGGGATAGGTATAAGGCTATCCTAGATATAAGATAAGGCCAGGGACTAATGAAAGTATTACTTTACTGAGAGGGTAGTGGATGCATGGAATAGTCTTCCAGTAGAAGTGGGGTAGAGGTTAATACAGTGAAGGAGTTTAATCATGCATGGGATAGGTATAAGGCTATCCTAGATATAAGATAAGGCCAGGGACTAATGAAAGTATTACTTTACTGAGAGGGTAGTGGATGCATGGAATAGTCTTCCAGTAGAAGTGGTAGAGGTTAATACAGTGAAGGAGTTTAAGCATGCATGGGATAGGTATAAGGTTATCCTTGATATAAGATAAGGCCAGGGACTAATGAATGTATTACTTTACTGAGAGGGTAGTGGATGTATGGAATAGTCTTCCAGTAGAAGTGGGGTAGAGGTTAATACAGTGAAGGAGTTTAAGAATACATGGGATAGGTATAAGGCTATCCTAGATATAAGATAAGGCCATTGACTAATGAAAGTATTACTTTACTGAGAGGGTAGTGGATGCATGGAATAATCTTCCAGTTGAAGTGGTAGAGGTTAATACAGTGAAGGAGTTTAAGCATGCATGGGATAGGTATAAGGCTATCCTAGATATAAGATAAGGCCAGGGACTAATGAAAGTATTACATTACTGAGAGGGTAGTGGATGCATGGAATAGTCTTCCAGTGGAAGTGGTAGAGGTTGACACAGTGAACCTAATCTGCCGATACATTCAATGTTTCTATCTCAATTGCCTCCAGAAGAGACTAGTTTACAGTCATCCATACATCATTATATCTGTTATATCACTTTCCCACCTTTCAGCATACATATCGGTCTATTCACCAAAATTCGAGAATAGCTGGAGGAGGTCGACTTAAATTTTTAGACTATGTCAAATTCAGCATCTGGGCTTGACTTAGAAAGAAATCTTAGGTTTAATTCTTCCCCATTGAAAGTAATGGGAGGTGAAATGATCAGGTGCCAAATTTGACTTAGTCTCAAAATAAAAGTTGACCGCCAAAGTAAAATTTTAGGTAAAAGACCCAATACAACAATAATCACAACCCTTATCTAAAAAGATAATGTAGAAAAATTCAGTTCTGCTTTCTGGTTTCATCCTCCAATGTGATAATATTTAATGTTAAAGTTTTAGAAAACACTGTGTTCTTTTTCATTCTTCTTCATCTTCCTGAGTAAAAGATTATTATTTTTGTTTGAGGTTTTACAAATCCCACAAAGATTATGTAAATTTAAACAGATCTAACACAAATCCACAATCTAATAACTCTATTACCAATCTGCCTTGCTCCTCTGCTGGGATGTTTATTCTTTTTGCTATTTTTTTTAAATGTCTCAGAAAGTAACTTGTGTTCACTCTAATGCTAAAACAATACTTTGGCAAATTTAAAACAAGTTACTTTTATGACACACTTCATTTTCCGAACATATTATAATATGTATCAAGTGTATTAAAACCATATATGTCTTAATGATAATCAACATTTTTAGCAAACAACAAAGAGATACAATTTTATGCAGTTTATTATTCAGGGTTATATTTGTTTTCCCTTTTGTGCACTTGAAATAAAAGAGAAACAGAGAGAGAGAGAAATATAGGAAAAGAGGGGCAGGAAGGAAAGAAAGAACTATAGAAAAAATGAAGGGTATGAAGAAAGATATAGACGAGAGGAGATAAGGAGATGATGGGAGGAGAGGACTGGAGGAAAGGAGAGTATGAGAGGAGAAGGGATGAGGAGATGAAAGGAAAAGGAGAGGAGAGCCACGGCAGAGATGAGAGGAGGAGAGGAAAGTAGGAGAGGTAAACAGAGGAGGAGGAGATTGAGAGTAGGAGATGAGAGGAGAGCAGATAAGGAAATTAGAGGAGGAAAGGAAAAGAAAACAAGAGCAGAGGAGAAAAGAGGGAACAAGGTGATGAAGAAGATAATAGGATGAGAGGACTGGAGGAAAGGAGAGTAGGAAAGGAGAAGGTGTTAGGAGATGAGAGGAAAGGAGAGTAGGAGAGGAGAGCAAGTGAGGGGGAAATGTAGAGTAGGGAAGGAGAGTAGAGGAGAAGAGGAAAGGAAAGTAGAAGAAAAGCTTAAAGGAGGAGGAGATGAGAGCAAAGGAGGGGAGGAAGAAAGGAGAAGAGAGGAAAGGTGGAGAGAAGAAAAGGAGAGAAGAGGAAGAGAAGGTGAGAAGAGGATAGAAGGAGAGGAAAGAGAACCAGGAGAGGAGAAGAGATAGGAAAGGTGGAGAGGAGAGAAGAGAAGGAAGAGAGAGGAGGAGAGAAGAGAAGGAAGAGGGAGGAGGAGAGGAGAGAAGAGAAGGAAGAGAGAGGAGGAGAGGAGAGAAGAGAAGGAAGAGAGAGGAGGAGAGGAGAGAAGAGAAGGAAGAGAGAGGAGGAGAGAAGAGAAGGAAGAGGGAGGAGGAGAGGAGAGAAGGAAGAGAGAGGAGGAGAGGAGAGAAGAGAAGGAAGAGAGAGGAGGAGAGGAGAGAAGAGAAGGAAGAGAGAGGAGGAGAGGAGAGAAGAGAAGGAAGAGAGAGGAGGAGAGGAGAGAAGAGAAGGAAGAGAGAGGAGGAGAGGAGAGAAGAGAAGGAAGAGAGAGGAGGAGAGAAGAGAAGGAAGAGGGAGGAGGAGAGGAGAGAAGAGAAGGAAGAGAGAGGAGGAGAGGAGAGAAGAGAAGGAAGAGAGAGGAGGAGAGGAGAGAAGAGAAGGAAGAGAGAGGAGGAGAGAAGAGAAGGAAGAGGGAGGAGGAGAGGAGAGAAGAGAAGGAAGAGAGAGGAGGAGAGGAGAGAAGAGAAGGAAGAGAGAGGAGGAGAGAAGAGAAGGAAGAGGGAGGAGGAGAGGAGAGAAGGAAGAGAGAGGAGGAGAGGAGAGAAGAGAAGGAAGAGAGAGGAGGAGAGGAGAGAAGAGAAGGAAGAGAGAGGAGGAGAGGAGAGAAGAGAAGGAAGAGAGAGGAGGAGAGGAGAGAAGAGAAGGAAGAGAGAGGAGGAGAGGAGAGAAAATAGGAACAAAGGAAAGATGAAAGGGAAAAATACATGTATAGTTTTATAAGTTGTGTTTTACTGGACTATAACATTAATTACAATCAAGAACAGTATGATTTGTGTTTGTTCTCATCTCAAGGGATTAATATAAGATTTGTGTATTGTATCCCTTATTCACAAGATCTTAGTTTGCAGTTTAAGTCATTTGATATGATCAACACTAACATGAATACATTGTTGCCTGGCAACCAGATGGCCTATTTGCTGGCTGTCTTAGCACTCCATGTCATAATAGAAGATCTCTTGAACTAAGATCGTATAAATTACACATAACTAAAGATTTCATAATATTTGCTGAGCAGCTCTGTAAAACGCAATGTACAATGTTTTCATGTCTATTGATGTAGTAATGCTGTCTTTGATGCATTAAATTAATTTTGGCTGTGATGGATTGAAGAGATTCATTTTTTTAAAAGCGAAACTTTGAAATAGTATAATGTCTGCAAAATCTTGAAATCCGCCATGCCGAGGTAAACAAAAATGTATCAAAAAGACAGAACAGAATTTGGCTGCATCCACCATGCAATGGATCTTGGAAGATCTACCAATGCCTCTCAACGTGCTATTGACCATACTCTCTACGGAACTCGGTTTGAAAGGTTGATAGTTAGAATTGTTACTATTTCTTTTTAAAAAATTACCGGCCATGCGATTTCCCCTATAGACTTAATATTGGTTTCATGTCATTTTTATACTGGCCTGCCTGTAAAATACCATATGGGTGGCAACCCTAGCAATGGCATCTGAACTATCACTCACCATGGAAAAGCAACGGTACATGCTCTTAACTCATAAGCAGAATTCATTTTAGTCCAATGTCCCCAAGGATCACAATATCAGAGGTATAAGTTAGAACCCTGGGATACCATTCTCGAATAGGGACCGTCCAACGTAATGATGGAAAGGTGGAAAGGCAAGTGATGAATTACTAATGGAATAGCAGTAATCAAGGATAAGTATATTTTCTATAATAAAAGTCACATTGGAGACGTTTTCCAACTTTGCTATTTTAGTCCGTTCAGATTTTTTCAAGGTAACTGATTTTATTTTTATGGTTATTATTATGCTTCCAGCTTAATATTAGTGGTGAGTAATTATTGTTTCTGTTATTGGTGCTATTTAAAGATACAAAATGGCATTTAATTAAAACAGGGAACGAAATAACTGTTCAGTCTCAAGGAATGGACTAAGATATGGGCCCTAGAGTAAGAAAGAATTACAATTATGCTAATATGCGAAGTGGACAGAGCTCAACTCAATAACAATTTTTAATAATTTTAAAGCCCATCCAGCAGGGAAAGAAAAGAAAAACAACAGTGGATATACTCAAATAAGTATTTAACTGAATTACAAATAATGTTATTAAAAACAAAAAGACCCAAAAGTTACACATATATAATACATAATGTAGGGCTATGGCTAGCGGAGTGTCAGGGAAGGAAGCCAAGATGCAGGCGTAGACTTACGGCAGAAGGAGAGTCCAGAATACAGGCCGTGTTCAGAAATGGCAGGCAGCTGACAAAGGTTAACTCCAGGTCACAAGCAGGGTCAATATGTAGGCAGCAGACTGGGGATTTTTAACCCATATTGAGTAGGGCTGCACCTATAGGACTCAATAGGCAAAGGTCAGATAGACAGATATGCCAATACACTGGACATTCAGAACTAGCTTCTACAAGCTTCAAGGGGCTGTTTCCAACACCAATTAAGAGAGAGTAAATGCAAAGTATGTTGAAGCGCACATTCATAGATCACACACATAAAAATATTCATAATATGCTCCCCCTTCCCTCCCTTTTACTTCTATCCTATAATAACATGTATTATTCTAATTTTGCTCACATCTCCAATCCTTGATATTAAAGTGTTCTTATTACCTGCCACATGCTCACTGATACATCTCTTCTTTAGATGTTTTAAACACCTCACCTCCCCTGATGAAGCTCACATGGGGTGAAACGCATCATGCCCTCACCTCCCCTGATGGAGCTCACATGGGGTGAAACGCATCAGGTCCTCACCTCCCCTGATGAAGCTCACATAGGGTGAAACGCATCAGGTCCTCACCTGCCCTGATGAAGCTCACATAGGGTGAAACGCATCAGGTCCTCACCTGCCCTGATGAAGCTCATATAGGGTGAAACGCATCAGGTCCTCACCTGCCCTGATGAAGCTCACATAGGGTAAAATGCATCAGGTCCTCTAAGTGATTCTCTCAACTATCTTATGACTTTTTTTATTATTTTGATTTGTCCGTATCCATGTTTCTGTACACATTTAATCATTGATTGATTACATTTTTTTTAGAATTTGTGTTGCCTATGAGCTCTCGCGTCGAGCCAAAATTTCTGAATCTAATATGGGTGGAAATCCGCCAGACGCGGCCACAAATAGCTGATCTTGTGCCAAAATTGGCTGTATTGAGAATTTTCAGACATTTGGCTACTTTGACCGTCCTAACCCCCATTTTGGATTGGTTTATAGACTCTATTGCAGCGGTGGCGAACCTATGGCACACGTGCCACTACTGGCACGCCGAGCCCTCAGCTGTGGCACGCGTTCAGGTTCAGCTCTCACCGCTTATCTGCTCCGTTGTCCTGGAGGTGCAGGCACCAGCATAATAGATTGGCGCCGCCGGTCATCTGCTTCTTCTCCAGATGATTGGCGCATGTGCTTTCTGTGAAGAAGCGTTCAAGTTGGAAAGCAATTAACTGTTTGCTTTCCGACTTGAACGCTTCTTCACATAACGCACATGTGCCAATCATCTGGAGAAGAAGCAGGTGTCCGGCAGCGCCCGTCTATTACACTGATGCCTGCACCTCCAGGACAACGGAGCAGATAAGCGGTGAGAGCTGAACCTGTATGTGTGTGTATGTGTGTGAGTATAAGTGTGTGTGCGAGTATAAGTGTGTGTGTGAGTATAAGTGTGTGTGTGAGTATAAGTGTGTGTGTGTGTGTATGAGTATAAGTGTGTGTATGAGTATAAGTGTGTGTGTGTGTGTGTGTGTATGAGTATGAGTGTCTGTATGAGTAGGAGTGTCTGTATGAGTATGAGTGTCTGTGTATGAGTATAAGTGTGTGTGGATGAGTATAAGTGTGTGTGAGTATGAGTATAAGTGTGTGTGTATGAGTATGAGTATGAGTGTCTGTATGAGTATAAGTGTGTGTGTGTGTTTGGGTATATGTGTGTGTGTGTATGAGTGTGTGTGAGTATAAGTATGAGTGTGTGTGAGTATAAGTATGAGTGTGTGTGAGTATAAATGTGTGCGCATGAGTATAAGTATAAGTATAAGTGTGTGTGTGAGTATAAGTGTGTGTGTGTGTGTGTGTGTATGAGTATAAGTGTGTATGTGTATGAACGTGTGTGTGTTTGAGTATAAGCGTGTGTGAGTATGCGGTGTTGGCACTTTGTGGTCTGCAAATTTGTGTCGGTCAAAAATTGGGCACTCGGGACCAAAAACGTTCGCCACCACTGCTCTATTGGGTTAGCAAAATTGAACGTGAATGCCTGACTTAGGAGAAAAATGTGTTTTAAACATGTCTATGCAGTCTCCAATTTATGACATCACCTATGGCCTAATATGCAAATTACGCATTTCTCACTGAAAATCAGTTAATTTGCATATCAGGAAACAGAAGACTCAACACACACACATTAAAAAAACATTTTGTCTCCTAATTTAGGTATTTAAAACATAATTTATAGATCATGTTGAATCATTTTTATTCTCTACATTCACACTAAAAATAATATTTAGGTGATACAGTCCATTTTAAGATTATGTGGCTCAGGTCTACATTGTTTACTGATTGCTGTACTGATCAAGGTAAAGTGACATTGTCTATACCATTTCTTCAACTGTTTAAAATGTATTTAGTTGTTGAGTGAATTGCAGATTGCTGTCATTTTTCCCTGGGTACAGTGGGCACTCTGCATCATCAGCCAGTTCTAACGTTTCCTTGCACAGTAGCACTCTGATAATTCTGCTAATAAATATGTCTGTCCTTGAGAGTTACTTTTGTTTAAAATTCTTCTTTAAAACATTTCACGTTGAAATGTATGTACAGCAAGTATTCTTCTGATGTATTTTGCTGCTAGTTTCATCCAAGTCCCTTGTATTGAATACTTTTGTTTGGATAAATAACCTGCTCTGTATACATTAGCTGCTCGGATTTAGCTGATTTACTATCAGCTTTCAAATTCCCACTTGGAATGCTGCACTGTCAGAGCCAAAAAGGGGATGATAATGTGGGGTTATCTGATGTCCCGTGACTAGGGTTGGCACCATTTCTTAAAAAAAATACCGGCCTTGGTACTGTCTCCATAAACTTAACATTGGCCTGATGCCAATTTTTTACCGGCCTGCCGGTAAAATACCATCCAGGTGGCAACCCTACCCGTGACATTGTGTCACCCTCCATTTTTGATATTGAATGTCTACAGCTTCCTTCTTGCATGTTACGCTATATACATCTCATAGATATGCATTGTTGAAAAAGGGTAACTCTATGTAGCTCGTTTGCAGTATGTGATATGCATATTTAATATATGTGGAGGACCAAACAGCTGTTCATGAGTGGTTATCTGGCTTTTACACCTCTGTCCTGTGTTTTCAGACTGTCTTGTACAGTGTGCATATGCTCCAAGGAGTCCATGTTTAAAATGGATTAAGAGGCAACCATTGTTGTCCAGATATGCATATACCTACCCAGAATCCCTTGCAGTGTTGGTAGCACTGTGAGATGCATGATTTCTGCATTATTTAATGTGTGTAGATTTGTGTTTTGATTATGCCTCTGCGACCCACTGAATTTCAGATGGAGGGTTTTTTATATCACTTTAATCCCCCGATTACTTAAATGTTTTGTTCTTTAGGAAATGTGAAATGCAGTTGTTTTTTTCTTTAAAGCAATGTGTGGTTCTCATGGAGTTTTACATTGAAAATAATTCTATCGGGACCTCTAAATTCAGAGGGATCCAGAAAGGAGGGGCTTGGAGAGAAAGGCGGGACTGTTGCTTTAGCAGCAGCAATAACTCTATTACACTTACGCTCTGTAGATGGATCTGCACCTTTAAACACAAGTCACTGTACATAGGCAGCAGTCATGCCGGGACAGCCCCCCAAACAGGACTGACCCATTCACAAGAAAGGATTGTTGGCATCTGATCTGTTATTTATGGCTGTAAAACAATAAAGAAATAATGAAGTTGCAACTTAGATGCAATACATGCTCCAAATGGATTTCATTGAGTTAACGGCACAGATGTATTTGCAAAATGGCTTCGTATATAATTGAGTTTGTCTTTTACTCGATGGGCAAGCACAGTGTTGTTAAACTAAGGCTGGGCACAGTCAATGTGTTGACCAAAGGGTTAATCTTGTAAACAGCTATTGTAGTCTATTTTGTCCAGCCCGGCGGTAGATTTTCATCATCTATCACAGTCAATGTATTCCGCTTTCGTGGTTTTTAAACATACTGTTTATAGTCCAGTGGTTTTTATACGTATTATGTATGCTAATCCGGGTCATCCAGGCTGATGGGTTAATTTATCATGCACAGACTTAAATCTGCAAGTGGTGATGTTGTACATTCTACAGATAATTGCCTTTACACACCCAATCAATTATTTGTTCAGTTTGATTTGGAAAAGTATTGCTGGTGTTTATTTACAATGAATTAATTTCAGGTTCTGTTTAGATTTGAATTGACCTCTTCCCTGTTGTATGTAGATTGGATAAGGCCTGATAAAATACACACTGTATTAGTGGAAGAGGCAGCTCATTTGGTAAGTGCTTAAACTGCAGTACCCTTTTGAACCTCCAGGTCGCAGGCTTGATTTCCGTCTGGGTCAACTTACCCTTTCATCATTCTGAGGTCAACAAAATGAATCCGATTAAACTGGTTGATAACATCTTAACAATACTGAGATCTACAAAAAAACACATGAATACGTATATTTAGTAAAGCAACTGCTTAAAAGTCCAAAACTTATATACAATACACACAGGACACTAAACCAAAAGTGGAGATGGTATCAAACTATAGATAGAAAAGATATGCCTTAAAAAGGGTCTGTATATTTTTTTCAGATAAACAAAATATAATGGGTGATACATAATAGAATAAATATTAATATTTATAGCCTTTTGAACCAAATAGAAATCTGGTTGCCTTTTGAAGTCAAAATCACTCAAAATGTTTGAATGTAATGGCCTTAGGTATATTCTTTTTCAACCTGAGTTCCTATATCACCAAGTTACAGGGTGATAAGGCCACTTTGAATCACCTCAGTCTGACCGGGATGATGTAGCCAATGCTCATAGCGAACACCAGCTCCATTTTAACTAATTGCGCTGTGCCTGAACTTCCGGGTTCGAGCACACCTCCGTGACGTCACACGTGACGTCCGGAGGTCTCACGATCTTTTTGCAGGGACCCACAGGGTCTAGTAAAACCGTGATCAGGTCTCTGCCATAGTGTTCCTGGCTACCAATCACCTTGTGATCACCTTGTGATCGGTGGCCAGGAACAAAACGTGACATTTTGGTGCTTGCATCATCTGGGACGAAAGCACTATGTGTCACAAAGGGGTTAAACAAATCTGTAATTAATGAATTATTCATGTGTGTTATTTGTATTTATTATAATATTTTCTCAAATTTCATTTTACATTTATTTTGTGGGTCCTTTTGGTGCAGTATGTGTTGTTTTGGGCTTATTAAATAATCATTGTTTGATAAATTTATGTTTGTAACTGCTTATTATCAAACATTGTTTAATATCATATCAGAGTAATCAGATTCTTACTCCAGAGAGATTGCTCTCAATATATTGGGGGTCATGCATAAACATAGCGCACACACCGATTGTGACAAACAATGGCGCTGTTAGCATGTTTACCTATGCATAAAGCGTACTCCCAACACATTTTGTGAGTCTGTGCTGTGTATGCTGGTTATGTACCTTTTGGTTATGCCGGCGCTCATTGCGCCAATGTATAAAATAATCAGGCAAAGAAAAGCACCTGATTAGTGTTGGGAAGTGTATGGCAGAGATACCGCTCTTGTATTGCAAAGTGTCGAAATGTATGGAGAGGCACAATCACTGTAAGTCACATACTAAAATGTGAGTATTCCTTTTTATAACTCTCCTGACACTTTGCAGTGTGGGAGTTTTGATTCGTGACCCCCATTATATTTGTGGACAGAATAGTAACCTAATTACCATATCATAAACAAAAAACAATTCCAACTATTAATCCGGTGAGATATCTCCATTGGGTAAGAGACCATTGTAATCACGACTGCAGGTTACATTTTATGGTGTGCTCAACTAAGACATTCATCCTCTGAAGTAAATAAAATTAGTGCCATTATAATAGCATCCTCTGGACCTACTGGAACCCCCCCCCCCCCCCAAAATAGTAACTTACCTTTCATGGTTAAATATTTTGTGGGGAGTAAATATTTGTATTAGTGTTTGCATCTTTTTGATACAGTTTTGATTTTTTTTTTTGGACTCCACTATGAGGCGGTTGTGGAGATTCTCTGCATCTTCTGCTCCTTTTATTTTAATTAATGTTCTATTCAATATAAGCCAACATTCAAAATGGCGCCTCTGAAGTTCTGACGGATTCGGGACAAATCAGAGACATATCTGGAATGTTCGGCAACCCAATATGCCACAATGTAATTCCAAATAGGTCCACAATTCAAACATCATAACCGATTCCATGCCAATACCAGCTGAAACAGGAAAAGGTAGTCTCTATACTGTCCATAGATTTGTACGGGGAGGATAGAGACTCATGTCTAGAGAATTTCAGCTATTCTGTTAATAGCCAAAGTCCTCCTGAAATTAAAAATGTAACTACATTTATTTTAAAATAGCCTCTCTGTGGACTCCATACTACATATTGTGGGCCCAGGGAAAGTATCCCCCATCAGGTCTGGAAACTGGCCAAATATCTCCCAGCCCCCTCCGTTATACACATGGGAGGGTCAGGATTTCTATAGTAAATGGCTGGGCTATTTGTGAAATTTGGCTATTATGCCCAGTCCAAATCTGTATCAGTGACTACTGAGTAGACCCTTAAATGTTTTGTGCTAAAACAAAGAATGACACAGCACACCGGAGGTTTGAGAGTGGGGCATGTAAATCGCACACAGAGATTGGGGCCCATCATTATTACATGCAATGTCTGTGTGCGCTACCTTTATTGTTATTAAAAGTGTTAGACATTTCCCACAGCCTGATTTGTAAACCGTGAACTATGTGACTATGATTGAGCAGCAGGAAAAAAAGAAGAAGGAGTACATCTGAAATCATTTTACCCTTTCCCTGGCTCGGTGATTAGTTTGACATGGGCTGTTGAGAAATATTCAACTTCAAAGTAGTTTATGGGAAGCAGATCCTGCCTTGGTTGAAATTTGAAATGTAGAGTTTGAATTATATGAAATTGTTTAATCGAAACAGCAGATGCAATTTGTTAGCGATGAATATTTGCCACCAGGAAACAAATTGTCTTAAATCATCTCTCACAGAAGCCAGACTTGGATGCAGTAACTGTGATTTTCAAAAAAGTCATTACATTTTGAAACAGCTTATGGCTTAACACTTACGCCTATGATATATGGAGATATTATCACTCCTAGAAGTTGAACTTGGAATTGATAAATCAGCCCAATAACTGAGCATTGAGCCAGTGGCATGGTGTGTCCTTGTCATCACAGAATTTTCTTTATTTGTGCAGTGTGTTGACTTGCTGTGCTCTTTAGAAGAAGAAGCAGAAAGGAGAGCATTGTTTTGCTTTATGGAGGAGATAATAGAAATTGAATTTCAACTTACCTGATTCATTTCGCTTTCCTTTAGTTACCGCTACACACTTGTTTCCCCTCTGCAAATGTAACATTCAAATTGCTGTGCAGATACAAGAAGATTACAATGATTATTAATATTATTGTAAACACTTCCTTTATTTGTTTTTCTGATCCATGGCGTATTTGCTGAAGACTTTTTAGACTGACTTGACAATGGAATTTCAACTGTAAAGCCAACGTAGCCGATTCAGCTCAGAATGTATCTAACTTGACTACTTTGACCTTCCTTTTGAAATTCCCTTGTCAATTTCCTGCCATTTCGAGAATGAAGCCCTAAATGTATCTATAAGTTTTATTGGCCTGTGATCAGAAAGGCGTGAAGCCACCATTATGTCTTTACAGCACTAAATGATTTTGTCTTTTGTACGTATTTCCTATTGGAAGTGTACTTAAATGAGGTCTGGGTTTCTTTTTTCTCTAACTTTGTAGAATGGAAGAAGAAAGTCTCAAATGCTGAAGGTCCTAAAGACTCACAGAAGGTCCATCCATATATGGTCCAGATGAAGCACCTTATCGATTATTCTCTACACATTCCATTTTTTGCAATGCATGACAACATTGTCTTAATATGTTGTGAGTTAAAAGCAAGAACCCTCTGTGTGATGGCCCCCTTACGAGCCTTTTGCAGTCATGCTGACCTGCATGTTCTGTACCATATCACGGTTCTTAGAAGTAATGAAAGCACTGAGACACCCCCCACCCCCATAACTCTACAAATATATTGTCCCTTACTGTGCAACATGAAACTTACATGACATCCCGGCATCAGCTCAGCAGAAGAAGGGGTTATATTAGCATCAAACAGCTTCCTGAGACTAGCTGAGACACTCTCCGTAGTTGTCTGAGTCAATATGACTGACACATACAGAGGCAGATTATACATAATGTCATGGTAAAGGAGACAGGTCAAGACAGGTACCAAGGTCACAAAGAGAAATGAGTTGTTTATCATGCGAATACAGCAGTGTATTAGTTAATTGTAATATTATTATTAGCAAATATACGTGATCTGTACAAACATAGTATTGTGTCTGTTCTACCTCTGGGGACTAGCAGGATCTGGGTTGCAGAGTATGTTGCTGGTTGAAAGTGGAAACTTTGGCCCGTTTGTGACCTTGCCCTCTAAATGGCTAGCTATATAGAAAGCATGATTACTGATTGGGGTCTTTTGTTTATTATTTCCATTTGTCGTAATGCCCATATTCAATAGCGTACAGGCCCGGACTGGCCATCGGGCACACCGGGCAAATGCCCGGTGGGCCGCGGTGGCCATGGGCCGAGGCCGGCAGGGGAGGTCCCAGAATCTCCCCTGCCGGTCTATGCAGGGCCGGCACTATCCGAGCGCCGGCCCCGCTGTTTGACATGAAGGGCCGGTGAGGACATCAAAGATCTCCCTCACCGGCCCACATGCCTTCAAATACGGCCGCCGGCGGGGAGAGAGGGAGAGAGGACCCGGCGGAGCTCTAACTTGCAGCTCCACCGGGTTCCTCTCGCGAGATCCGGAGCATTGCCATAGCAACGACCGGATCTCGCGAGAGTGAACCTCTCACCACGAGGGAACAGTCGTAGGTACCAGCGTGCCGGTCCCCCCCTCCCAGGCTAAAGGTAAGAAAGGAGTGATGGGTGTGAGAGTGCTGTGTGTGATGGGTGTGAGAGTGCTGTGTGTGATGGGTGTGAGAGTGCTGTATAAATGTTAGAATGGATTGTGTGTGTGTGTGTAGGGGGGGGGGGGGGTAGGTAAATAAACAAATAAAATAACAGGCATTATGTCCCCATAATGCCTGTTATTTTATTTGTTTATTTACCCCCCCCCCCCTACACACACACACACAATCCATTCTAACATTTATACAGCACTCTCACACCCATCACACACAGCACTCTCACACCCATCACACACAGCACTCACACACCCATCACACACAGCACTCTCACACACACAGCACTCTCACCCATCACACACAGCATTCTCACACACACAGCACTCTCACACCCAGCACTCTCACCCATCACACACAGCATTCTCACACAGAGCACTCTCACACACACAGCACTCTCACACACACAGCACTCTCACACCCAGCACTCACACCCATCACACACAGCATTCTCACACAGAGCACTCTCACACCCATCACACACAGCATTCTCACACCCATCATTCTCACACCCATCACACACAGCATTCACAGCATTCTCACACCCATCACACACAGCACTATCATACACAGCACTCACACACATCACTCTCACACACCATCACTCTCACACACCGCCCCCCTCGCACACCGCCCCCCTCATCACACCGCCCCATCACACACACATACTGCACCCCTCACATACACACAGAACACAACACACTGCACAACAGACATACACAATACTTACATATATATATATATACACACAGCACCCCTCACACACATACTGCACCCCTAAACAAATTACATTCCAGACACACACTAGATCCAACTCTGGATCATCTACACACATACACACACTAGATCCCTATATACACTCTGAAACCGTTATAAACACACACTCACTAGATCTCCTATACACATTCTGGGTCCTTCAAACACACACTAGACTCATATATATATATATATATGTATATATACACACACTTAATTCCTTGTAAGCAAACACATACTACACCCCTAAACACACACTAAATCTATATATATATTCACACACACACACTATAGCCTGTATGCACACACTTGCTATATCCCCTATACACACATTCTCTACAGCCCCTAGCCACATATGCATCACATTACACCACAAACACAACACAACTAAAACCGAACCTTATTACACAATACCACACCACAATCAGCTCACTCTACACACAAACAATCCCACAAGCAGGCTCCAAACACATGCTCAATACTCTTTCCTGGCATTTTTGTCTCTTGGTATCCATTTATAGAGACACCAGAGACAAGTTGCAAGGAAACACAGTGCAGCATGTTATCAAATTTGCTTGCACTGTGCAGAACAAATACAGGGCTTTTTTCTCATGCTAGAGCTCTTCAGCAGAGCTCTGCGCATGGTCTGCCCTGGAAGAGCATTGAACCAATATGCTCACTTTGAGAGGGAGCGTGTTTGTCATTGGTGATGACAAAACACACCTCCTCTGTCCCGCCCCCTTCTTAGTGGGCCGCTGTGATCAAAAAATGCCCGGGCCGAATTTTTCTCCCAGTCCGGCCCTGATAGCGTATGTAATTATTGAATACTTTTATGTGGATTTACCAATGTAATTGTCTTTTTGTATTTTTCTAAAAAAAAATGTTTTTTTTAAAAAGAAAGTGAAGGTCTCTAAACTCTCCGGATTACACCCAAAGGTATTCACAGGTACTGAGATTTGTAGTTGTTCCACAGCAATGGAGGCTGATTTAAAGACAGCGGACAAAACAGATAGCCTAAGTTTCAAGGTCAGAATACATGAGGTGTTCCGGTTTATTACATCACCTGTTGCTTTCGATGCCAATGAAGCAATTGTAGAAGAGGAATGTGTAATTTGCATAAAAAGCCAGAAGGTGATGTCACAGACAGGTGACACCACAGACATTTAAAACATGTTTTTCTCTTACTTTGTTTTTTTGTTGATGATTTGAGCTTTTTTTTATTCTTTTTTATCTTCAGCTTTTTGTATTTGTTATTATCTTTACCTACCTTTGGTTGACAGAGAGCCTACAAAGGTACTTAGTGGCACATATAGAGTCCTTTTATTGTGGTATCTAATAATTAGCTATATTCATGTTTGAATTGTTTGTAAGTGATGTGTGATTCATTCAGAAGCTCCAGTGATTTTATAACTTGTACATTCTGTGCAGACACGTTACAGAAGCCATTTAATCTATTCTTTTTAACAGTGAAAGAGAAATGGTAAGAAAATAAAAATTGCCTTTGCGTGTCATACAGCCCACTCACGGATGTCACAATGGTATCAGCCCTTAAAGCTTTTCTTTGGATCAATATTGTTGCTAGAGACATAAGCAATGAATTGAAACAAAAAACATGATCCAGCACTTCAGCAAATAGAGAGTTTTCTGCACAATAAGAAAAGCTGAATGACAGAAAAGCAGATATAATAAGGAAACTTTAGTGTGTGTGTGTACATATATATATATATATATATATATATATATGTACACACACACATTGATCAGCAATAACATTATCACTACTGACAGGTGGCAAGCCAGCGGAGGCAGTGTGATGCTTTGTACTGACAAGTGGCAAGCCAGCGGAGGCAGTGTGATGCTTTGTACTGACAGGTGGCAAGCCAGCGGAGGCAATGTGATGCTTTGTACTGACAGGTGGCAAGCCAGCGGAGGCAGTGGGATGCTTTGTACTGACAGGTGGCAAGCCGGCGGAGGCAGTGTGATGCTTTGTACTGACAGGTGGCAAGCCGGCGGAGGCAGTGTGATGCTTTGTACTGACAGGTGGCAAGCCAGCGGAGGCAATGTGATGCTTTGTACTGACAGGTGGCAAGCCAGCGGAGGCAGTGGGATGCTTTGTACTGACAGGTGGCAAGCCGGCGGAGGCAGTGTGATGCTTTGTACTGACAGGTGGCAAGCCGGCGGAGGCAGTGTGATGCTTTGGGCTGACAGGTGGCAAGCCAGCAGAGGCAGTGTGATGCTTTGTACTGACAGGTGGCAAGCCAGCGGAGGCAGTGTGATGCTTTGTACTGACAGGTGGCAAGCCAGCAGAGGCAGTGTGATGCTTTGGATAATGTTCTGCTGGGAAAAGCATTATTGCAGACCATGGAAATGGTATTCCCTGATGGCATTGGCCTCTTTCAGCAGGATAATGCCCCCTGCCACAAAGCAAAAATGGTTCAGGAATGGTTTTAGGAACACAACAATGAGTTCAAGGTGTTGACTTGTCCTCCAAATTCCCCAGATCTCAATCCAATCGAGCATCTGTGGGATGTGCTGGACAAACAAGTCCAATCCATGGAGACCTCACCTCACAACTTACAGGACTTAAAGGATCTGCTGCTAACGTCTTGGTGCCAGTTACCCCAGCACACCTTCAGAGGTCTAGTGAAGTCCATGCCTCGACGGGTCAGGGCTGTTTTCTCGTCAAGAAGGGGACCTACACAATATTAGGCAGGTAGTCATAATGTTATGGCTGATCTGTGTTATTTTTCCAATAATGCATTACTTTACATTTGCAATTTGCTACTCCTGCAAAGAATTCACATCAAGGTTACCCTACTTACCTTGGTCCAGTTTGAGAATGTTGTATGTAATGTGTGTGTATGTCTATGTGTGTGTGTGTGTATCTGTATGTGTGTGTATGTCAGTGTGTGGGTCTGTATGTCTGCATGTGGGTCTGTATGTGTATATCTTTGTCTGCATGGGTATCTGTCTGTTTGTGTATCTGAATGTTTTCATTAAGTGTGTCTGTGTATCTCCATATATCTCTGTTTGCCTGCATATGTTTCGGTATGTGTATCTGTATGTCTCTGTGTCTGTTTGTGTATCTGTTTCTCTTTATGTGTTTGTATGTGTATCTGTTTGTCTGTATGTGTCTATTTGTGTATCTGTTTGTCTGCATGTGTGTCTGGATGTGTATCTGTTTGTCTGCATGTGTGTCAGTGTGTGCCCCTATGTACCTGTATGCGTGTCACTGTTTATGTCTGTATGAGTGTAATTCTGTGCATCTGCATGTGTGTAAAATATCAAGTCAAATTAGTTGAGTTGGAGTAATAGTTGGGTTGAATATTAGCAAAATATTTTGGGCAGACTAGATGGACCGAATGGTTCTTATCTGCCGACACATTCTAAAAACTCTGCGGTTTTGGCCTAGTCAATCACCTTGACAACTCATCACAGTTCACAGTTTAGTTTAGTGGATAGTGGATAGACCCCACTATATTTTATTCCCTTAACAGTGGGTTTTGGTGTGTTGCTGATCATCTTAACCAAAATGGCTAAATGTCTTCTGATTTTTTAGCAGAAACTTTCAACTCAATATTCAGTGTGTCATTTCTGAGTTAATACCCTTCATTATGTAGGACATTGCCACATGCATCTCATTCCTTATCAATAAAATATAGATTTTCTAACAAAGATAAAGGAATTGTAAAACACATCCGGCACTATAACTAGCCAAATTAGATGTAACAAATGACCCAAAGCTGCTGTATTATTGTTCCACTTGGAACCTATTCCACTCAAGAAAGAAATACTTTCAATAAACACTGCTGAGGTAAAAATCCCACGATACAGTATAACTGGTGAAAACCTCAGTGAATTTATTATTTAAATATGAATCATGTGTGTCAAATACCCTGACAGAATTAAAAACAATGGCAACATAACAGTTTAGATACAGTGATAACCAAATATCTTCTTACAATCTGTTTGTATGTTGCTTTTCTAGCAGGTAAATTACATTGGTTTCCATGGTTACTGGTACACGTTTGGAAGGTATAAAATCAGCACGTGTCAGATTATATTTTATGATACCCCTGTACTAAAGCAAACTATTCTTTCAAAATGTAACAAGCTTCATTGTCCTAATTATTATATAGACAAAAAACATAAACGGAATGTGAAACTTAAGGCCAACCCTGATTAAAGAAATGATGAAATGTCATAATATTCAAGTTTTATCTCTATACAGTGGTGCCTCCCCACATTTCAAACAAGGTGGGAGTGATTGTGGGTGTGACTGTGGGCGTGGCATTACCACACGGTGAGGACTATCCCTCTTAAATAGGTACTTTCGGGGGATACGTACAGTGCATGTATCTGCAAAGCAGAACTTATTGAAAACTTATACATCCAGACCAATTTTACCAAACAGAATACAGTGCTGCAAGGGATTCTGGGTAGTGATAGGCAAAAACATGATCTACTTTGCACATAGACCCATTAAGCATATGCACACTGATCAAGTATGGCCCAGGACAGGCGCAGTATCAGACAGCCCCCTCATAGACTCTATAGCTCTGCATGGAGCTCAACGGCACAAACATGCAAGGCTAGATACACATGAATGTATCCCTGGAAGAACATCAGGAACCTGTGTTTATTTACTACAGAAATCCCCAATATACAGCAATTCAGGAGGTTCTGGATGTACAAATAGATTTAACAATGTTAGTGCATTCATTATCCACTTTGAACATGGACCCAATAATCATATTAACACTGTTCACTGTACATACATGTTGTCAATGTCTGTATATTAGAATAGTTTCCAAGTAATTCCACAGAATCATTGAAACTTAATTAATGTTATGTTAAGTAAAGGATTGTGACAATTAAAGCGCTCTGGGTGGAGCTAGAGAGGAAATAGTTAGTATAATGAGGTGTCAGATTTTGCCTGCAGAATGATACTTATCGAGTTTTGGCTGTTCTGTATCTGATGTATAACATTATCTACAGAAAAGCCTAAGAATCTCATTACAGAGATAATAGGAGATTAAGTGTCTCTGCAGGTTTCCCACAGTGTGATATATTGCTTCCTTTGTTCAAGCTTCATGAAACATGTTAACATTTTTACTAATGCATTTTTTTTCATATTGATAAAATCATTTATTGGATATAAAACATGATACCAATGGGATATCTAAAATGACTTTCATTTTTATCTCTTTAAATTCTCTCAAGTATTCCACAAGTACCTCACTACTTTTTTTATTTCCTTCTGACAGTTTTGGAAGATTTGGATTCAACTAAACTTTTAACTGTTCAACCTAAATTATGTTGGATCCTCATTGCTCCGAATTCTCATCTTCACCATTTACCACAAGTCCTGAAAGACCAATTTATTTTAAACTCACCGTTACTCTCATTATAAAGAAGTTAATAATTCATCAATAATATTTCTTAATATTGTCTCTTTGGATATTTTGAATCTGTAATATTGTACCATTTTCATAAAACAACATTTTTCATTCTACCAATCCATTTATATTGTTCTTTAAAATCTAGCCCGGTTTTGCATGTTTCACTGAGAATTGAAATGTACTCTCAATGTCATTTTAAAAGTATAGTCATTGTCAAATCCCACTTTTTCTTTTCCTAACGAAGTCTCCAGAGAGGAAGTTAAATATTTCATGTACATGTTTTTTCTCTCCTACAGGGTAAGTTTTATTCAAGAAGAAAAAAAATGGTGCTGTATCTGTTTAACTTTTTAAATAAAACTTATGGGGTCAAAAATGCACAAAAATAAATCAAAGAAAAATATCTTGGTCTTTCAATGTCATTCTTTGCTTTGATGAATGTTATTTATGATTTTTTTTTAATAATACAACCTCAGGTTAAATTCTGTTCCAGAGTGGAATAAAAAGTGTTTAATTTCTTTGTTCCATATCAGTTTATCACCTTTATGCTCATTAGCATCACTGTACCGAACTCTGTTTAGCTTATGCCGTAAGTTAACCCTTTAAAGTGTAAGTATTCTCAAAATAAAATAAAAACTTTTAATACATTGCCATTCTGATTTAATTACTTGAAAATACCTTTCTATCATATTTCGTTTAGCAAATATCACTGTTAATTAAGTAAGAAGTAGATATTTTGCTTCCTGGAATCAGTCCAATGAGGTTTGGACTGTTGCTCACTGTCATGGCCCTCGATTGGACTGCCACCCAAGCCTGTGGTCCTACTGGTTTGTAAGACTACCAGTCTTATTGCACCTGTACCATCGAGTTACATAAGCAGACAGTGCAAAATAGAGGACACTGGTACTTGGTTTTTGTTCTACTAGACGACTTATATAGCATAAAGAAAGCATGAGAGATCTATAATAAAAAAGATGCCCATGTCAGTAAAACGGGGACAATGTACTAATAATAGTTTTACAATTTTGGAAACTCCATCTTTAAGTAGCTCTATAGTTTGATGCATGACTTGCAGAATATCTTCAAATCTCAATCTTACAAGCTTGATTCCCAGCTGGATCAGATCAGCTATTTATCCTTCTGAGGTAGACCAAATGCGGACTATTGCTATTAATGTTGATCCTTAATGTCATTGTCATGGTCTGTTAATGCACTTGCATTCATGCGATCGCTATCTGTGGTTGCAAGTTGATGACTCCGTGCACACGAGTGCATTCTGATATCCATATTGGTGACATCAGAAGACAACTTAGGTTAATATATATATTTGAATCTGCGTATGTGCTGGCTATTTAACTAGCAAATAGATTAAATTCTGATACATTGATGAAGAGGATCTTGTTATCAACATGATTCCATTATTGGAAATTTACTAGCAGGAAAAAGATCACATAGCATATAAAAATGGCTACCCTCGCTACTGGCCATTGTTATCCACTTCCAATTTCGATGTATTTGTTCATTTAAAATCATCAATATTAATGTACATACTTGTTTTCATATATTCCAGAGTACTTACAACAAGTGTTGGACATTTAGAACAGCATAAAAGAATATCCATACTATTTCTGGGTTTTCCTGTCATTGTATTTTCCAAAATAAACTTTATATGACAGTTATAATGTACCAATTTAAAGTTGCATATTTTTTCTTGTCTTGTTTAGTGTTAACTGAACCAAGAAATCTATTTTCTTTAAGGATTTAATAATGAAAAGCCTAACACACATTTATATATTAAAAAAAAATACTAATTGATTGTCTTTGTTAACACTCCACTAATTTGCTATTTCCTATGGCGTTTGTAGAAATGTTAATGTTTGTTAATAACTCTGTGAGCTATTGGGCTTTAAACTGACTAATTAAGATGTTAAACCTTTGCTACCAAAGACATTGAACATGCCTCTCAAGTAATATATTGACCTGCAGATCCAGATGTGGGCTTTGCACTGCAGTCTCTATGGTAGAATAATATGGGGGAAACGATAATTACTACAGACGGTATCAAATTAAAGAGAGTGATTAAAATTGGGATTTGGTGCTTCTCTCTCTCTCTCGCTCTCTCTCTCTCTCTCTCTCTCTCTCTCTCTCTCTCTCTCTCTCTCTGTCTCTCTCTGTCTCTCTCCCTGTCTCTCGCTCTCTCTCTCTCTCTCTCTCTTTCTCTCTCTGTCTCTCTCTCTGTCTCTCTCTGTCTCTCTCTCTCTCTCTGTCTCTCTCTCTGTCTCTCTCTCTCTCTCTCTCTCTCTCTCTCTCTCTGTCTCTCTCTGTCTCTCTCTCTCTCTCTGTCTCTCTCTCGATCTCTCTCTCTCTCTCTCTCTCTCTCTCTCTCTCTGTCTCTCTCTGTCTCTCTCCCTGTCTCTCGCTCTCTCTCTCTCTCTCTCTCTTTCTCTCTCTGTCTCTCTCTCTGTCTCTCTCTGTCTCTCTCTCTCTCTCTGTCTCTCTCTCTGTCTCTCTCTCTCTCTCTCTCTCTCTCTGTCTCTCTCTGTCTCTCTCTCTCTCTCTGTCTCTCTCTCTGTCTCTCTCTCTCTCTCTCTCTCTCTCTGTCTCTCTGTCTCTCTCTCTCTCTCTCTCTCTCGGTCTCTCTCTCTCTCTCTATCTCTCTCTCTCTCTCTCTCTCTCTCTCTCTCTCTCTCTCTCTCTCTCTCTCTCTCTCTCTCTCTGTCTCTCTCCCTGTCTCTCGCTCTCTCTCTCTCTTTCTCTCTCTGTCTCTCTCTCTGTCTCTCTCTGTCTCTCTCTCTCTCTCTGTCTCTCTCTCTGTCTCTCTCTCTCTCTCTCTCTCTCTCTCTCTCTCTCTCTCTCTCTGTCTCTCTCTCTGTCTCTCTCTCTCTCTCTCTCTCTCTCTCTCTCTCTCTCTCTCTCTCTCTCTCTCTCTCTCTCTCTCTCTCTCTCTCTCTCTCCCTCTATACAAATACAAATACTTTATAAATAATTGTTAACTTCTTTAGTATGCATTGTGTTTGGTCCAATCCTGTTCTGGAATCAGCTAGCTTACAATCATGTATATAGCAAGAAAGTATATGTGTATGAAGGGGGAGGTCTGTACAAGGGCAATATTGTCCATAGCAAGGTTAATGAAGGTCAATAGAACAACATTAAACTGTAACATTAAACTGTCTGTTACAAAGTCCCATACATGTCCATCACTGGCAAAGCGGGGGCCTACTCACTGGTCGTGTGCACTTTTATAGTTATTCTAATATGTTTATTATTCATGGATAGGAAGGATGTCAGTGTAATAGAGGTTAGAGGGGGAAGAATCATTGTGGGATGACATTTATTGATACATTGGTGGATGATCTGAAACTACAGTCTTAATAGCTAAAGAATCAAGCTGCACGTTATACAGTTTAACTTACAGAGGATCTGGCACACCTGCATTGTGTGAATGACTTGGTCTCACCATTTTTATCCTCTACATATAAAATAAGAATATTTTTGCTATTTTGGAAGGATGCCATGTACGTCATAGTATCCTTTCAATATGTTGTTATTCTCCTTGTGGTAATAAAACAGTGAGGATCATTTATACATGTGACACACGTACAAGTAGTGTTAAATAATGAGCACTAATGTACAATTCTAACTCTTTATTAGTGATGGGAGTCAGTGGTATGTGTACTGGTCCTCAGGTTGATCTAGCACATCTTCTGTAGAAAGGTCGCCATTCGCCAACATACATGACTTCTATACGTAACCTCCAATGTTTTAACTATACATATTAATATCTGAGGGAATTGTTTCCTAATACCATTATTATTTTTATTTAAACAATTTAGTTTCAAATCGTATCACTTAATTCTCCTCAAGGGAAATTACTCTGTGTCTAAAACATAATTATGTTTCTTATCCCAGCAGTTAGAGTTAGTTGACAATATGCTATTTAAGATCCATACTGAAGTTCACAGATTTGTGAAAATGAGGTTTAGACAGTATTTAATTAAATGGTAGATTGTTTATGACGTTAAATGAGATCTCCAAGTGGTAAACGATATTGTTTACTTAGACATTCGTTTCCTAATTTCTAATATTTTATATTTTAAAGATTTAGGTGATAATTTCGATCTCCCTTTCATTAAAGAGATAATTTAATTCATTGTTTTCCTGATGTTGGGATTCTCTTATTGGATAATATTTGATTAATCATTCTACATCCCCATCAGTGTGTTAAAATTAACTATTTTAGCAACAAATACCAAAGCAGTCACAGCTTGAAAAATAACTATTCCAAATCATTTGTTAGAATGAAGAAACTGCTTCCATGTCAAAGGACACCAGAAACGACACTATAAAAGAATAATATTACTTTACAATCAGGCCATTGATGGAAAAAACTGCTTGAAATCTCAAGGGGCCACTGTTCACATCACCATTCAAGCCATTCATGTCCTATATCCATCTCACATTTCTCTATATAGTGGTTAATATTAAGGATATTTTGCATTTTAATGGGGAAGATCCATGAAGGGGTACAAGAGAAGACTAAAGATATATTAATTACACAAAGAGTGGTACTTGCTGATAGCCTTATTATATATACTGCAGAAGCAATATAATGATTTTATAGGTATCTTCATGACCGGCAGTTGTCAAACGCAATCCTGTATCTCCCATAATACTCTGTCATCTAAGAGACTGGCAGCGGAGTATGGGAGATGTTGTCTACTGACAGATGGAGGGCCAGAGTTGGACGCCCCTTTTATGAGGTATTAGGAGGACAGGATCTCTCCTTCTTAGTAGATCTGCCTTGTTTTTAGGGCTTTAAAATTGCAAAACTAAATATCTATCTGTTGTAAAAAAAAATGGTAATATACATATCCATAGGCAGTAAAGGGGAGGAAGTCAAATAAGAGACATTCATTAATCAGAAATGACCATGGGAGTAGCCATATTTCTCGGATGATACATGCAAGGTGGAGTTAAGATGTTGGTTTTCCACTATGTGCTGGCAAGCAATGCTACAGGTTGAGGAAACAGTGATTTGCTCAAGTGCCCCCTGCAGAGACCACACTGTGCTTCAAGCATCATTTATTTTGCTTGGGGGTTTGGTAATGGTGGGAAGACAGTATATCTAATGGAAGTCATGGATCACATAACAGATGTATGCTGTACCACACAGTAAAGGAGGAGAGTATATTTAAAAGAAGATAAACTTCCACAACTAGAGGACATAGTCTTAAATTAGAGGGGCAACGATTTCAACGTAATATCAGGAAGTATTACTTTACTGAGAGGGTAGTGGATGTATGGAATAGCCTTCCAGCAGAAGTGGTAGAGGTTAATACAGTGAAGGAGTTTAAGCATGCGTGGGATAGGTATAAGGTTATCCTAGATATAAGATAAGGCCAGGGACTAATGATAGTATTACATTACTGAGAGGGTAGTGGATGCATGGAATAGTCTTCCAGTAGAAGTGGTAGAGGTTAATACAGTGAAGGAGTTTAAGCATGCGTGGGATAGGTATAAGGCTATTCTAGATATAAGATAAGGTCAGGGACTAATGAAAGTATTACTTTACTGAGAGGGTAGTGGATGCATGGAATAGTCTTCCAGTAGAAGTGGTAGAGGTTAATACAGTGAAGGAGTTTAAGCATGCATGGGATAGGTATAAGACTATCCTAGATATAAGATAAGGTCAGGGACTAATGAAAGTATTACATTACTGAGAGGGTAGTGGATGTATGGAATAGTCTTCCAGTAGAAGTGGTAGAGGTTAATACAGTGAAGGAGTTTAAGCATGCATGGGATAGGTATAAGGCTATCCTAGCTATAAGATAGGGAACTCGGGACTAATAAAAGTATTTAGAAAATTGGGCAGACTAGATGGACCGAATGGTACTTATCTGCCCACACATTTCATGTTTCTATATTACTGTGAGCAAATTAATAGCTTGTCAAACCTTGTAAGGTGGCAGCACAAGGTACAAATGCCACTTCGCACATTCAGCTTCCCATTACAAATAACAATTAAACATTATTACTATATTAATGCACAAGTTGTAGGTGTTTTCATGTAAATAAGCTTAGATTAAGGTAGCTGTAATTAACAAAAAATATAAATATAAAAAAACTGCTTCCTGTGTGGAAGTGGCCATTTTGGACCTGGGTCACACCATCCTCAGACACAGTTACTGGCAGTGGTCCATCAGAACTGTAAATGTTGTCAGTTTAGCTGACTGTGATCAGTGATCAGGGCTCCTGGGCCCAAGTTTGTTGCTGTTTACTTTATTTATATATTTTTATATTTTTTTTTTACTAACAAATAACAGCTGAGAAGATTTGAAATGACCAGCGGTACTTAAAGCAGGATTTAAAGTTATTATACTTCGGGGCTAAAAAAATGATTGATAACAGGTCCGCTAGAACATGCATAAAATATGCACAGGATCTTATAAATCCTGCCAAAGTGTGATGGATAATGACCCTGTGTTTGCGCTTTCTTTCTTTCTGTTTTCTTTTTAGTATGAACATATAAGTCATATAGTTAAAAGGGGCCTTTGTGAAGGGTGCTAAATATTATTTCCCTTTGGTGTTTCACTACATTTTTCTTTCTCAGCAAATTACCAATAATTGTTCCGTCACTTTGACTTTTGTGAAGTGATTTTTTTTTTAACCTTTCTTTTTCTGTAGGGACCAAGCGGACAGATCAGTGTATCAAACAAACTGCAAGCAAACCTCTTATGGAAGCAACCAGCCGTCATCCTTTTTCTCTTATTAAACATATTCCCTTTGGCTGCTGCTTGGGAGTAGAAAGTAAAATACAGCATGTCACAGATTTGCTATTGTCAGCATAATCAGGGCACCGTTTATAAATATGGGGGTGTTTGCCTGGTACATTGGGTGATCTCATTTAACAATTCCACTGATGTTAATAAATGCCTGGTACAATGTTCAGTACGTATTTCAAGTTCTAATCCTTTATTTTTTTTCTTTGTTCAAACCTTTGAATTACACAGAGGGAACAGTCCCTGTTGTGAGTTGTGATATTCAGAAGAAATGGCAAATATTTGAGCTTCTCCTGTATATCCCACGGCTCTGTGACAGGATATTGAATATCCTCCGGGTAGAGGTTAATTGTGGGATGTGATGATTTGTAAAGATAAAACCTAATGCAGACAAAACGCATTGTAATACCCACCAAGGAACTGCTTGTATCAGAGGGACTAAACACCACACCTCCCAACTTTCCCCCCATTGGGGTGGAACTTGGGAGGTCGTGTCAGTGCTACCGCCCATGCACAATAGAGCTGTCCCTCAAAATGACACCATTACCGTGCATGTGCGGTGGCACTGTCACTCATCCTGACAGCTCAACTGTGCAATAGTCACAATGCTGTGCTAAATGCGGTCCTTATTCACACTGCCCCACTGAGTTCTACCTATGTCTTAAAAAGCAGGATGGCGGGATGGCGAGACAGAACCCCCCAAATTGGACTGTCCCTCACAAAGCAGTACAGTTGGGGGTGTAGGGCACACTTCTTAACAACTTTTAATCAGAAACCCACTTCTGTCCATTAAACATTATAATATAATAAACATTATATGGAGCACTTCTCAAAAGCAATTCTATTATTTCGGTAAGGTGTCCAGGCTACCAGGTCATGGAGCTGCCGCTCTACGACAAGACAATGCTTACTGGGGCATGGTATCTGAAGCACCAAACACACCGCCAAGTGGAGAGTAGGTGATCATCATCTGGTATTGACTGTATGTATCATAATAGACTGGCCCACACACTGATAACAGAGAGACTGTCCAATAGCAGCAGCCCTAGGCTTTTCCTCTTGCACAGACTAAGGTTTAATAGAGAAAGTCTAATGTATGTATGCTAAGATGGTACATGGTTTACAAGATAAAAACAAGAAAGGGGACAGAATAGAAACATCAAAGTGTTTTAGAGTTGTAACCAAATAAATGAGGCAAGAGCATTTGAATGAATGAGAAATATAGGACAAGGGAGCATAAAAGACAACTAGACAGTCAGTGACTTTGCCAAGAAGTAGGCCAGTGAAGCTTAAACTAACCTGTGCCTTGTGGTAACCAATGAGAGTTTATTAAGTAAGAATTAGGCTTATTTCACTGATGTAATTGCAAGATCTCTTCTTTTGCACAAAACATTTGATGGCCTCAAGGAATATTAAAACTTTTTAATATCATGATTAAGATTTTAATGACCAATTTTCTGTAAAGAAAAATATCTTGCAAATGATCTTACTTTTTCATGTTTTCTTTGCATCAAAAATAAGCAATATTTATGAGCACCAATGGTGTACTTTGACCTAGGCTGACTAGACTATGGGTGGCATGTCCTGGACATCTGCCTGCTCACTGGCTCACCCGTCTTAACACAGAATAGATGCATCAAGCATGAAGACTAAAAAGGCACAGACATCCTACTCCAACTGCTTGTACTCAGTCCCGTATCTAAAATCTGAGTGCCAGATGTCCATGATGAGCTGGATGCCCTAACCCTTGAAGGGGAGTATAAAAAAACAGTAAGGCAACAAAGATGGCACAGAAATGCTGTTTGGGCATACAGATGACACAGAGATGCTGCTTGGGCACACTGATGGCACAGCAATAATTAGACACAAAGATGGCAGTGACAAGCTGTGTGGGTACAAAGATGGTACATGCATGCTGTTTGTTCACACATATGGACGTGACAAGCTGTTTGGCCACACCAATGTTAGAGCTAAGCTGTTTGGGCAGTGACAAGCTGTTAGGTGACAAAGATGGCAAAAAATGCTTGGGTACAAATATGGTAAATATATGCTGTTTGAGCACAGATATGCTTGGGCACAAATATGGCAGTGGCAATCTGGTTGGGGACAAATATGGCACAGGATAGCTGTTTGGGGACAACTATGGCTCTGGTAAGGCTTATTAATGAAAGGTTTAGGGCAGCACAAAACCTAAATACACCACTGATGAGCATCACATATGTATTTACCTAGGGACACGACTCCTACTATTAAAACAAGGGTGTTTCCTAGCCAAAGAGGCATAAAAGACACACAATTTGAAAACAGGGGACTCAATTTTGTATACAGATAGTAGCTGCAGTTACAGACTAAGTTATATGTATTTTCAGAATAGAAAAAATATTATGTGAGCCTTTATTTAATGTAGAGGACAGTTCAAATCATAGAGAATGACAGATTATTTAATATGGTATGCCATGTGCCTTATATATTTGTCTTTATTGAGGCACTTAAAGATTGCTCCAAGCAATGAAGTCATTTTATGGTTATTGTAGTTGACTTTCAGAAATATTTGTTCACTTTCCTGAAAATGATACCCCCAGGAAATTGTCTCCCATCATCCCAACAGATGCACATATATAACATATGTACTCGAAAAAAAAAAAAAGAAATTGTGGAAAACAGAAGAAATATATGTTTTACAAGTGTCTGTGGTGTCTCCAGCTTATGACATCACCTTGGGGCTAGATATGCAAACCACACATTTCCCACTAAAAAGTAATTTATTTGCATATCAAGCCACAAGTGATGTCATAAGCATTTAAGCCATATATTAATACCTCCCAACTCTCCCACTTTGCAATTGGGAGCCATGTCCCACTGTCTCGCCACAGCGAAACTCAGGACCACAATCCCACTGTCCTCATTGCATTCTCCTGTGTCCCAGACACCAGACAATGCTTACCAAAATTGGGTGACAGTGTTACTACACATGAGTGGTAGCACTGTCACCCCCTCCCCAGACTCCTGTGTCCTCCTTTGTTCCGCCCCCTCCCCTCTTCCACCCCCTGATGTTAATCTTGCTAATACCATTTTTCCTAATTTGTTTTGTTCTCTGCAAACATAATTTACAGACATGCTGTCTGTATGCCGGGTAGCCTGTTCTGCAATCTACTAATTCATATGTTGCTACATGTTCGAATGACTCGGCTGAATCATTGACCCATGCTGAGCTGCATTCAGTTCTACTTAAGTAATCAAGTTAATGAAATGGAGCTCCAGCCATATTTGCCAAATTTAAAATGACAGACTGAAAATCTCCACTTCCTTACTGAGGGATACACTCCCAAAACTGCCAAAGCCAATTCATCCCTCCCTCTGTATTATGGAGTTCCATAATGCTAAAGCCAAGATTGGTGACTTACTATTAGCCATTAGGTCTTTAATTAGGGGATAATCAGGTTACTGGTTCCAATATTCTTAGCCTCCGTGGAGAGATTCATTGACCAATTCTATCATCCATAACCTCAGGAAAGAAAGGACCTGGAGACTCTGCCTGGAAGGGCTTGATACAGTCATTAACTGTATTGGAGTTTTTAAATGCAGGTTCCTTCCAGGCAGTATCTCTTGTTTTAGTAGGCATCAGGCAGGCATCAGTTTCATATTACCTTGAGTTAGTGATATGAGCAATAGTGCCCTGGACACATAAATACATACATTTATTCACACAGTGGACAGATTGGAATAAACACAGCATAACATTTTACAATATGTTTGTTTGTATTTATTTTTTATTAATGTGATACAAGTGTGCTTATCTTGCCCCATGCCGACTGCACAGACTGAAAAACAATTTTTTTTTATTGAGTGTTAGATATTAGAATAGTCAGACACTATGGCCGCCTTTACTTATAAAAGAGGGAATTTCAGATGTAAGTCCAAGGTAGCCAAGTTTGAAAAATTCTCTAATTCAGCTAATGGAAATCTTTTTCCTTGGAGCGCTAATTAAACATTAATCCCAACACTAACATACATAGCCCTCTATGGTCTGTTCTTTAAAAGAAAAAAGTATTCAGGCTCCTTTCAAAGGCATCTATTATATTCAAAAGCATCACCTCTTCCGGCAGTGAATTCCATAACTTTATTGTCCTATGCGTAAGAACCCCTTCCACTGTCGTAGACTAAATCTCCATTCTTCAAGTTTAGCAGATGACCCTTTGACCTTTGTATGGCTCTGTTAATGAGCATGCCCTTGGAGAGACCTTTGTATGGGCCCTGAAGATATTTATATAACATATCATGTCCCCTCTAAGTTCTAAGTAACAATTTCACTTTTTTCGCCTTTCTTCCTAGTAGAAAAAGCATTGATGGGCTGCTCTCCCACAAACCTAAGGAATAGGTGGCCCCCTACGATACCTGAGTGCTAAATCACCATGTAACTGTGGTTAACCAGACCAGTCCAGACGGGAGTGAAATACCCCAATTCTTTCATTGGGGTCCTTGGACAACAATATCATAGGAAGATGAACCAGGAGGATACACAAACACTAGGCTAAAACACTTTTCCTAGAAGATGGCCTCCATTGCCCTTGGCCAGTCGAAAGGGAGTCGGGTTCAGATCCCAGAACCCGGAGTGGCAGAGACCCAAACCCAGTACATCATGGGGGTAAGATATTTGGATGGATTATGTAAATTATCAGTTAAATATGATTCAGTTACAGGTCAAATGTGTTTATATATTTCTGTAGGTGATCAATATGTTCAGAAAATAACAATGTGATGACAATAGCAGTGTATGACTTAGTAGCCTATATAAACATTGATGTCATACAGAGATTAATTGGGAAATATCTATCGACCCTCTCCACCTGTTCTGTTTATTTTTTGCCCGAGACAAAATTCTCCTTCAGTTGCCATGGTAACTGATAAAAAAAACCTTCTGTGCTCAAAATTTT
Organism: Pelodytes ibericus; assembly: GCA_036172795.1. Taxonomy (NCBI): domain Eukaryota; kingdom Metazoa; phylum Chordata; class Amphibia; order Anura; family Pelodytidae; genus Pelodytes; species Pelodytes ibericus. Next base: position 818,065 of record CM069868.1, read on the forward strand.
CATTAACAATTTTCATCATTTTCAAAGACCCCCACATCAAAATGTCAGGTACAATTATCTAGTGTATGAAGTATAAATTTAATATGTGTAAATGCCAACATTATTATAAGGATTATCATGAGTGGTAAACTTCATGAGGCTCGTGTGATAAGTGGAAACTGCCTTGCTGTTAATATTCTTTTAACAACATGTTGCTATCATTCCCATATCATTTATTTTGTCTTATTTTATATGATCTCTAAATTATGCCCTTGTTTTTCATTTCAGCACATTGTTTTTGTGAGTGTTCCATTATATGATTAAAATTAGTCCCTAAAATGATAGTGTACATTTGTAAATTACTGAGACAAAAAGAGACACATTTCTTAAAATTGCTATACTTTATGTTTTTAAAGGTGTTGTTCCACATATTTCACATAAGTGCGGCATCATTAAAACGGAAACTAAAGAAACAGATTTGGCATTGTGTTTGGTTTCTTTATACCCCCCCCACCTGCCAGTCACCCAAAGTCACCCTCTATCTGTGACATCACTGTAAGGAAAACTCCTATAACCCCTCCCACCTGCCAGTCACCCAAAGTCACCCTCTATCTGTGACATCACTGTAAGGAGAACTCCTATAACCCCTCCCACCTGCCAGTCACCCAAAGTCACCCTCTATCTGTGACATCACTGTAAGGAGAACTCCTATAACCCCTCCCACCTGCCAGTCACCCAAAGTCACCCTCTATCTGTGACATCACTGTAAGGAAAACTCCTATAACCCCTCCCACCTGCCAGTCACCCAAAGTCACCCTCTATCTGTGACATCACTGTAAGGAGAACTCCTATAACCCCTCCCACCTGCCAGTCACCCAAAGTCACCCTCTATCTGTGACATCACTGTAACGAGCACTCCTATAACCCCTCCCACCTGCCAGTCACCCAAAGTCACCCTATATCTGTGACATCACTGTAAGGAGAACTCCTATAACCCCTCCCTCCTGCCAGTCACCCAAAGTCACCCTCTATCTGTGACATCACTGTAAGGAGAACTCCTATAACCCCTCCCACGTGCCAGTCACCCAAAGTCACCCTCTATCTGTGACATCACTGTAAGGAGAACTCCTATAACCCCTCCCTCCTGCCAGTCACCCAAAGTCACCCTCTATCTGTGACATCACTGTAAGGAGAACTCCTATAACCCCTCCCACGTGCCAGTCACCCAAAGTCACCCTCTATCTGTGACATCACTGTAAGGAGAACTCCTATAATCCCCTCCACCTGCCAGTCACCCAAAGTCACCCTCTATCTGTGACATCACTGTAAGGAGAACTCCTATAACCCCTCCCACCTGCCAGTCACCCAAAGTCACCCTCTATCTGTGACATCACTGTAAGGAGAACTCCTATAACCCCTCCCACCTGCCAGTCACCCAAAGTCACCCTCTATCTGTGACATCACTGTAAGGAGAACTCCTATAACCCCTCCCACCTGCCAGTCACCCAAAGTCACCCTCTATCTGTGACATCACTGTAACGAGCACTCCTATAACCCCTCCCACCTGCCAGTCACCCAAAGTCACCCTATATCTGTGACATCACTGTAAGGAGAACTCCTATAACCCCTCCCACCTGCCAGTCACCCAAAGTCACCCTCTATCTGTGACATCACTGTAAGGAGAACTCCTATAATCCCCCCCCCCCCCCACACACACACACACACACCTGATCAATAGCTTATTTTTTCAACTCCTTAAGTTGTTTTATCCTACATCTTTCCATCTTCCATTGGGATGTCAATAGGGAAAGTTATCAGGGACCAAGGTATGTGAAGCTTGGATTTTCAATTCCTGGCTCTTGCAGTGATTGCACTTAGAATAAGGCATACAATTATAGTTTTCTGTATTTTAGTCATGGGGGGCAATTCAGACATAAAAGGAGTATGACTGGGTCAAGTTCCAGTTGGATGGCAATTAATTGTCGTATTTTATAACTTGTCTCCTGCCGTAATGGTTTGATAAGATCGCAATACCACCAGACATGTAGATAATTACCCGGTCCTTTGTCACGTATCCAGCAAGTCGAGGGAGGATTTGGATATATTTTTGCATTTTTGCTTGGCACCAAATATAGTCTGTCTATCATTTTATAGAATGCTTCTGACAGCCAATGTATTGATTGGTTGATACTTCCAATTGCTCTACTCAATTCTATCATTGTTATGTTATGTCCATTTCTCCAGTGTTTTATTGCAAGTATTTCCTTTTGATGGTCGTTAAACTGTATCAGGGTCAAGTGGTCCCTTAGTCTCCCTATTTTTTCATCCTTTACAAGCAGGGATTTTACCCAGTTCTGATTATTTGTTTTACTCTTCTACTGGTCAGGAATACCTTGACCCTGATATAGTTGAAGAGATTCCAGCTTGTTGTTGTAATTGATTAAAATGTTTTATTTGTTGGGAGAGAGTTGCCAGATTTTGGTTGTCTGTATGTAGATTGCAAAGTCAGTATCATTCTAAGGATCTATTTGTGTCTTATCATCATAATAAGAATGACTAGTATCTGTGCTGTATTTGCACTTTATATATTTGTAATGTGTTTTTATAATTTGGAATAAAGTATTCAAAAAAAATAAATAAACCTCCCACCTGTCAGGCACCCCAAGTTCTCCTCTATCTGTGACATCACTCCAAGGAGAACTATTATAACCCCTCTCACCTGCCAGTCACCAAAAGCCCTCCTCTATCTGTGACATCACTCCAAGGAGAACTATTATAATCCCTCTCACCTGCCAGTCACCAAAAGCCCTCCTCTATCTGTGACATCACTCCAAGGAGAACTATTATAATCCCTCTCACCTGCTCAGGAATGCTTGTATCATTTTACACCTCAGAGTGTCTGTTTGAACCCTGAAATGCTGGGATGGCTGTATGCATAAACACACACAGCTTCTTCAGAAGTGGCTGAGCAGGGCAGATGTTAGCACAATGGGGGAGTGAGCTTAGATATTCCTTCTAAATGGCATCAGTATTAGTAAAAGTGCAGATTTACTCAAGATTCCCATCAAGAGCGGCAGTGTCTGCTTTGTGAGTTGGAGGAGTTGGAGGGGTTTAGGACTCTGTAGCCTCCTGGTCTGAACTATGCTTATGGTGATGTCAAATACATACAGCACACAGGGGCTGAGGGAGAGTGAGTGACAAAATATGTGATCCCAGGTGAAAATAGTTCTGCAAACTAAAGAAGAAAGGGACGTTTTGTGACTTTTGAATAGACCCCATAGTGATGTCACTGACTGGGTTACTAATTTCACTGACAGTGCAATGCAAACTCCATGGCTTAACAAGGCTACAGGGTTTACACTATTGTCAACAAAATGAGACATTTTTATCTGGCCATTGGTTTTCCAAATCCTGCCCACTTTGCTCATCTTGTTTTAGGACATAGTAAATCTCCTAAAACTATTACATTTATCGTTAAAGGTCACTGAAAGCAAAGAATGGAGAACCTGTAGCCCAGGAGTGTCCAACATGTGGTTTGTGAGCCCATCATGACAGCAAAGTGCAGCCCAACTGAATTAACGCCCCATATTTTCAATATCTTTGCATACAAGTGCCGCATTACATCAATACAGTGGATTTAAACTGTTTTACTACTAAAACTGGACATTTTTTTTCTGTGGCTAACCAGCTGTTCCCACAATTACTGTCAATTTTAAAAACATGGCTCCAAACACTAATGCATTTCATGTGACTCACATGGCTATTATCTGGTGCTGATGTTGCTTAAATTAGTATTTGATAAGTAACAGTCAGTAAATAGTAAATACAAATATAAATAATATTGTATCATTTAATGTGGCTTTTCTCTTGGGGGTTAAATAGCAGAGAAGGAGAGTACATCTTGTCACCGGAGTGTTATATTATTTTGTTGGCTGCATTAAATGATTTTCATTCTGTTCAGTTCTTATAGTAAGAGCTTATGGCAACTTGTGTCTCCTTTGCTCTATAACTGTCCCCTCGAGCAAAAACAGAAATGCACAACACGCTCTTTGCTGAGACCCAACATCACAACATCCCTGTCTATCACATTCTGCAAAGTGCATTGCTGTTCTTTTTTTCCCAGGCACAGTATCAATGAACCATGTTTACTCTTACCTGAAATGCCCTGAAACCCTGGGGCAATATATGGGAACAGATGGGCCCAAGACACTAGTCAGAAATATAATACATAGCTCATTTGATAATTTATCTCTATCTATCTATCTATCTATCTATCTATCTGTCTGTCTGTCTGTCTGTCTGTCTGTCTGTCTGTCTATCTGTCTGTCTGTCTGTCAAGCTGTCTGTCTGTCTATCTGTCTGTCTGTCTGTCTGTCTGTCTGTCTGTCTGTCTGTCTGTCTGTCTGTATGTGGAGCCTTTGACTAAGTACCCTGCGCAGGCACGGAATTCGTAAGGCGGACGGATGAGACACTGAATGTAAGTTGCTAATAAAGCAAAACATGTTTTACTTGCGTTTACCAGGCACAGTGTTTTATTATTACTTTGCCTCCATGCTGGGTGTTCTTCTATTTTCTAAATCCTATGTTATGATCTTGACGAAGCATCGAGAGAACGCCACAGCTTTCTGAGTGCATTAGAATATTATGCAAATGACGTATCCTTATCTATCTATCTATCTATCTATCTATCTATCTTTCTATCTATCTATCTGCTTCTCCTGTGACCATCGTGCTATAGCATAACTACTACAGCCTACACCCTATCCAGGGTTACCTGCTACGATACCCTATCCAGGGTTACCTGCTACGATACTCTATCCAGGGTCACCTGCTACGATACCCTATCCAGGGTTACCTGCTACGATACCCTATCCAGGGTTATCTGCTACGATACCCTATCCAGGGTTACCTGCTACGATACTCTATCCAGGGCTACCTGCTACGATACCCTATCCAGGGTTACCTGCTACGATACCCTATCCAGGGTTACCTGCTACGATACCCTATCCAGGGTTACCTGCTATGATACCCTATCCAGGGTTACCTGCTACGATACCCTATCCAGGGTTATCTGCTACGATACCCTATCCAGGGTTACCTGCTACGATACCCTATCCAGGGTTACCTGCTACGATACCCTATCCAGGGTTACCTGCTACGATACTCTATCCAGGGTTACCTGCTACGATACCCTATCCAGGGTTACCTGCTACAATACGATACGGCATCCAAGGTTACCTGCTACCACACTCTATCCAGGGTTGTTACAATTGGATCGATGGCCTGTAAACAATTACAGACCTCCTGAAATTATAATCTGAATAACAAGTGCCAATCGCAACTATTGGTGATGCTCCTTTTAATTTAACAGGGAATGGCATAGTATACAGCACTGTTAGAAGCTTTCTCTTTGATAATTCAGAAAATTCAGCTCACTGGGTATAGTAAATTAGCCCATTCTAAGTGTGCAGCACTTGAGATAATTCTGCAAAGTTTAAGAAAATGTTTTGTAAATAGCATCCAGCTGCAAATCCTTCAGTTTGGCTGCACATCAAATTCCATATTTTGCTACAATTAGGTTTTAATTAACATTACAGGTTCTGCATGTCAATGGTTTATTTTGTGAACAAATGTAACACTGATAACCAAAGTTTGTCCTCCCTTTGAATATAAATGTGAAAACTTTCCACATGATTAAATTATTATTTTGTAATTACTTTTTTGCTATAGACACAAAAACAAAGAAATTGGAGTCACATCTAACGAGAACGGGCTGTGCTAAAATAGACGGAACGATAGGTTAGAACCTACTGGGGGGGCATCACCTTTTTTGATCACTGCACCATTACAGATGGTACCTCATTTCTGGTCCCACTCATATGGGCAGTCTAGACTTGAGTGTGGTACGGCTGATGTCCTTATGGGTGCAGCAAGCCAGAGACCATGGGCATACACTGGTAACTCATAGAGACAAAAGAAAAGCACTGTGGCTCCCATGTCTTGGTTGTGTCTATTTTTATAACTATATACGAGTTAGAAACATAGAAACATAGAATGTGTCGGCAGATAAGAACCATTCGGTCCATCTAGTCTGCCCAATTTTTTTGAGTACTTTTATTAGTCCCCTGTTCCCGGTCTTATAGCTAGGATAGCCTTGTGTCTATCCCACACATGGTTAACATCCTTGACTGTGTTTACCTCTGCCACTTCTGCTGAAAGGCTATTCCATACATCCACTACCCTCTCAGTAAAGTAATACTTCCTGATATTACTTTTAAATCGTTGCCCCTCTAATTTCAGACCATGTCCTCTAGTTGTGGTAGTTTTTCTTCTTTTAAATATACTCTCTTCCTTTACTGTGTTGATTCCCTTTATGTATTTAAGTTGGTAATTAAACCATTATACTGGTTAAGCAAATATTGTCACAACTGGTTGTTAATTGTAGATACACAGAAGACAGAGTGATTAAACATGAATATCAGTAACGAGTCATAAAGGAACTTTAATAATTTGCCTATAACAGTTTTTAAGATAATTACTGCAGTGTTGACCCTATATGTACGAAAAGCGACCCCCAAAATGGCAGGATGGCACATCAGTGGCCCGATTATCAAGCTACCCAGGTAACCCTGATGTGCCTCCAAATATGTCCCCAATTCATAGGTGATTCCACCCCAGTGGCTACTGAAAACATCCAAATTGCACAGGAACAAATTTGGCTTATTTCAGGAGGACCTCAGCTATGACAAATATACCTAAAGACCCCCCCTCCCCCCATACGTCAATGGGAGCACATTAGCTATAGTCAAAGTAGCCAAAATGGACAAAAGTGTAATAAAATAAAAATCATTTGAAAATATAATTTAAAAAATAGCATGATACATTAATTACATACAGAAAGATAAAGCAAATGAACATACAATTATTTATCAAAATGTAAATATATTATAATAATATATAACATTCATCAATTATAATTGAATATGGCTATGTTTGTGTTTAAAATATGTTAACATTTAATTCTTCTACATGTTTTCACCTATGTTACCCAAATTCAGAGTGTGTTTAGGGGTGATTGCTGCACACTTAGCAGCCAAAATGGTATGATTTTTATAGTGATATTGTGCCAATCTGATGCTTCCAATGCTTTGGTTTGCGAACTGCCAAAATAGCTGTTATGGACCAGAATTTAGGGATATTGGTAACATCCTAGCTCCGTGATGGCTAATTTGGCAGATGTTTGGAAACTTGATACCTTAGGACTTACTGAAAATGTTGGGCAATGTATTTCCTAAAATATCTCCAGTGCTAAGATTATCCATCACTGTACCTAATCTGAACTTTTAGTTTCTCCAACCCAACTCACAAAACTTTTTTGTTGAATTAACATATTCAAATCCATTCCGATTAATTAGTAATTTACTGATCTTCTTGGTGAGTGATGGAGAACCTGGACTGCGAAAAATGCTTATGAAGCCAAAATATATACTCTTGATGAATTAGGGCTACATGTGCTGGTCCCATTTACCACCTTCCACTTTGAGAGTGCTCGGTCTCACAGGATCAATGTTACCGACACGCAAACGCTGGTTGCATTTCCAATAAATCGTTCTATATCTGAACCCATCGCAAGTGATTCTTTGGAAGTAAACCAAAGGGTCCTTAAAGACCCTAATCGGGGCTCTGTCTCTGTGTCCCTGGCTCCCAATCAGGCCAGGAGCACAACATAATCATTTTTATGATTTTGTCTCAAGGGACAAATGCACCATCCGGGATTAAGAAGTTTCGTGTTATAATTTGTTTATAAATCACCGTTGTTTTACTTCAGCTCTACATTATGATTTCTCCAGCTGGTACACCAATTAGTCTGCAAGTATACCATATATTATACCAGTGGAAATTCATGTTGATTGGTAAAATTTAATTTGCTGTTTAAGACACACATAATATGCTTTTCTCCCTGAAGGTAACCCTCCCATGTCCGGAAGGACTGGAGTGTATCAAAGGAATTTGTCACGGTTCCAGAGCTTGCTTGCATGTTGTTTATAATTATTAAGTTAAACAAGGTGTTTGAGGATTGTGTTATCTATTAGCTGTAGGCCAAACACCTGTTTTTCTGACTGAAACATTTAAAGGTGTTTACAATGCAGGGATGTTTTAGGTTTTGAGGATTAAACATTGGGGTCTGATTTTGTCTTGTTATGTTATATTCTCTACAAAGAGGATACAGTATGTCTACATGAAAATTCATGTTTTAACTTTATTTAACAAACATAATAAAACAAAAACTTTAAAGGAGATACATAAAAATTAGGCAATTTAACTCTGTACTTTGTAAAACATATCTGTTCCAGCCTCATCACAATTAGTTTGAAGTGCTGGGAAATTATTTTACACTTTTTTTGCCTTGATAAATATGGCCCCTAATTGGGACTTTAACTTAGCTTACTTTCACTTCCTTACGATGTATGGCCATTTGGCCAATGGTTCTATAGCAACCATTCTAGATGTTTTGGAGAGGGTCCAAGCTTTGGAAATGATTAAGTAAAGCCAATGAATATTATCCCAGACAGCAGTAACATTTAGCAGGCCATAAGAGAATGTATATTCACAGAAATGGGTCCCACATGTAACATAACATTATTAACAATGACCCAATGTTATGACTTTATCATGCTTAGTGCTAAATCTTCAGATACTAAAACATATCACAAACCGTTTGCTGCAATGATATAAACCAAATATACCCAAATATACCAGTAACTTGTTAACCTTGATCACTGACAGCATCCTAGTTATAATAACTTGTGTATGGGGAAATGCGTTGGCCTTACTAATCCTGAAATTGCATATGGAAGATTACGCTATAATATAATATAACTTATGATATAACGGGCATACAGTATTCTAAATTCCCAGGCAAGAGCAGACTTCTCGCAGCTAAAATAATTGGTTTTCCCTCTTTGCCCATTATCATGAAGAATTATTCTGAGACGCTGACCAGCAGATGGTCACATCGGAGAGTTATAAACAACATAGCACAGCACATAGTCATGTATGATAAACAAAACAAAAGATTGCCGGAGTTAGAATGACTCAGAGGGTGATTCATGTCATGGGGGCTACGTATGAAAATCAATTGTGAAAGTGGTCATGTCAACATGGAACTTTGACCCAGAAATGAATTACCTTTACATATTACCCCCAATGTTTTATAAAATGTATCCAGTCATGTAATGAATGGCACAGAATGCACAGAAATATGTTTTAAAGGATACAAAATATATATTTGCTTGATAATGTCTATGTTTAATAATAAATGTATTAGAACTGAAAACGTATTTCTGTAATGAAGGCATTAATATTAAATACAATATCTCTTTTCTGTGCATCCACCAATTTGGGACAGACCCTCCAAATTGGCACTGTCCCACCCAAAGCAGGACTGTTGGGGGGTGGGGGGTGGGGGAGGGTAGGGTATGCAACCCACACTTGGAAATATTACAGAACATAACACTTATAGACATGTAAGGGTCTACTCAATAATGAGGGGATTGCAGGGAATTTTAACATTTAGGCCAATGTAGCCGAGTTGGAAAACTTCTCCAATGTAGCTGAATGGGAGAATGGTTCCAACTCAGCTACCTTGGCCTTAAGTTGAAAAATACCTGTGTCAATTCTCTCTTTATTGGGTAGACCCTATGGAAAGAAAATGTCATCAGGGTCCTGCCCACACGAGCTTATGATCTAAAAAGCATATTGGCCAACATTTCAATATGGAGGAATGCATGACCCTTCAGCCTGGATCAGGGCTACACACAAACACACCAACAGTTTGATATCAATGGTCTGAGAATAAAATGCAGCACCTTGCTCTCTTCTTGTAAAACAAATCTCTGATTACCCATAATTTAATATATTATAGAGAGAGAGGGAGAGACTTTACAGGGCTGTTTATTAATTGCTAATTAATGTTCTTTTTTCTTCTTTTACAAAGACATTCAAATTTAATAAGTTGGAAGAAGAGGCTGCTTTATAGCAATTAGAGCTACACACTTAGGAAACAAATATAGCGCCCGAGGTGGATAATGAACTGATTTTTTTTATTTTTCACTTTTGCATCCCATTATTTAATTTAAAGGACAACAAAAAAAGTTCTGTTTAATTGAAAGATTGCACCAAGAGCAGGCATTTTAAGTAGAAATGATTAAATGAAAGAATCCAAATAAAGCACCTCCCGAAGCACTCTCTGCTTGTGTAGTAGGGGGCGGACATCTTGGGTCAGATGACGCTGACCTTCATTGCTCAGATCCAAGATTCTAAAATACATGTCTGCTGCCGGACAGAGCTGTACAGAGCAATGAGCACTCAATGAGATACTGTATTTGTATTTTTCATTAAAGTATTTATATTTAAAATACCTGCAATCTTTCAATTAAACAGAACTTTTTTGCCGAAGTCAATCTTTAAGTTATAACACTGTTTTGTTGTCTCTTACATGTGCTGTACACTGCAACTTCAATACTGTTAGTATAACAGAGTATATTTTAATCTACAAAATATGATATCTAATTGCTATACATAGTAATACTGTCTCTTTGGTCATATTATTTTGAAAATCACTCTCCATAAACTGCACCGGTGATACAAAGATTTCAGCATGGTTGATGGAAGGATACACCAAATGGCAAAGGATTTAGGTAAAGTATAAACATGTTGAGAGATGTGGCAACTGACATTTAATGTGGATAAGTGTAAGATAATGCACTTATTTGGGCATAAAAAAGTGATCAGTCCTAACCTCAACATCTAAGGAAATGGATTTAGGGGTAATTATTTCAGAAAGGTAGTTAGAGAATGTAATAGAGCAGCAGGAGATACTAGCAGAATGCTTGGTTGTATAGGGAGAGGTATTAGCAGAATGCTTGGTTTTATAGGGAGAGGTATTAGCAGAATGCTTGGTTGTATAGAGAGAGGTATTGGCAGAATGCTTTGTTGCATAGGGAGAGGTATAAGCAGAAGCAGAATGCTTGGTTATATAGGGAGAGGTATTGGCAGAATGCTTGGTTACATAGGGAGAGGTATTAGCAGAATGCTTGGCTGCATAGGGAGAGGTATTAGAAGAATGCTTGGTTGTATAGGGAGAGGTATTAGCAGAATGCTTGGTTGTGTAGGGAGAGGTATTAGCAGAATTCTTGGTTGTATAGAGAGAGGTATTAGCAGAATGCTTGGTTGTATAGGAAGAGGTATTAGCAGGTATTAGCACTGGTGAGACCTCACTTGGAGTATTGTACAGAGCACTGGGGAGACCTCACTTGGAGTATTGTACAGAGCACTGGGGAGACCTCACTTGGAGTATTGTACAGAGCGCTGGTGAGACCTCACTTGGAGTATTGTACAGAGCGCTGGTGAGACCTCACTTGGAGTATTGTACAGAGCACTGGGGAGACCTCACTTGGAGTATTGTACAGAGCACTGGTGAGACCTCACTTGGAGTATTGTACAGAGCGCTGGTGAGACCTCACTTGGAGTATTGTACAGAGCACTGGGGAGACCTCACTTGGAGTATTGTACAGAGCACTGGTGAGACCTCACTTGGAGTATTGTACAGAGCACTGGTGAGACCTCACTTGGAGTATTGTACAGAGCACTGGTGAGACCTCACTTGGAGAATTGTACAGAGTGCTGGTGAGACTCCACTTGGAGTATTGAACAGAGCGCTGGTGAGACCTCACTTGGAGTATTGTACAGAGCACTGGTGAGACCTCACTTGGAGTATTGTACAGAGCACTGGTGAGACCTCACTTGGAGTATTGTACAGAGTACTGGTGAGACCTCACTTGGAGTATTGTACAGAGCACTGGTAAGACCTCACTTGGAGTATTGTACAGAGTGCTGGTGAGACCTCACTTGGAGTATTGTACAGAGCACTGGTGAGACCTCACTTGAAGTATTGTACAGAGTGCTGGTGAGACCTCACTTGGAGTATTGTACAGAGCGCTGGTGAGACCTCACTTGGAGTATTGTACAGAGCACTGGTGAGACCTCACTTGGAGTATTGTACAGAGCACTGGTGAGACCTCACTTAGAGCATTGTACAGAGCACTGGTGAGACCTCACTTGGAGTATTGTACAGAGCACTGGTGAGATCTCACTTGGAGTATTGTACAGAGCGCTGGTGAGACCTCACTTGGAGTAATATACGCAGTACTGGAGACCGTGTCTCCAGAAAGATATTGATACTTTGGAGAGAGTTCAGAGAAGGGCTACTAAACTGGTTTCTGGGTTGAAGGATAAAACTTAGCTTGGAGGAAAGACGTAACAGGGGGGATATGATCGAACACATTCTATGTTTCTATAGAACCCTTTAATATCTGATTGGTACAATTATTCTTTGAGCTTACCAATGTCTACTGATTAGTCAACAGATACTTTAAATAAATGTAAAACAATTTATTGCATTTCTGAGTTTAGTAGTTAGCACTTGAAATTATTTTTCTGTTATCAATTTGCTCTCATGTAACATTCAGCCGAGCCATTCGACTGAACATGATATATGAATAAAGTTTAGGAAATTCTGTCATTCTTTTAATCCAGCATTTTTCCAATAGCAGCTGCTTTCTGTCACTGAACATGTTATCTGAATATGTCTGAATATGAAAGGCTATATCTTTTTTTTTTATTGCAACTTCACGGTCTAGCGGCTTTTATTTGTTGCACTTATAAGCATTTTTGTGCTGAGGCAGCGTTGAGTAAAGTTAATATTACGAAGCGTGAATGCTTTCCAGTATTCATGATAATTCACGTATTGAGTTGAAGCTATTGTCTAGATTGCAGAACTAATTAAAAAAAATGTAACGTGGGTCAGTTGTAGAAGGCAGAAAAGTATTTTAAAGGGACTGTCTGGTGCCCAAAATTCACCTTCTCAATGTTAATGCATATTAATGTGCTTTCACAGTACATTAATATGCATGTTTTACATTTTTACATTGCTTAAACTATAAAATACTGACATTTAAAAAATGTGACATTAAACCTGGACTGCCCACACTAGCTGAGTAAAAATCAATTTCCTTTTTCTTTCTGCGGGAACCAATGAGAATAATGCCATTCAAATTAATGGAATTTCCTGTCACTCTAATGATGTCATCAGACAATGTGTTGCACTGTTAAGAAATCCTACTGTGTACAAAAGCAAGGTCACGTAGTGTCCACACAATGTGTTCTACTGCAGTAGCACAGGAAGTGACTAAGTGAAACACAACTTTATTTGCACAGTGTCTATATAACCAGTACTGCCACACCTGTAGTAAACATGCAGAGTAATCACTGGGGAAGGCTTGAGTCAAATATTAAAAATGTGATTTCTGCAGAATGCCTGTATCATATCACACTGGAAAAAAAGTCTGTGCATTATATAAGCAGTGATCTTCATCTTGCACCAAAGTAGAGTTTAGACTGTCCTTTCAATGCACTTTTATATGATGCCGAACAAAATGACAGAAGGGCACATATAATTGTGGCAATCCTAATCCCATCCTCATGCATTATAACTTCCTTAATACTTGAATTTCGGGTGGGGGGGGGGGGGGGGGGCACTGTTACTGATTACCTCAGATCTAGAGCTGAAAAATATCAATATCAATATGCACAAAAGGCATTTTTGTTTACAACTTCCCTTTACCAGGTTTGTAAAGAGCACAAATATTATGTATATAGAAACATAGCATGTGTTGCCAGATAAGAGCCATCCAGCCTCTCCTAGTTTAAAAAAAAACAAAACACTTCTACTGGAAGACTATTCCATACATCCACTACCCTCTCAGTAAAGTAATACCTTCATTAGTCCCTGGCCTTATCTTATATCTAGGATAGCCTTATACCTATCCCATGCATGATTAAACTCCTTCACTGTATTAACATCTACCACTTCTGCTGAAAGACTATTCCATGCATCCACAACCCTCTCAGTAGAGCAATACTTCCAGATATTACTTTGAAACCTTTGCTAATTTTAGACTATGCCCTCTAGTTTTTCTTCTTTTAAATATACTTTCCTCCTTTAATGTGTTGATAGCCTTTATGTTTTTAATTGTCTGTCATATTCCCTTGGTCTCATCTTTCTGACAAAATATACATGTTAAGATCCTTTAATCTTTCCTGGTAAGTTTTATCCTGCAATCCATGTACAAATTTAGTAGCCCTTCTCTGAACTCCTTCCAATGTATCAATAACCTTCTGGAGATACGGTCTCCAGTACTGCGTACAATACTCCAAGTGAGGTCTCACCAGCGCTCTGTACTATACTCCAAGTGAGGTCTCACCAGCGCTCTGTACAATACTCCAAGTGAGATGTCACCAGCGCTCTGTACAATACTCCAAGTGAGGTCTCACCAGCGCTCTGTACAATGGCATGAGCACTTCCCTCTTCCTACTGCTAATACCTCTCCCCATGCAACCAAGCATTCTGCTAATACCTCTCCCTATGCAACCAAACATTCTGCTAATACCTTTCCCTATGCAACCAAGTATTCTGTCAATACCTCTCCCTAAACAACCAACCATTCTGCTAATACCTTTCCCTATGCAACCAACCATTCTGCTAATACCTCTCCCTATGCAACCAAGCATTCTGCTAATAACTCTCCCTATGCAACCAATAATTCTGCTAATACCTCTCCCTATGCAACAAGCATTCTGCTAATACCTCTCCCTATGCAACCAATCATTCTGCTAATACCTCTCCCTATGCAACCAATCATTCTGCTAATACCTCTCCCTATGCAACCAAGCATTCTGCTATAATCTCTCCCTACGCAACCAACCATTCTGCTAATACCTCTCCTCTTAATTTTTTTTGAGAAATACTTTTTCATGCACTCAGAAATGTATAATAGAAAATGTAGACAATTTAAACACAAGGAGTTATACAATTACCAGAGGGGTCAATGCATAATGTATAAATGGAAATCCAAGAAGACTGGAAAATACTGCCTTTCGGAAACAAAGTGTAACATTCACAAGCCATGTGGAAGAACCTAATGCGATGAATTGGTTAGACTGAGTGTGTTAATGTAATGCACAAACACTGCAATAGACGTGTGCATTTTAAAAAGTCAATAGTATCAAACATTCTGACTATACATTTAAGAAAATGTACACATTAATTAAAACACTCAATATACAATCTGGGAGCAATCCTTAGCTGATACCTGTAAATACAGCTATTTTCTTTCCTTTTCACTGGAAGGCTACCTACATAATGAAACTTGTGTCATTAGTTGTGAGAAAGCTCATCTGGTTAGTTCAGAAAATGTACAGCTTGATCTATACAAAATGTGGCAGGTTCGCTTCATGGCAGGGTCAAGTTAGTCCTTCATTTTGAAGTTGTTCCACTGTAGTATGTAACGGAACATACCTGACAATAAGGACAGATCTCAATCGATTCTTCCTAGTAACATAATTGGAATATAATGTTATAGGAAATTAAACTTTTCTTAATGATGCCACTACATCCACTCTATGCATAAAATAAATATTTAAATCTCATTCATGCGACTAAGCTGTCTGTGGGTCTCTGGCTTTTGCACCTCTGTCCTCCGCTGTGTTTAAAGACTGTCCAGCATGCACATGCTCCATGAGGTCCATGTTTAAAATGGATCAGTGTTGTCTGGATTTGCATATGCCTAGCGAGTCCCTTGCAGTGGTGGTATCACTGTGAATGTGTGATTTCTGTATGAAAAGGCTGCCTCGCTTGTTTGGTGAGTGTCGATTTGTTTTTGATAATGCCGCTGCTATTGGCTTCTGTGAGTTATATAACAAAGGACTCCGGCTACTTTAATGCACTATTGGACCTTGGACAGAACCTTCAATGGTGGACCCCCTCCAGTAGTGGTACCACTCTGCTTACCTCATCGGAAGACTTTCCCCCCTCTCTATCCTCCACAACATTTTTTGAACATTTAGCTCTACTATTGGGAGGAGACTGAAATGTACTTTGGACAGCAACACAAGCAGAATACAGCACACAATATACACGAGGGAAATAAAGTAATACCCCCAGGGCTCTTCCAATCCCAAAAAAACAGCAAGCAAATGGAGAGACATTCTTTAACCTTCACAAATTAACAGGTAGCTGCTGAAACTCTCCTCGGGGAAATGGGTGGACACTTGAAAGGGAATTTAAATAATGGGAATAGTGTAGCACTATTCGAAAATGAAACCACATGATTTATTAGTTTACACTAACATAAAACCAGTGCAATAAAGACACAATCAAGCAGGTTACCCCATGCCTTCCTCTATGCTGAACATGGGGTCTTGCACACATACATCCAATGGCTTCCTGGCAGATAAATGGAAATCCAACAATGATGGAATCCACTGTTAAAGATGGTCAAAGCAATCCCGACAGCACATTGTATCTCACAGATACAAAATTGGTGTGGGTGGATCATATATCACTTTTTTCATTTGTTTTTTATATCTGCGGGGAAAGCTCCTGTTTGCTGTCCTGAGAGCGTGTCTGGGGAACATACCTACATTGCTCATGGGATAAAGTTGTCCTGCTTATACAATATTCTAAGGAGCAGAATTAACCAGGCATGTGATCATCTTTTATTCTAGATGTTGCAATGCAAAGGGTAAACTCCTATAAAGAGCCGATTGTTCTATGGAGCAGCATGCTATAGAGTTACAGAAAGCTGTGTCTCTCAGCTTCATTTCATGGTCATATGAAAAAGATGTTATGGATCTTAATTTCCTTTCTATTTTAATAGATCATCAGAGAGAAACAACACCTTCTCTTTATGCCTGAATACATTTAGATGTCTGCTGGACTCAATAAGGGGCTTTACTTGTATTATTTCATTAAAGCATGTCTATTTAAAATGCCTTCACTTGATGTAACTTTTCAATTAAACAGAACTGTGTTTTGCAGTTCACTGTGTAGGCCCCAGACGTGAGCAATGGGGTCCTAATTGTTTCCCATTTTATTAATATACATCACTTGAATTCACCATGCTAGGCCTTAATATCATTTAAATATAAGTTCAAGCTGCTGATGGCATACATCTCACATAATACTTGTGTCAGGAAAAAGGGTGATGAGGAGGTATGAAAAAAACAGATCTCAGAAACGTGAGGGCCACAGTTTGACCCCCTGGTGTATGGTATATATTGAATTAGCTCCAGAAGACTATTTGTTAAGATTTCTTTTAGAAGGAAATTAAGATTAGGGACCAAGTACATCACACAGGAAAAGGTAAAGAGAAAAAAAAATTGCGGATCCATATAACAAAATGACAAAATAACATCCAATCATCATTGTCTTTATATACAAATTACATCACATTACCTTTTATTTATATAGCACTAACAATTTAGGTAGAGCTGGCTACAGAGCACAGAAGGGAACTACGTACTAAGTTAGACAAACTAGAACAGACTGGTACAGGTCCTGGTAGAGAGTACTGCTCGCAGAGCTTACAATCTAGAGGGAATGGGTTACATGAGACACATAATGGAGTAAAGAGGACAGAGAGAAGGTAGTTGTAATAACAGTAATGTGGATGGTTGGCCAAAGATTAATTGTTTGCGTTCTATCAGTTGTAGGCTACCTGAATCTAACAGGGTTTGGGGACAGCGAGAGCTAGGTGGGATTAGCTAGAGGTAAATCAACCAGTATGCTAGTAGGATGGGTAGTAACCATCTTTAAAGAGATGAGGATTGAGGGACTTTTTAAAGTTTGAAAAGGAAGGTGAGAGCTGGATGCTCTGATGAAGGGCAGATTTATTTATCTTATATAAAAGGAATATTTATTATGTCTAGCCCACTCACAGGAGATTAAGGAAACACAAACCTTTTTAAGAATTCACCATTATTTTATAAGGATTTTCAAATGAAAGAAATACAAAACAATGGATGCCTTTAAACATAAGGTTGTTGTAATCGTTATGCTAATGCTATGTTCTAAAAGTTATGTAAGGATTTAATACAAATCCGAATGCAATCCTGTTTAGATTCTCAGTGGTGAGCTATAAGTTATGCAGCTGGCAAAATATCAGCTTAGATTTTGGTTTTATCTTTCTTAATGTGAGACATTTGAAGCCTCTCAGAATGCAGATCATGTGTGATGCCAGATGCAGAATTACAGGTCTAATTGCTAAGCTTCTAGGATCATGTCATAACTCATTTACACTGAAGTATTCAGAAATTGCCAACCTGAATCTGGATGGTAAAATCCTAGTAGGTGGCTTTGCAGAGAGTTGGAGACTTTAAAATCAATTTGCACATATAATTAAAAGCTCAGCATTGATTACATTTTAATTCTCTCATCGAGCTTGTGACTACGCTCTGGGGGAAGTAGATAATGACATCCCACCTTATCCAAAAAACTTGTGCAATACAGAATATGTCCTGCATGAGAATAGAGTTATGGACACTCCGAACCATTCATTTAATTACATTCATTCTTCTGTAGGATTTAGATGAATTGCCAAGGCATCATAACTAAAATTACAGAGATTTTATAAACAGTGTAACACTGATATTATCTGCTCATCTCTTTATCTCCGGTGTGAGCAAACCCAAAACAGTAGCCTTAGCTGGTGAAAAGCAGTCTTAAGCTTCCTCAAAATCTCATGTGCCCCAGTATTCAATGAAACAATCGGCATGGAAACTAATGGAAATTTACTTCTGCTTTTAGGACTTTGCACCAGAATCATGTAGTTTGTTTAAGTTGGAAAAAAAAGACTTGTGTCCTTCAAGTTCAACCACTTTCCTATTCCTTGTTTACCACTGCTGATCCAAAAGAAGTAAAAAAAACAAACAAACAGAACATTATTTTAGCAATTTTGAATTCTGCTTTCAGGGGGGAAATCAATGTATATAATGAATGTATATAATAACATACATAGCCCTTTATGGTCTGCTTCTTTGCAAAAGGAATCTAATGTCATTGAAGGCAGTGAATTTCATATCTTTATTGTCCTTAGAGTAAAAAATCCCTTCCGCTATCATAGACTAAATCTCCTTCCTTCAAGTCGGGTGACCTCTTGTCCTTTGTACCATTCTGTTAATGAACAGGTCTTTAGAGAGATCTTTGTATGGGTCCTTAATGATAGGTCACACAGCTTAAAGTCAGGTATTTTACATAAATTGAATTGTAATAAATTGCTTTCTTTTTAAAATACTTTTGATGTAAAACGTCTCAAAATATTTATATTTTCTATTAACAAATTATAACTAAAAATAAATGATTTAATGTGTCTTAGCAGTTAGCAAATTCTAGTAAAATGCATTCATTTGTAGAAAAACCTCACATGATTAATTTAGTAAATTCATAGAAAAAGTATCAACATTGCATAGACATGTATGTATTCTCTATTAATTCTGTGTGTGGGAGTAAATCATAGGGACTATCAGCACCATGGACAGCTCCTTCAATTATATGGACAGCTCCCTATACCATGAACACCTCTGAATGTTCAGTACCATGGATAGCTCCAAGCCCTCACCCAGCACCATGGATAGCTCCAAACCCTCACCCAGCACCATGGATAGATCCAAGCCCTCACTCAGCACCATGAATAGCTCCATGACCTCACTCAGTACCATGGATAGCTCCAAGCCCGTACCATTGATAGCCAAATCGTTCTACATACATATACACTACTGTTCAAAAGCTGGGGGTCAATTAGAAATGTTCCTGTGTGCATCTGATACCCATGTAAGCCGCTTCATAACACATATCTATCTGGTATTTTTCTCTTGTTCATGTGTCTGATGTTCCTCTACTACAACCTGCTTTTTGAGCAATGCTAAAAAGTTTAAAAAGCTAGAGGATATCCAACACAAGAACCTCTGAATGATGATACTTCTGACTAATGTGTATTATCTATGCTTCAAAACAGCTCTTAGCTCTGAATTTATTTCTATTGGGGAAAATAATGACACCTGGTTTGAACCACTAATTACTACACTATAATGGCAATATGTCTCCTTCCCTATGCATAGTCCAAGAAAAGTGCAAAATAAGTCAAAATCATTTTGTAACGATCTGTGCACACCCTCAATTGCTTTACTGTTAGCTAATCCAAATGTATCATTTACAAAGGCAATGTCCTGACTGTACTCATTTGATGTGTGTTATCATCTGAAACAAGAAAGTAAGTGACCCCAAACTTTTTAATGGTAGTGATATTCACACCGCTCGGCCATAACAGTATGACCACTGACAGGTGGAAAGCCAACAGAGGCAGTGTGATGCTTTGGACTGACAGGTGGCAAGCCAACAGAGGCAGTGTGATGCTTTGGACTGACAGGTGACAAGCCGGCGGAGGCAGTGTGATGCTTTGGACTGACAGATGGCAAGCCAGAGGAGGCAGTGTGATGCTTTGGACTGACAGGTGGCAAGCCAGTGGAGGCAGTGTGATGCTTTGGACTGACAGGTGGCAAAGCGGTGGAGGCATTGTGATGCTTTGGACTGACAGCTGGAAAGCCAACAGAGGCAGTGTGATGTTCATGTGATGATGCAATGTTCTGCTGGGAAACCTTGGGTCCTGCCATTCACGTGGATGTTACTTTGACACGTACCACCTACCTAACCATTGTTACAGATCATGTACAACCTTTCATGGAAACGATATTCCCTGATGGCACTGGCCTCTTTCAGCATGACAATGCACCCTGCCACAAAGCAAAAATGGTTCAGGAATGGTTTGAAGAACACAATAATGAGTTCAAGGTGTTGATTTGGCTTCCAAAATCCCCAGATCTTAGTCCCTCTGTGGGATGTGTTGGACAAACAAGTCCGATCCATGGAGGCCCCACAGTATATCTTCCAGAGCTTAAAGAGCTACTGCTAACATCTTGGTGCTAGATACCAAAGCACACCTTCAGAGGTCTATTTGAAGACCTCTGAAGTCAATGCCTCAATGGGTCAAGGCTGTTTTGGTGTCAAAACCTACACAATATTAGGCAGGTCATCATAATGTTATGACTGATCGGTGTATATACACATATTTACAATGTACATAAAAATGTGTATTTTATATACATGTTATATAAGCACACATAGACTGTTAGTTGAAACTCTTGGGTTTTCAACTGCTATTGTCCTCTTTCCATGATATAAATATGCATTCTCCAATGTATAATAGATTAGAAATAGAAGCAATGACTAATGTTCTGTGCGCGGACAGTAGTCTCAGTGCTGACCACAATTAATTGGAAAGGATGTGTCTCTGGTGAACTGTTAATATATAATTACTTTAAAAATCCATATAAGTATTTTCATTAACTGTGAGTAAGAGCACGATACCCTTGTTTTTTTCTCTCCTATATTTTTACTTTGTTTATTTTCTTTTTCTGACTGATGAATTGTTTTAATATTGACATTTAGTATCCTGACCATCATGAGAGTGTATCCCTGATTCCTTTCCTTTTAAAATACTTGATCCTGTTATTTTGAGACTTTGATAATAGTGGCATTGTATGTTCTGAAATCATAGGGGTATATGTCTCATTTCACGAATGCTTAGGTTATTTATAAAATGATAAAGCATCATTCATTTTTCAAGCTGGTACAGTAAGGTCTTCATCACTGTCTTGCATAAACTCACACAATCATGCAACTACAAAATATAATATATGGGAGAGTACAGTTTAAATGCATAAAGGGAATCAACACAGTGAAGCGGGAGAGTGTATTTAAAAGAAGGACTACAACAGCAAGAGGTCATCATTTTAAATTAAAGGAGCAAAAAGTTTAAAAGTAATATCAAGAAGTATTACTTTTCTGAGAGGGTAGTGGATGTATGGAATAGTCTTCCAGTAGAAGTGGTAGAGGTTAATACAGTGAAGGAGTTTAAGCATGCATGGGAGAGGTATAAGGCTATCCTAGATATAAGATAAGGCCAGGGACTAATGCAAGTATTACTTTACTGAGAGGGTAGTGGATGTATGGAATAGTCTTCCAGTGGAAGTGGTAGAGGTTAATACAGTGAAGGAGTTTAAGCATGCGTAGGATAGGTATAAGTCTATCCTAGATATAAGATAAGGCCAGGGACTAATGAAAGTATTACTTTACTGAGAGGGTAGTGGATGTATGGAATAGTCTTCCAGTGGAAGTGGTAGAGGTTAATACAGTGAAGGAGTTTAAGCATGCGTGGGATAGGTTTAAGGCTATCCTAGATATAAGATAAGGCCAGGGACTAATGAAAGTATTACTTTACTGAGAGGGTAGTGGATGTATGGAATAGTCTTCCAGTGGAAGTGGTAGAGGTTAATACAGTGAAGGAGTTTAAGCATGCGTGGGATAGGTATAAGGCTATCCTAGATATAAGATAAGGCCAGGGACTAATGAAAGTATTACTTTACTGAGAGGGTAGTGGATGTATGGAATAGTCTTCCAGCAGTAGTGGTAGAGATTAATACAGTGAAGGAGTTTAAGCATGCATGGGATAGGTATAAGGCTATCCTAGATATAAGATAAGGCCAGGGACTAATGAAAGTATTAGATTGCTGAGAGGGTAGTGGATGTATGGAATAGTCTTCCAGTAGAAGTGGTGGAGGTTAATACAGTGAAGGAGTTTATGGATGCATGGGGCCTAGATATAAGATAAGGCTAGGAACTAATGAGTGTATTCACTCATTCTTCATTTTTTTAAATGTATTTATTTGAAATTAGGCAGAAATTGGTCAGACTAGATGGGCCGAGTGGTTAATATTGGTCGACACCGTATTTGTTTATACAGTTCTGTAAAAACAGCCCTGATATATGCACAAATCCTAGTAACAGTGTGATACAGTTACATTGTAGATCATAAAGGAAAAATGGGAAACACAATGTTACTAGCTACACTAAAAAATAGACTATGCCATTTATAAACATATTTCCAGATTTCATAAATGCAAAAGATACATTCAGAACTTAAAATAATTAGAAAAGTCAGTGAAATACATGAAGAGGTTAGGTGCAAATAAGTCGGTACTTAACATAAAGACCAAGTAAGGTAATGGAACATGAAATGAATTATACGTATCTAGTGTTGTCTGCAGTCTCATAAGTATAATTCCTAGATCATTAGCTAACTATAGACCTAAAGATCGTGTTTTTCTACCGATGGGAATGGAAACGTGTTAGTGAATAATCTCGAAAGTCACTGCACATGCATTGAATAGCAGACGTTATCATTAACCAACTTAATGGTCGTCATTTAGCAAACTCATGTGGATGAAAATCTGAGTTGACCCTGCTAGGATTTTAACCAACATCTTTAGTCCTTTGTACTGAAAGGAAACAATTAAAATTCATCTGTTGTGACGTCCGGAGCTATCCTTACCAGTGAGGATGTGTTCAATGCTGAAATCCTTATGTACCAGTTATATAGTCAGAACAATAGATCTATAAAACCGGCACACAAGGAATTCACACAAAAAAGTGGTGCTATCTTCGTGTGTGACAATGTATAAAATGAATCCCAACAAGAGTTGAGCTCTTGCACACACTTTTTTGGGTGCTCTCATGTTTTTAGCACAAAAGAACAGGTGCATCAAAAGTGTTAGGAAACTCTTTTGCCAAATCCATTTAATCAGAGCTGCTATTTCCCAGAACAAGTGAATCATTTAAGAAACCTGATCTGTGTCAGTAAAAACCAGAAACAAAACTTTCAATGTTTGTAATGTTGCTCTACTTGTTGTTGGCTGTGATAATGGGTCATTTTCTATTGACATCACCCGGGGGATTTATCATTTGTGTCCACACATTTTTTTAAAGCTTTATTTTGCACAGAAACACTCTATAGTTCACAGCTAGAGCAATGCTTCATTTAGATTTCCATTGTAAAGTGACCTCTGGAGAATCCATCATGATAATGAGACTGGATGATTTCTCTCAGTTTGACTTACAGATCTGCCCTAGCTGTACGATGATGGATCTCTGACATGGACATGCTTTCTTAAAAGAACACACCTAGAGGCAAAAGGTGATATGCAAATGCCTACCCAGAATCCCTTGTGGTGGTTATAGCACTGTAAATGTGAGGTTTCTGTGGGAAAAGCAAGATGTTTGTTTGATTTGGTTTCTGCTACCCATTCTATAAAATAATCCTTCCGATTTAACAGTTTGGAAATTATAGAAATGCCGAGGGTTTGTTCAGGAGTCCAAATAACATTAATTTGTAGTGTTTATACATTAACTGGCTTCTCACTTTCTGAGTGCCTGTTGGTTTGCACCCATGTAGTCTATTGGTTACATGACTCCTGAACCCATGATAAGAAGGAATCACCGTGTCATATCCTCATGGAGAGGGAAAGGTCAAGCCAATATAATAGCCTGAGAGCATCACTCCCTAAATATATATTTTCGAGAAAGATACAGATTATTTCAGTTAATTTATTATTTATAAAGGTCATGAGTTGGACAGTGTATTACAGTCAGTGTGGACATTTCTTGGACTTTGCCCTATCACCCACACAGTCTTATGAAGTCATTAAGATCTTAATTTTAAGTTGCTTACTAGAGAGTGGCCAAATGTGGCACTCCACATTTAGAAAAAAGTCTGTTCCAAATTAGTTAAATGAGATTTGGCTCAGACTCCCTGATTTCCATACATCAGCCCACCATTACTTGTAATCAGTATTTACCATTAGGGTTGGGAGACGGATCCTTGCCAGCTGGGGGGTTGATAATGGAACAAAGAGGTGTCATGGTGAATGGCCAAGATATGGCCACAGAGCCGGCAAGTGGTTGGCATTGGTAAGCTGGAGAGGTTAAGTGAGGTCATAGACTAGGGTGGAGGGGAGCCCCCCATGGTAGTTGTTAGTTATACTATGTATAGTTAGCTATTGAAGTTAAGTGGCTGGCAAAGAGTAGTTATATATGTTAGGCTGTATTCTACTTGAAGTTTAAACATTATGGTGTGTGCCTAATACAGTTCCTAACTTGGTGTTTTAATAAAGAGCTGTGGCCTATTTTACACCAGAATCAAGTCTCATGTCCAATTACTGGGAAGGTAAGATGGGGGATGGATTTGGGATACAGTGGCCACCCTCTTCCTCCATATATGTGGATGCCAGATTGAGTCTGTTTACTACAAATCATAGGAGTGGTATCTACATTGCTTGCGATCATACTTACATGGGTGTCTTTTTTATGTGTTACATTTTTCTGATACAATAAATAGCATTGCACCATGGAAATGTAGTTTCTTTTGTAGGTAACATATCCCATAGAGGAATACATTTTATCTAGTTCAAAGACCGGGCAGAAATATATTACACACTGATTTGACACATTTTACCTTTGATCTGGGTTTAATAGGGGAACTTTCCCGAAAGTTAGAAATGTGTCTCTTCCAACATATTACTGGGCTGTTACAGAATTACACTAGATTTGTTTTTTTCTTTTTTAAACATACGGAAGATTCTGTCAACTTTTGCTCATTCATGTTTCACAATGTTTTATGATTATTTTATACACAAGGCAGGAGGCAGGAACCAAACATGTTCTATCTGTATAGGAAGGTAGGTTGCCAATCAATGACATATTCTGTGACATTCTTAGGCATATAAATGTAGTACTTATCATCACACTGTTACACTTGTTATTTAGCAAGCTTCAGCAATGCAGTCTCTGCATTTTTACTGATGGCTTGCACACCTTAAAGATATGACTTGGACAGGCTACAATATGCCTAGACTTTCAGACACTCTGACCTCAGTTACTGTGCTGTCCACCTATTAAATAGTACTAAAACTTGTACCAGCCTAGCAATCCTGCTAGAACCTTAAACCCCAAAGTGTTTTTTCTTCTCCAGTAAATTAGAAAATCTATTTCCTTTCCTTCGATAGAGTCCAGTCTGTTTTATATCCCGTTTAGAATCTTTCTGTGCTTCTCTGTGATAATTCAGTAATGGATAACTGATCTCTCTCCGCATTACCTTCCCAAACGTCCTCTTTTAGCTCTCTAATTGTCCCCTGAATATACACTGTGTTCTACTGGCACATCCTAATGAATAGATTTTAAACTTTTTGCCACAGGAAATAAAATTATTGATTCTAATTTTTTTAGCCATTACTGTACCATAAAAATCAATACTTTTTGGATTGTCTATTATAAACCTGATGGTATATATATGGAGGATTGTTTTCCAATGTTCTAGTTAATTCTACTATTGATTAGATATTTAATTTCTTATCTCAATGATAAATCATTTCCTAAATTTGTATATATGATTTTAACCTAATGTAGTATTGATTACAAAACTATGCTCTTTAAAAGAAGTATTTTTAATAATAACTCAATGTGCCATCTGTATCTTTATTTAACTTGGTTTGCACAATTGTTTCATTTAATAAAATAAATATGTATTTTACGTCATAACTGGATGACTGGTTTTGTTTTGTAATAGACTGTATAGTCAACAACATTTATATTCAATGCGCACTATATCCTCCCATTCATTTATTAAAATAGTTTGTTTTATATATTTACATATATACATAAAATATCTTTTAATACTTAGATAGATTAATATACCCTATGCTCTCACACATGTGCATAGTAATCTCCTATTAAATGTCAGATTCAATTGAAATATTGAGTTCTACCTACACTGATCAGCCATAGTATTACGACGGCTTGCCACCTGTCAGTCCAAAGCATCACACTGCCTCCGCCGGCTCTCCACCTATCAGTGCAAAGCATCACACTGCCTCTGCCGGCTTGTCATCCGTCAGTCCAAAGCTCACACTGCCTCCACCGGATTGCCACCTGTCAGACCAAAGCATCACACTGTCTCCGCCGGCTTGCCACCTGTCAGACCAAAGCATCACACTGCCTCCGCCGGCTTGCCACCTGTCAATCCAAAGTATCACACTGCCTCTGCCAGCTTGCCAATTGTCAGTCCAAAGCATCACACTGCCTCCACCGGCTTGCCACCTGTCAGACCAAAGCATCACACTGCCTCCGCCGGCTTGCCACCTGTCAGTCCAAAGCATCTCACTGCCTCCGCCGGCTTGCCACCTGGTCAGTGGTCATAATTTTATGGATGATCGTTTTATGTGTATACTTGATCTCCCATATATATGGGAATAGCATTGCATGTATGCTATATATTGTAGAACAAGTTAATCAAAGTATTTTATTCTTGTTTTCTCTGTAATATTCCTCATTTAGAAAGATATTCTTTTGTAGCCCAATGTTTTGTTGAGGAATGTAACATTATAATACATATTATTCAATGCATCGATTTTCCAAGACATCAAATTAAAAGCAAAGTCAAAACTATGTTTTCTTTTTATAAATAAAAGTCTACATGAAATAAACATCATGCTTTTTGAATTATATTTCTAACCCTTTACAAAATATTTTTATTGATATACTTCTTTCTAATATCATGTTCCATGCTTGCTGATTCACCAGTGACCTGAGGATGTTACAGTAGTAATACCTTCCGCGCACAGATACATTTACTACACAATAGCCTTTCCAATGTGTTGTGTTTAAAAAAAACGGCAATTCCTCCTTTGACTGCAAATGTACGTATAGCTGAATTAATGAATTCTGACACATGGAAAGGTCACTGGGAGAGCAATGCTTTCTAAACACTACACAGTTTGTCAAATGAAACCCTCCAAGTACAAGAAAATGTTGCAGTAAAACATTGATAAATTACCAAATGTAAGTCATAGAAAGAAAATGTAACAATTATTTCACTCAATTTAAAGTGCTCTTTTTACCTTTAGTCCTATTTTAAAAGTTAATTATCTACACATAGTGGAGCCAGAATTAGGCATTGGTCGTCTCCTGCGGTTAAACCTTTTTTGCTCTTCACATCACAGGCCCATGTTTCCCTGATATGTCGTCCAGTTCTTGGCAGTCTAGGGAAGGTGAAGGCAGATCAGAATATTACCAATGTGCATCATGTTGGCTGAGAAATCAAGGCAAGAGAGATGTCCAACGTTAATGCTGAGCCTTATTACAACCTCTGTAGTAATTCCAACTAACACCATTTAAGCTTAGACCAAAGTTGTGAAAGGTGTAACAAGAGGATGATTTGTCTATTGTCTCTAGTTCTGGGTCTGATAGTAGTGGATCGTTGACAGTCTCAGGAAGATACCCATATTGTTACAAAGGGAAATCCACCTCCATAAGCACAACTGACTTTCTAGTCGGAAGAAACTGGTGAATTACTTGACACAAAGAACACAACTATCAATGATGTCACCCAAGGGAAGGGGGGCAAGGTGGGCAAGAGGAATGAAAGGGCTGGGGCTGCATCACTGTTCAGTTTAAAATACACTAGTGCATAGAATGTTGTATCTGTCTTCCCTAATGCCTTTGTGTCTTGCCTGTGTGGCTACATCTCCCTGTAATCATCGGGGGTGGGCTGTTGAAGTTGCACTATGGGCCACTAACTTGTTTCTGCATCCCCTTGGTCCAAAATTTGCCAGTCCTCCCCTAATGTCCAACAACAGAACATACTTTATTTTTGTTTGTGGACAACCACATAATGCTCCTTAAACACCTTTTTTAATATTGCAACAACTTTGTCGTTTTGATAGTTTTCTTTTAAAATGTGATTTAAAAATAATAATGGCATTGCTGTTTTCAGAGATCCCATTAAATGTCACAAATGTAATACACTCAACACCCACCATCATAAAAAGATTTTAAAAATAAACAAAAATCTGTGTTTGCCTGTATTAAGTGATTTATTTTGTTAATTTGCTTCATGCATAATCCCTTTAATTCACCTACTTGCAGAGATTCTGTAACCTCTGCTGGGACTACACAGATTTTCTGTTTATTACAAATTAAATTGAAATGATTAGCATTACCACGGAACACCACCAAAATCACTCCATGACAAGATTATGTTAAAATTCATTAACAGGCCTATTAGAAGTGTAATTATATTCATAAACCCCAGTGACTTTGAGCCGAAAATGGACCCTTCTTTCCAGAAATGGTCTTGTATAAATATCACAAATAATTCAAAATATTAAAAATATTTTTTTTATTAAAATTACTAAATAGTAAAACAAAGTTGTAAAGTATGCAATGTCTGTTTCAAACTTAAACTATGTAACAAGAGATAATTAATGCTGAACATTTAGTTAAAATTAGTTTTTCTTTTTTTTAAATAATCTGGTCAACAATGGGTGCAAAAATCAATAAAAACTAGATTTGGACTATATCACTGTTTTATTAAGGCTCATTTACAAAAATTAATATTTAAAGGTTATCATGTTTGACAAGTAGGTCTACAGTATGTATTTTTATATATTCTGGTCATCCGACTTTCATCACTACCACATGATGGAATTCAAAGTCATGCATCCCCCCAGGAAATACTGTACAAACCCCTTAAAAAGAGTGGGCAATACGCAAATCCCTTAAGAGAGACAAATGTGGTAAACTATATTTTTAGAAGACATTGGATATGCTCCTTCTTCATATTAAAATTAAACTTTGTTTTTATAAGCACTAATTATAGTGAAAATCAATTAATTGATTACATTATTGATAGAACAGTACAATAAAAAAACAATGATAATAATATTCTATAAACAACGGTGAGAGGTTTCACATTTGTATGAATTACACCTAATCTGTAGGGGTTATTTTTGAGTTCACCATTCAGATCTTCAAGATAGTATTACTTTTTTTTCACATATCCATGCTAGTATTTTTATTCAGCTTTTAAATTTATAACATTGTTATGCTTAGAACAATAAAGGTTACGTTTTAAAATGTAGAGGGGGTATATGAAATCTCTTGACTTTTCAGTTAATGTTCAATTTATGGGTTAATCCCTTCTAGCTTTCACATTTTTTACTATTTCAAACCACGTTTTTTAACCTGTTGTTGAAGGCACAATATGACTAAACCTCAATATTAAGAAAAAAACATAAATTAAAATATAATTGTATCCTATAATGGGATCAATTATGTTTCCACTACATTATCTTACAGACAGAGACAGACAAAGTGTCTGTGGCATGTGTCCTTTGATAGTCCATAGAACATCATTACATTATTCATCAGATAATTGCATTACATGACCACCATGAAACATGTAGGGGACTACTCCTGCTTACAAGACATTTTACGTAACAGATTTGTAAGTCAGCTCATCCAATTTGGGGAAGAAGACGTACAGAGAAAGCTTCAGAAAATAAGTCCAAAGGTTTATAGACTAATGTGTAGGAATTAACACAGAAAGAAGATCTTTACAAAGATAGAACAGTCTCTGACTAATAACAATTAAATACTCTTAAATTATTTGGCAATAACAAAAAACATGTTTTCAAAAGTACAAGTGCATATGAAAAAGACTCAAGAGTGATAGGACCAGTTAAAGAAAAACCTCCTATAATTCATTACCAAACACCCAGCAGCTAGCCTGCAGGTCATCATTTCTCAATTTGAGCATATCATTTGCATCCAGGTCCACTTTACTTCGGATC
Organism: Pelodytes ibericus; assembly: GCA_036172795.1. Taxonomy (NCBI): domain Eukaryota; kingdom Metazoa; phylum Chordata; class Amphibia; order Anura; family Pelodytidae; genus Pelodytes; species Pelodytes ibericus. Next base: position 848,521 of record CM069868.1, read on the forward strand.
TTTGGTCCGGCTCCTCCTAGTAGTCTTACCATAGCTGGGCCTTGTTGGGGCACAAGGTGTGCACTGAAAGTTTTCTAAAGCTACCATTCTGTAACCATTTACTCGGATACCTACCTTCTTCATTAGGTAGATGTTACATTTTACCAAGGACACTTAAGGAGATCTTTCCACAACTTGAAGTATGCACCTTATTTTTTTATGTTTTGGGAGCCTCATGATATTTAGGTTTTCTCTGTACCTACTGGGATGGCTGTGTAATTACTAATCATTTATATATCTTTATTCACATTTTTGTTCTTTTTTATATATATCTTACATCTCATATTTTATTTAATACCTGGTTGGTATAATTTTATTAATTTCCCTGATTCTATTAGAATATTTATTACTGATTCCAGTTTTCTGTAACAGTACTGCCATGTTATTCATGTAAAATAAACATAAGGTTTTTTTTATACTCAAAATAAGATGAGAGCAATGCTCCCCTCGTTGCACCTGATACTTTTATAAGTGTGCAGACCCATACAATTACTTCATCAAAGCTCTCTGTAGTCACATAAATTAAATGGAATTACACAGGAACTGAAGTTGTCTTTTCAAGGATTGCTGTAACATACATTGAGTTTCTATATTATTTTCCTTGTGGTGTTTAGGATTAGAGTCTCTCTCGAATTTAAGCATCACAACTGCAATGATTCCTTCAAAGCCTAAGTAAATTCCAGTGGTCGTTTGAGGGCAAGTAATTGAAGATAGGAGTTTGACATATTCCGTTTCAAGGTTTTTCACACATAATAGAAAACTAACATTCAATAATTTATACCTTCTGGGAAAATCACTAGATTACTTTATTTTTCAGATGTCCTTTTTTTATATGTTCACAATCGGTTGATAGGATCACATTGCTCCCTATGAATTTCAAGTTACATCATGTCCTTTAGAAAGCGATACAGCAATGAAGGCAGGTTGTTTGGCTGAACAGATTTCAAATACATATAATCTGTAACAGAAGAACATTGCTAGGTTGTGTTGTAGAATTCCAAGGTGGACCCTATCTCGAGTTCTAAATTCAAGGTTGAGGTCTTCGAGACGTTGAGTATTTCATGACTATTTGGATGTTCCTCGTTTCTTTTCATGAAAAGACTTGAAGCCTTTGATTGTACAAATGTATCTTGTGAAGTTGAAGGTGTTTATAGCATTGATCAACATCTCAGGCTCTCTACAACCTACAATCTTCACTCTAAAGATAATGAACGATCATGAGCCTGTCTTGACAGCAGAAAAGTTAATAGATTAACTTTTAAATGAATGCATTTACAGACAACTGCAGTCGCCAATCATGGGGAAAATCCATGAGGACTATTTGTGTGCTAAACCGCAATATATTTATAAAAAAAATACAAAGTGTGATATTTATACTTACGAATGAATGGCATGACCAGGACTTACTGGGTAAGATTGCTTGCTGCGCAAATGCACCATCCATAGAATCTGTTTAATTCTCAGGTTTGCGGATTCAATAGCTCAGTGTCGACGCAGATTTCAATCCTTCCAAGTTATATAAAAGCGTCTCACCTCCATATGGTCATTGTTAAGCTTCATCAACTTGTGAGAATGTTCCCACTTAGTCCCTCGTTACTTATACACGCTCCATTTTTGGTATCCTCCCTGCGTACGCCTAGTGGAAAGGCGGAAGCTTTTACAGCCACCCTGTTACCCGTTTCTCTAGGTATGGAGCCGGAAATGAATTCATAGATCAAATGTAGATACAGGCATAAACAGATACCTGGGGGTCATGAATAAATCTCCCACACTGGCAGGTGTCTGGGAGGTTATAAAAAGGAACACTCAGTGCTTGTTGTACATAACGGCAACTGCATCATTATAGTATGCTTTATACATAGCTACAAACGCAGAGAGCGCCATTATTTGGTGCTATCAACTTGTGCTCCGTATTTATACATGAACCCCATAGTTTACTGAAAGATTAATTAATTGAGCAATAGATAGATAGTAATATATATGTGTTTTAGATGTTCCATATGAAATCATGACTTTCTTACAGTTGGTCTTAACTGTCTCATCGGGATGGGCAATGTTAATTGGAACATCGTCATGCCCTGGAGAAGACTTTCAATTTAAACATAGAAACTTATATTAAAATAGCAGTGAGTGCCCATAATTCAGTGATCCAAGGAAACAGATGTTGAGTCCTATAGTGCACAGTGGCTTAAAGATCCATTACTGTTTAGTTTCAAGCAACCCAAGTGTTTCCTGAATAAATTAAGGACGAGATTTATTTAGCATTTTATCGCTATGTTATCCTTGAGACCAAATGAATTAGGCATTGAAAGCGCACTTTACTGTTACATAAAGAAATATACCGGACGGGGTGATATAACTCACTGGTAACTTAGACAAGCGGACGCGGAGAACATTCTCTGCTACGTGTACGCAAACCTAATCTGCTTTCCAATACAGATTTGATTGTACAGTTTCTATAGCAACTGGGACATCAAAAGTGATTATTGTTTTTAGGAGGGGAGCAATTATTTATAATCGTCTTCCTATTGCTAATGTAATGTGAAAAAGGTTTCTGTGTTTAGATATATTTTAACTCGACATCAAAGGGGCATTTTATGTCTGTTTAAAGGGACTCTGTCGCCTAAATGTTTCTTATGCCATGAATGTGAAGAATAAAACAAAGAGATCAAAAATGGTTTGTATGTTCTGTTAGCACAATTGAAATCCAAGGCATATATTTAGAGAAAACTAGATGTGTCTGTGGTGGCTCCTGTTTTTGGCATTGCAGTTACTTTACATATCAATCCACACTTTAGGGTGATCACATCGGTCATTTTATGAACAATGTAAACTGCAGGGGCTGTCATCAGTACAATATAGATGGGTCTGCCATCATTAATTTACCCAATGCAGTCCTGAATGTACACTACCGATAAAGTCATGTTTGGGGTCACTTAGGAATTTCCTTGTTTTCCATGAAACATACATCAAATGAGTTACAAAATGAATAAGAAATGCAGTCAAGACATTGGTTTTTCAAATGATAAACTTGGATTAGCTAACACAGCGTGACACTGGACACAGGAACAATGGCGGCTGATAATGGGCCTCTGTCGCCCATTATCATGTATGTAGATAGTCCATTATAAATCAACCATTTCCAGCTATAATAGTCATTTACAACATTACCAATGTCTACACTGTAATTCTGATCTATTTGATGTTATTTAATTGGACATAACCTGCTTTTATTTAAAAAAAAAAAAAACAGGGACATTTCTTAGTATCACCAAACATTTCATGGTTGTCTCTTAATACAATGGTAGTGTGGTTATGCTACATTTCTCTAGATTTGGTTACTGGGTAGTATTAACCATTTTCATCTGTAGTTTAATGAGGAGACAGCAATAAATAAATAGATCAAAGGTAGGTAATGAGTTAAAAAATACACAGGGGTTAATGTATAAAAACTACCACAATGACAAGCGTCGGGGAAGGGACACAAGGCACAATTTGCTACTATATGTATATATATAAATCACTTTGTATATTCTATATTTACACTGCAAACAATGGTAGGTTATGGGACCCAGTTTCTTTAATAGTAGAGGCTGTTCACTTAAAGGGAATTACAAAAAAGGGGCATTCATAGCTGGAATGGAAACATTTACTAACTCATCTATTTTCAGACTTGAAATTAGATATTTTTTCCGTGTGTCTTTATTTTAAAAGCTCTCTCTACTTGAGATTTCTTTTTTTTTAATTATTTTAAATGGCTGTACAATGAGAATATATATATCTTGTTATATAAAACTGCACAGGCTATATTCAAGTGGTATAGTGAATAAGCATTTCTGTAAATATACATTCTTAACTATTCCACTTGAGATTTCTAATATGTTTGTATGGTTTGTTTTTTCCTGGGCAGATTGGGGACAAGAATCATCATCAGACAGTTTTATCACTTACTTTTCCTGATCCCTTACAGTGGCATGCTGTAAAATTATTAAAGCCCAGAAAATCACAGGTTTCTAATTGGAAATTATTCTAAATTTCCAATTTTATCACTAATATTTTCTTGAGTTGTCTGCTTTGTATTGTTATAATGTTGAATCGGATGGAGTGTTTCTAGTTCCACTCCAATGAAATACTGCTGTCATGTATTAAGTGTTACAAAACTACTTGATAATATCAATAAGAGAATATATACTGATCTGCCCTAATATTGTGACCACATGTCTAATATTGTGTCCCCTTTTTCCACCAAAACAGCCCTGACTCGTTGAGGAATGGATCCACTAGACCTGTGAAGGTGTGCTGGGGTAACTGGCACCAAGACGTTAGCAGCATATCCTTTAAGTCTTGTAAGTTGTGAGGTGGGGCCTCCATGGATCGGACTTGTTTGTTCAGCACATCCCACAGATGCTCGATTGGATTTAGATTTGGGAAATTTGGAGGCCAAGTCAACACCTTGAATGTTATGTTATGTTCCTCAAACCATTTCTGAACCATGTTTGCTTTGTGGCAGGGCACATTATCCTGCATGAAGATGGTCTGCATGCTTAGGTATGTGGTACGTGTCAAAGTAACATCCACATGAAATGGTAGCGAACATTACCCATAGCATCACACTTCCTCTGCCAGCTTTCCACCGGTCAGTGGTCATAATGTTATGGCTAATCGGTGTAAATAGAAACATAATGAACAGCATTAAAACAAGGGAGATGGAAGCTGTGAAAATAATTTAGTAACTTCAATATTAGGAGAGAAAGGAAATATACCGGAATGACCAAGAATGTTACTCTAGCTTAGAGAGTGCTTTCCCATACAACAAAATGATAGATCAACTGCTCGTAATGAACTACTGATTCCACCCTTTCACCACGGATTGTCAATAAATCATGTATGACACCTTCAGGTCACCAAAGCACAATAAAGGATTGTGAACTATAGTATCGATCTCAGGGAAATATTTTTAGCTTTGATTTCGCTATCATCAAAACATCAAAAAAGATTGTTTCAAAGAACAATATCATGCAGCAAAAATCTATTGTATATCAAAGTAGTTTAAATCAAATTAGCATCATTTAGTTTTACATTTGTTTAGACAAGTGTTTTTTACAGACATCCACACAGGTAAAGGGTGAAATATTACCAAGATATTTGTAAATGTTTATTATATACTGATTTATAAGAGGGAGGTGAGCATCCTACGTATTAGATAATAATGCTTCCAATGTCTTCTTGGATGAGCTAAATATAAAATGACGGTCATGGATTTATGTAGATATTTAGTTTTTTGATTATAGCCTTAGAATATTTGTAAGGACAGCAGTATTATGTAGAGCCTACTGAGCTAGACTCCTACACACTGGCCGCTTGGACTACCCCAAAAACATCTAATACACATTAGCATATAATTAACAATATTTTTTAAGGGTACTGTATCACCTAAACATGGTTTATATTGTGAATGTAGAGAATAAAGAATGATCCAAAATGAACTATACATTGTGTTTGGCGAATTGCACCAAATGCCTAAATTATACAAAATGGGGTTTACATGTCTGTGTGGTATCTTGTTTATGGCGTCACCTGTGGTTTGATATACAAATTAACTAGTATTCAATGCAAAGTTTGCATATCAAGCCCCAGATAACGTTTTAAGTAGGATACAGCACAGATACATTTTAAACACCTTTTTTTGTAAATTAGGCATTTGCTTCCAATTCTGCTAAGACAGAGTATAGATGAATTTTGATAATTGTTCATCTCTACCATTACACAATGAACAATAGTCAGGTGACAGTGTCCCTTTAAAATGTACCAAATATTGTCATGGAAAACACATAGTTAGAATTATACTTTTTCCCTCCGGCGCTTCATCTGGCCATCCAGAAATAGTTCATCTAAGCAACACCCTCCTTTCCAATTATTAAATTACTGCTCTGACAGAAACAAACCCCCCAAATTGTACACATAAGATGATATCTTCTCTCAAGACTCATAAATCCATTTTGGATGTTTTTCTCTCTCTGGTTTTATGGCAATAACAGTAACTGTTACCATACCCCTTTTGTCACATTTCTGTGGGATATAATTCATCAGATCTGGGCTAAATATAATTAAAAAATTTATTTTGAACAGTGCTTGGTCACACAGAAAAATGAGTCAATGGATACAAGTGAAAAATTAGGAAGCCATTTTGGTTTCCCAAGAGTGGTCAAGCCATTCCTACCTACTGTCGCTTTACCGGCGGAGAATGGTATCTGCCACTTTTGCGTAGACTGTAAGCTCTTTAGAGAAGACCCATCTTCACCTTTTGTTTCCATATAGTCATGTTACCTGCTATGTATCTCTTTTGTTTTCCCAATGAGACGGTCCTGTTTTTTATAATTAGAATAAATCACATAGGTGGTAAAGCACGTACTTTGCATTTATCAATTCTATTGCCAAAAGAGAAAGTGTAAATCAGTCTACCATTCATTCCTTGCACCTTCTGCTCTCAAGACAGTTAACCCGTGTTCTGACATAGACATATTAACAGCTTATTGATTAGCTCTGCAGAAGTAATTAGAAGTGTAATGCTATGTATTTCCTTTGTATCAATTTCGCTGTACCGCTGCCATTTAGGGTTTTTTGGGAAAATGTGTATGAATAACCAATAAAGGTTACCGTGATGTATAGACAGGCATGGAAGGTTGCAGAGAGAATTGCAGTGACAGTCTATTCTTTTTGGTTGTCACTGAAACAAAAGGAAGGCTGATTACCCCATCAATATATCACAATGGACACAAAAAGGGAAGATGTACAGCGTTAGGATGATCCAAATGAGCTGAATGAGATTAAAGAAGGCAAAGATAACAGGAACAAGGGAAGTAATTACAGAGTGCTCAGGCAGCCATAGCACTGCAATACTCAAGAGAGAACATACATAGTTAAGAAAGCTTACTCCTGTATTATTTCAGTTTCAGACGGAATGGCTGACAAGTTTTTAAACAAAAGATTTCTGAGAACAACGTTACAATTAGCAAGGGAGTGACAGGCTTTTATGCAGGTTTGCTGACCTTGTCACTTTGTCGGTTGGATCCTCAAGGTACGCCAGAGGACAACACATGTGACCTGCTAAAATATGAGGAGTAGATACATCACTGTGGTAACCATGACCAAACAATTTGATTGAAATTTAGTGATGTGATCTAGTTACTTGGAGGCATTTTTTTTTTTTTTTTTAAGCCTTACAGGGATCATGTGTAATAAAATGGGATTAAAAGAAAAATGCATATTAAACTAGTAGTTCTCGGCATTTTGACATTGTGCAATAGCTTACATTTCTAACTTTTCCAAATCTATGTCAATTAAAGGGACTCTGTCAACCTCAACACTTCTTATCCTGTGAATGTAGAGAATACAGAGTGGTGCAAAATGATCTATACATTTGAAGGTTTTGTATAATAATAATAATTACACTGCAGTTTTATCCCAAAAAAAGTGCAATCGCTGTTTGGAATGAATAGCAGCAATCGTGCTTTTTTATAGCTCCTGACACTTTGCAGTGATGGAGAGAAGGACCACCATAGAACTGTGTTTGGCAGAGCTTCACAAACACAAATCAGGCTCTTTTTAGCACCTGATCTTTGTATACATCCGATGCGCTGGTGCAACAAGCACCGACACAACGGGAATCTATGCATTCTGAGTACATAACACAATGTACATAACACAGTGTACATAACACAATGTACATAACACAGTGTACATAACACAATGTACATAACACAATGTACATAACACAATGTGCACAAACATATTTAGCTCTACTTCATTTCTTTGATTGTGAAGGAATACATTCCTCGTAAATATGCACAGTCATGTAATACATGATACTAAATGACTGGGAGGTGTTTATATGTCTTTATTTATCTTACAATGCAGAAATAGGTTATTTTATCTTTTTTTTTGCATATGTTTTACCTGTAATGATGGCGGCTAAATTGGAAAAAGGCTACAGTCCCTGGAAATAGCAAATTGATGAGGCAAGTCATTTGAGTTGTCATTAAAAATACATTTTATTGCTTTGGGTTCAATTTAATTTTAGGAAATAAAATGCTCCTGTCGTACAATCAATGGCTGATTATGAAGGCACATTGCTGAAATGAAACATGCCAAATTTACATATTTGGATTGAACCCATTGGTGCTTAGGTAATATACCACTGCTGCTTATATGTTTCTATTTAGCTCGCAAATACAGACGGTGGAGAGTTTGCCCTTATTGCTTTGCTAGGGAGGCACAGAAGAAGCAGTTGGTAGCAAATGCATCTAATTTTATTCAGTAATATTACACTAGTTTAAGAATAATCTTCCCATCCTTGCTCAGTAAGCTAGAAAGCAGGTAATGATCCTTAAAAATTGCCATAAAAAATCAAATCTAATTTGCATTCCTTACGAATAAATAAACAGCGCTTTATACTTTGCTACTATCTCACTCATTAGACAACTTCACACCAGACGACATTCATTTAGGATTCTGATAAATGCAGGGCACATGGTGTGTGGATGTATTAGTTCATTTGGGGCAATAATACTTGTCCCCTGCATTGCCTTCGCTTTTATTAACCAAACACCAAGGCAGCTATTCACTAAAAGGTGAGATAAATATTTAGTCTCATCAATGTTGCAGGTGGACAATTGGCAATACGAATTTGAGACAAAATGGTCTCCAGCCAGAAGGCAGCTTGTAAAAGGTTTAATCCCTACACTGAATGTATAGCATAAAGTGCAGATCCTTCACCCGGTGTATACGATTCCTCCGTGTTTTGCACCTCACTGTGATGCTCTACACAAGCCAAAAGCTGGATTTCCAGTTTCACATATGTTATACATTGTGCAGGAACAAACCTGTTGTATTTGCTTGGTTGGGGAAATTCACCATCTTTGTACCTGCACAATGTATAGTTTAAGGTAAGATGAAATGTTCAACTCATATCAAGCTAGCTTAACTCACCGTTTAGTGACCAGGTTTGTCCGTGCACAATGTTTAGCTAAACTGGTAAGATGAGATGTGCAAATTACCATTATAACTATACATTGTGCAGGGACAAAGATGTTGAATTTGCCCAACTAAGCAAACTTGGTGACTTTGCTTTAGCGGGGGAAACTCACCAGGTTTGTCCATGCACAATGTATAGATAAATTGGTAAGATGAAATGTTCACAAATTTGAGATGAAATAGTCTCCTACAATAAGGCACCTGACAACAATGATCTCCGTAAAAGGTGAGCAGATCCCTCACCTGGTGGAAAACATCTGTATTGCCGTTTTGTTGACCTGCACAAGGTATAACATCATTAATAGTATTGCGTGTTGTCAGTGAATTGCATACTTGTATTGTCCTTACCATAAAGTACCCAGTCTTTTTTCAGCTCTTAGTGGATGGTCACTTGTTATTTGCACAACGCTGTTAAAGAACAGGTCATTTCAGAGCTTTTTCTATTGGCCCTGTAGGAACATGTCCCCTCTTTGTTTGCCACTTGCTTTCCATAGGTTAATTTGGAGGAAGGTTTTGTACCAGGATAGTCTATTTTGTGTACCTACTACACACCTACTACAGATAAGAATAGAGACTTACCCTATTGAGGGTGAATCCTGACTAAATTTTGTGGCCACAATCTTTTATATTTTTAGCAGTTTATCTGCTACCTACCTTAGTATACAGTGTGCAATTATAGTTTTCTTTGAATTATAACATTGTTTGCAAGATTAAAGGCACAATATTGTACATATCAGGCTTTACACTCCAGCAGCAATAAGAAATCTATTCAGTTTTCCTTTTTACACAGATGAGTGAGAGAGTTCTGTAGGTCCGAGGAGATATAATGCATCTTCTACTGCAGAAAAATTGGTGCTTTTTACACTGAAAGAATCCACTGCATTTAGTTCCATTCCAGACGCGTTTCACAGAACATTTGATTCCATGCCCCATTCTAGTACAAAACAAGAGCTGTACTGTGTCGGTAATTCTGCTTTAAATTCTGAATGCACTCATTCCAATACTTGAAAAGATTGTGACAATACAGCAGTAACTCCTCAAAATTGGATAAATAATGATACCGTTTGAAGCTGGCAGATCATTTCACTACAAATGCATTGCTTGGAATTAGAGATAGCTTAATCAATGAACTGCAACACAGAACAGTGCATTTGCTACTCACACAGTCTAATTTTTTTTTCAATTTTCCCAGAATATAAAGACACTAACTTATGTGAAAAAGTACTTACAAAGGTGCAATGGGTCAAAAAATTGGATTTTTTGGTATTTAGTTCAAGTTAATGAACCCAACAAGACTGTTCCATAGAAATGACTCTTCATTTGAATATGGTGCATGCCGCTCTATTCAGAATAATTTGACAATTCATTATAATTGGTTTTGCTAGCTTGATATTTTAATAAGACACACTGAAAGATTTAACACTGGCTTACGTTTATCTTATTTAAATATAAAAGGACCCTTTCAGGAGTTTATCTTGTTAACATTAGAATTATCTTTGTTTTTTCACGTTATGCATCTCAAAAAGGGATACTACCGACTAAAACTAATGATATATATTATGTATATATTGAATGAATATTAAGTTGTCTCAAGTCTGTGGAAAATAATTAACACCTATTATGGCTGACATTAATAACCTATGTGCATGAATTCGATTTTGTAATTCCATTTTGCAATACTTATAGTTATTTCTTTTGCACGGTTTTCTTTGGGTTTGGATCAACTTCCATGGATTTGTTTTCAAATGGGCTTCCCAAATACCTTGCTTCAATATTCAGGATGAAGTGAGGGTGGAGTCAACAAGGGTTGGGTCCCATGATGTCACGCCGCATTGCGTAATCCTGAGGGAGTTTGCTCTGGTTTTTAGTACTTTATTGAGTGTCTTATGCATTTAAGCTATGTCTGATAGATATACAATGTTTACATGAAATTCTGCTTGGAATGGAATGGGACACTAATATCAAAGACTGTCCCGTCAGATTCGGAAACATAATTCTAAAGTGCATCATTGATGCATGCATAGACATCCGATACCAAACACATCTCTGTGGGGGACACAGTGGGCACACACATAGAAACATAGAAACATAGAATGTGTCGGCAGATAAGAACCATTCGGTCCATCCAGTCTGCCCAATGTACTGGCACAACATATGTGCCTTGTTGTTATCACTACACATGTCCAAAGTTTCAGCCATTTTTCAGATGTAGCTCAGAATTTACAGAATTTGCATTTTTTTTAATGCTCAAATGCAGAAAAACTATCAGCAAAAACAGCCAAGTCTCTAACTGGAGAACTGAAATGTAAATAATATTAAAAATAATTTTAAAAAAAACTGTGTCTATTGCTATATATCTTAGTACATGGCTACGACTGCTCAGTGAAGACCTATAAATTCTCTGCTATGGGAGAATATTTTCTTTTACATGAAATTGAACTAAAGAGAAATATGGTACTTTTAGGTCTTGTTGCTTGATTTATAGACATCAGTGAGTGTCATCTATTGATGCAGGTGCAATGATAAGTTACTGGCCCATGGTATAACTACAAACCTGTTACCCGAGATAAGCACGAATAGACAGGAACATGGATAGAAAGTCACACAAGACATACACAGAGCAGTGGTTAGCCTTGAATGCATTTTTATGTAGAGATAATGAGTGACTTGTGTCAGACATGTGCAGGAATAAGTATCCAATTTCATTGATTCCAGTCATATCCTGATCTTTAGCCCAGGCACTGGTGCATTCAAATTGAAAGGTGGTGCGACCTTAGCACATTGAGACATTTAAAGAGCGACCCAATGGATGAATGCCCTCCTGCTTCCTTTGCCATCCCTTTTTGCTTTTTCTTTCAATTACTTATTTTGCCTCTCTTATTTGTTTCCCCATTCTTATCATAACATGTGTATAGTACTGAGACTGTGTGAATCAAAACCCTTGTCTTGTTAATGAGCTTTGATCAGTTTATTTAAATGATGGGGTGCAGCAATAAAATGTTCAAGAAGTGTATCTGGGATGTGGCCCAACATTCAATGGCCTATATTTTCTCTGGAGAAAAGATCCACTGAAATCTAATATGGTCCTGAACATGTATCATTAACTCAGGCACACATATTAAAGGTGCTACCTTCAGTATATAGTCCTAAAAGGTAAGATTAAATAGTTTATGGCCAGTGAAAAGTAGATCAGAATTTTCCGACATGTTAGGAATGTTGGTATAGAACCCCCATTTATACGGGGATCAAGGTAAAGTGTGTTGTTCCCCTTTATTTTTATTGAACTAACTTTATTCTTGTAAAATACATTATTTTTAGGAGTAGAAAAGCAAAACTGTAATAAGTTCTGTAGTTCTCATGTAGAAATTGCACCTGTTACGTTATCAAGGTCATACTAAACTTTGGGTTGGAGAGTTATGCGTCGCTCTGCTGCCCAAGGGAAGTGTCAACCTACAGAGGATGTTTTTTTGTTTGTTTTTTTTTGTGTTAATTTAAGATTACAACGCCATAAGAATGCAGAAATCAGCATTTAAACAGATTCTAAATTTGACATGATGGATTAGATTAATTAGAATAAAAATGGGAACCGTGCAGTGGTTCAGGTAGGTAGATAGATTGATGGAGGGACAGACACACTGATATATGGACAAATAGGTCAACAGACATGTAGACAGATAGATAGAGTGATAGAGGGACAGACACACTGATATATGGACAAATAGGTCAACAGACATGTAGACAGATAGATAGAGTGATAGAGGGACAGACACACTGATATATGGACAAATAGGTCAACAGACAGATAGATAGAGTGATAGAGGGACAGACACACTGATATATGGACAAATAGGTCAACAGACATGTAGACAGATTGATAGATTGATAGAGGGACAGACACACTGATATATGGACAAATAGGTCAACAGACAGATAGATAGAGTGATAGAGGGACAGATGTTTGTAAAATGTTTAGTAAAACCTGGTACCAACTGTTCTTTCTTCATTCCATGCTTTCTGTAGACATAAGAATAAAGTATTAACAATTATGATAATCATTGTAAAGCACAGACTCATTTTAAATGCTGAAATGGTATAAGTGACTTGCAAATTTATGCCAATCTTAAATACAGTGAGAATAGTTAGATCTAATTGAACTGCTATTGTTTCAAAGTGTAAAATGGATTCTTACGTCAGCCACACAAGCTAAATGCCTGAAGAGGTGTTCATTTTCTTCAAACTATTCTGCCATTTGTAAAGCAAACGTTTACAAGTTAGAAGACAAATGTGAAGACTAGTTTTCTTGACCTCTATTTTTTGGGTTATGTATATAATATCTAGAATATAGAAAAGTCTTGATTCCATTATTGGCAGAAGAAAAAGGTTTCACAATCTGTGTAGCGGTTGTTTGTTTTTTGGAATTTGCAACCACTGATTATACTACCAGTTGGGCCAACATAGGTTTATTTCACAAGTGACTCTGTTTTATGTCATATAATGGCCTTCAAACACTTGGGAATAAAAACACAGCAAAATGTACAAGACAAGGATTCTCAAAATACTTGTATCGCTCAGAATAGACACTTTGCCTGAATATCTCACATCCACAAGCCATTCAGCTAACAGGAATCTGCAGGGAATCACCTGACGTGTCTTTCACATTCATTTCAGACTTTTAACTGTCATGGGCTTCAGATTAAAATCCTTCCATTCCATTTTTGGATGCAATTGTCCATTTTTATTATATTATTTTATAAATAAATCTATTACAATTATATATTATATATCATATAATGTACATCACCTCATAAAAATAAAGTCTACAGTACTTTTTAAACTAAGTCTAATTCACCACAAGTGAGAAAAGATAAAATTCTAAAACATACATAATTTGTGTTAAAAGTATAATGATTCATAAAAAATAGTTTGTATCAATCCTAAGAGTGAAAAATCAGAGAAACACAAGTATTTACTTGCCACACAGTTAAAATAACTTTAAGGAAAAGGAATCTCTGAAAGACTAAAGAAGAAATAGCACGAATGAAACAAGGACCGTGCTATTTTGTGTGCAAAAAATATATAAAACAAATAATAAATAAATATAAAGCAATACATGTAAAAATATATTTTTTTTAAAAAGGGTATAGAACCTTAATGGTATACATGGGGTCTCAAAATCTGTACAAACAGCACAAAATACAACAACAATCTTTATGTCTAAAATATACACATGTAAAAAAGTTTTCTTAGAAGATGTTTAATAGATATACATTAATAAAAAGAACCAATATTTGTCTGTTGTACACACGTACTTTAAGTGTAAAGAGTCTCGGCCAAAACTAATGAATAGAAGCACAGGGTGCTTATAAACATCGGCATGTTTCAACAAGGGGTCATTTCAGGCTCAGTAGCGTTCCCTTCAGTGAAAACGAGTATTTTAATTAAAAAAAATCTATTTAGATATAGAAATGAGCCCCTTCCAGACGCTAGGATGTTCTATGTCTTCCTATTTTTCTGGTCCCAAAAGACGCTAGTTGTGCTCGTAATGCACTGCAGGGACTTGCAGCGGGATCTCTCCTCCCAGACAAGACCACTTTGAGAGGCTTCAGACTGACAGGGAAAATATAGCCAATGTTCAGAACGAGCACCGGCTACATTTTACTGAACCATGCCTGAACGTCCAGAGACATCGCGAGGTATCACTTTTTTTGGCAGGTTTTTTTGACCTGATCAGGTCCCTGGCTACTGATCACCTTGTAATCAGTGGCCATGAAGGAAAAGTGGCGTTTTGGTGCTTGCGTCGTATGAGACTCAAGCACCATGCGTCACAAAGAGGTTAAGGAATCTCCTGCCTCTACTTTTGGCAAATTGGGAGTTATTCACAAATATTAAGAACAAATGGGTCTTTCCACCCATATCCTGAAAGGTGGGTGCATTTTAGCTAATAACAAGTAGTTCTAATTAGCTACTGCCCCCTCACACTCCTTATATCTTCAATTCAAAATTGATAAACACATCAGTAAGACTGAACGAGCTGCATTCCACTTTGTATATAAAAGGTTTATTGATTTTTTGAACCACTTTAAAATCTATTCCTCACTAAAGTTAAGCCTCTTTCATTTAAACTCACTGCGATTTAAGTTACCTGATCCGCTGGGAAGCTAGAGGGCAAATTAATCTTTGCAGTGGACTTCTCAGACAGTAGATGTTTATTAATGTTGAGAAAAGCCTTGACATTTAGGAATTCAAGAGGCAATTAATGAGTAGCGTTTGTTTGCCCCAAACTTCAATAGACGGTGACCAGGCATTGAACTGAAAATGATCTAATGCTTTCTGATAAATACACACCATTATTTTATAGAAACTCCATCATGAATAAAGTGTTTAATAAGTGTGAATTGAATTTAATGAAAGGTTGTAGATGCACAAAACTAGAAAGCAGCATGGAGGCAGAGCAATGGAAACTCTGCAAGTAATTAATATGAAATACTATAATTAGTAGTTGTACCATTGCCTGATTATTAGGTGTACATGCAGCATAATAAATGCTGTATATGTACAGTAAATATAAACGAGGTATTAAAAAGAAATGTAAGGGTCAGTTCCAAAAACTGTATTTTCTGTAAGTTACACATGTCTCTAATACATGTAACATGCACCATACCTCCCAAGAGTCCATATTTAGGAGGGAGAGTTTATGTTTTGCACCCAAATCCCCTGCCCCCCTCTTTCCTTCTCTATTGTCCCTCTTTTCTGGGAGCTCAGAATGTTTGGTTTGTATAACTATCACAGAGCTCCAGATCAATAAAACTCACAGAACATTCTGTTAAATAGTAATATGTATAACACCTGGTGTGGTTCCCTAATTGATTATACACATTTGTATTTAAACACAACTGGGTAATCCCTAACCCTTGGACTGCTGGGTGTCCTTGAGGTCATGTTTGAGAAGCACTGCTTTATTGTATCCAATAGCATAGTACTGATAATTATTTATTTTGCCATGAAAAATACATAAAGATTTCACCTAGGTATTAATAGGTTTACATTTACCTCCACTCAACTGCTTTTCCCAGCTAAAATCAATGAGGTAGTTAGGTGGCTGCAATACTATTAGAAGTAAGTAGAGAATCCAGTTAACTCAGGAAAGAACAGTTGGCTCTTCTGCTGATGGCTAACAATCATTCTACCTGAAATAGCAAACATTTTCTAAAGTCTGCTTTCAGCTGTGGGGGAAACACAAACACAGCAAAAGTGTTAAAATAGGCTCTGTCACCAATGGTAAAAATATTTCAAGGGGTTAAACACAACTGGGTAATTCCTAAATCATGGACCACTGTTTGTCCTTAATGACAGGTTTGAGAAGCACTGTGCTAAAGCACATTTGGTGTCTGGGGTGTCCTTTTAAATACATGACTTATAAAATAATAAGACCTAACAGAACATGTTAAATAGTCAACCACAATTGCTGGTCTTCATTGTAGGTTTATTTCATATATGACTACATATATTTCATATGTTTAACTGATGTGCACTTTAGATACCTTATGGCTATGGGGAATTCTAATTTAGGAAGAGTCAACACTTATCCTTCGAGGTGCAGCATACAAAGTGGAATTTAATGGGACATCATATGTAGGGACTTATATAATATGATTAGTCATTTAAAGTTCCAAGTCATTGAACGCTATTTTGTTAATGAACTACGTTTATTATTTATTTGTTGCTATGTGAACAATATAGAGAGAATACGCATAATATGAAGCCTCCGGGTCTGACAGTAAAATTGAATTTTGTGTACAACTAATGATTAGACTAATATGAGTAGCATATCCACTGCTTAATGATATAATTTAAGACATATCATCCAACAAATTAATGAATGTTCAAAGGCATATACGAGACTGAATCCCCTATGCTTTGTGGAACTATCAGGTCTCAATGATGACTGGCTTGAAAAGCTTCCCCTAGAAATTATAGGCCTAAAGGGAGTACCAAATAAATAGAGAAAGGTATACGAATATAGAAAAATGAATATAAATGAAAAATGACTAAATTATTATAATAAGAACTGTCATGTGAAGTAATGTGAGCCACAAAAAGGATAAGGATGCACACAAGTAATAAACAAAACAGGGTACAAATACAGTCCAACACATAAACAAACAATAGAGATGAGAGCAGGTTTAGACACCAACATTGCTTATGTTGGATTTGTACTGGACATTGTGACAGACAAATTAATGATATTCTACGGGCCGCCACACTTACCATGGACACTGGTATTGTTTTATGGATACTTTGGCCATCCCATAGCCATGGAAGCAATTAACCTCAAGAGCACAGACTGAAATAAGAAGAACAAACTATGCGATTAGACAAATACAAAAAAAGCCACATACAGTTATCATAAAACAACACCTTTATTGGAGTCCAGGAACTGAATTCACATAAATTTACAGGAAGTAAGTCAGATGATAGACGCAATTCACAATTATGCCTAATCTCCAAAAAGAGGGGGGAAGTTGCCAAGAGACTTTTTATTCTTGGTTATGAAACAGTGTTGGTACTCTACAGGCAGATGTCAAAACCAGAGTGATTCAGATGAATGGATAGACAGACTGCCAGGTGGATGGAGTGACTAACAGGTTAAGATGAATGGATGGCAAGCTTCAACTGACTGGATAAACAGACAAACAGGGTGACATATTAAGCTGAATGGATAGACTGCCAGGCACAGTGGCAGACATATAGAAATCAGTGGATAGATCGCTTCAGTTGACTGGAGAGATGGACAGACAGGATGTGGTGACACATTTAGATGAATGGGGGATCAGATAGATTCAGATGAGTAGAGGGACAGATAATTATCCACTATCTCCATTCTGTGCCACACTCCTAATCTTATTTTCATCTTGCTGGTGCTGTATCTAGTAATCAGTTAATGTTTAAAGCCCCCAGGTAAATGTAATGCAGTAGTAATTAAACTCCACTAATCTTTTCTTAATTAGGAGAACATTGAATATCAGATTCTCCTGCAGAGAAGGTGTTAAAACCATTCCTTTAATAAAACAACAAATCTGACCAAATTCTGAAATTAAATGAAATACTTACAAATATACATACATTGTAATTTTAATGTCTCGGTTTTTTTTTTTTAACATTTTATTGCAATATGGCTACTATCCTAATTGATGTATATCATAGGGGTTTTGCAACGTGATATTCAGACATCGAATAACTATATTGATTAGATATTTACTCATTTGTCTTCAATTTTTTCTACTTTACCTTTAGTCTTTACATTTTTCTTCGACTTTGTTTGTTACCTGTTTTGATGTAGGAGTGTATAAACACTCTCTATAGCAGCACATACACAATCCACAAGCATATATGTGCTATTTTTTTTTTAAATAGATTTAATTTGTTCCTAACCTAAGTCTTAATTAACTGACATTTGCAATTCAAATTGGGAACACGTAAACCTTTAATTCGTGTTGCAAACAAGGAGACAAGTAAGGAGCTCCCTCTAGTGGCACTTAGATGAACATATTGTAGAGTATTTAATGAAGATGGTTGAATCTAATGCATTTCTCTTGCATTGATAGATTACAATAAAATCTTTACATGGAAATATAGTTTATTTCAATATCAATGTCAAATTACTATTTCCAATCTCAAAACCATTATATAAACATCCTGAGGGTAAGGGCAGTGCAATTTACTTCCATTTCAACAGCAAGACTGATCTTTGAGAAAGCTCAGTGATAGGCCAAGTGTCGTTGAAAGGTCTCCAACGTTGCATTGAACCTCTTTAAATTCTTTGCCACAATGTCAGGTCGATGTCCACCATGTACAAGGTTGGTTACTACTTCTGAGTTAGGGTATCCCAAGCTAAAATAAGAAAAACTTCAAGAACTTCATTATTCCCATTATATATGTATAATTTGCTATTTGCTACTATAGATAAAAACTGTCCATCTACATACATTTGCATTGTAGCTTACAGCCTCTCTGTAGTTTCTCTACACAGTCTTGGGTCAAGGGGAGAGATGAGTTGTTTTGCCTTGTTTGAAGGTCTCTGTTAGTTAAAGAGTCTAGAAAATCCTAACACAAACTCCACTGACCAGAACAGACATGAATAGACAAGACAAATGGTTAGTAAGATAGAAAGTGCTATACATTAGTAAACAGTGGTGCAGTAGATTAGAGAGCAGCATTGAGGGGCAATTTCCCACCTTGGGAGCCCTCCCCTGATCTTACTTACGAGGTAATTGTCTACCTTGGGAGCCCTCCCCTGATCTTACTTACGAGGTAATTGTCTACCTTGGGAGCCCTCCCCTGATCTTACTCATGGGGCAATTGTCTACCTTGGGAGCCCTCCCCTGATCTTACTCATGGGGCAATTGTCTACCTTGGGAGCCCTCCCCTGATCTTACTTACGAGGCAATTGTCTACCTTGGGAGCCCTCCCCTGATCTTACTCATGGGGCAATTGTCTACCTTGGGAGCCCTCCCCTGATCTTACTCATGGGGCAATTGTCTACCTTGGGAGCCCTCCCCTGATCTTACTCATGGGGCAATTGTCTACCTTGGGAGCCCTCCCCTGATCTTACTTACGAGGCAATTGTCTACCTTGGGAGCCCTCCCCTGATCTTACTTACGAGGCAATTGTCTACATTGGGAGCCCTCCCCTGATCTTACTTACGAGGCAATTGTCTACATTGGGAGCCCTCCCCTGATCTTACTTACGGGGCGATTGCCCACCCTGGGAGCCCTCCCCTGATCTTACCTAATATGCAGCAAAGCAATAACCAAAACATATTTAGCATTTCTTTTATGAATAGAGTTGAAGTGGTAAAAATTGTCTATATTATATGTCATGTTGATATTACTGTCGCTATGTTTTGATTAATCTAAAATGAAAAATGTAAAACATGTTAATTGGTATAGAACAATGCATTTCAAGGCAATATTTGTTTGAAAGGAATGAGGAGAGGTAACTGATTTCCATCTGATCATCCAGTTTTGAATGTTTAGTTGTAAGAACTGAACTGCCTGCGATGGGTTAAATATCTGTAAAATAGGGATCCACCACCTCGTCGTAGAATTCTTTCTTTGTTATGAGAGCAATAAATAGAATGGAAAGCACAATAAAACCCCTAAACAATTCTATTTATTGCTTTGAATACTTGAGGCCCTGACTGGGCATCTGGGTTGAGCACCCCACCCACCACAGGTGGGGTTCCCTTTTTACAAATGAAAATGAGGGTAAGGGACCTCATTTAGGGAAAAAGACTAATGAGTCTTTTGATGCATGTAAGTTTACAGAGGAAGAGGTTTTACTTCAGCTGTATAAAGTAAAGACAAATAAGTCCATGGGACCTGATGGGATACATCCAAAGTTATTAAAAGAACTTAGTGGTGTACTAGCAAAACCGTTAACCCATTTATTTAACCAATCATTGTTAGCGGGAGTAGTTCCAGAAGATTGGAAATTAGCAAATGTTGTGCCCATTCACAAGAAAGGTAGTAGGGAGGAGGCGGGCAACTATAGACCAGTAAGTCTTACTTCAGTAGTGGGGAAAATAATGGAAACCTTGTTAAAGAATAGGATTGTTGAACATCTGAAGTCTCATGGATTTCAAGATCAGAGTTTTAACTAGAGGAGGTCGACTTTGGCACCCGAGTTTGACTTAGAAGAAAACCTAAGTTGAAATCTTCCCCATTGAAAGTAATAGGAGGTGAAATGATCAAAGCTATTTTTGAGAATAAGTCAAACTCGTGTGTCGAAGCTAAAACTCAAATTTTAGTGAATAAACCCATAGAGGAGTTGCAAATGAGCGCCCATCTACCCTGAGATGGGAGAACATTATGAAGTGAAAATGTATGCAATTACAATGATCATATTTTCTGAATGTACCATGATAATAATCACATTTCCCAGTTATTCAAAAAAGACAATTAAAAAAAAAATTAGCAAGTTGTATCTTGTATGAGCTCTGAATTTTGTATAACAGGATACTACATAGACTGTATCTGAATGGCTGACATAAAAAGGTAGAAGAAAATTATTGTCTTCCTATGTATGTTACAGGCTCTAATACTACACATGTGTAATATGTTACTTACTACAACAAGTGTGAGTGTGCTTCCAAATACAGTGGAATAGGCTATACAGTATGTCATATTTGCCAACAGTCCCAAATTTACAAGGATAGTTAAATTTTTTCGAGACCTGACCCATCTGTCCTGACATTTAGAGGCAGCATTATGAATAAATTATGCATGTGAAATAGATAGAGTATAGTAATGGTCTCCAGGAATCTATAATCTTGCCCAAGGAGGCTGAAACTCAGTCTTGAAGGGTAACACAACATCATGTATCCCACCCCTTTTTAGCTCCGCTCCCCCACTTACTGGTAACCTAAAAAAAAGTTGACGACTATGGTGTATACAAAAGTCAGTGAAGATAATTTGTTTTCCGAATTTATTATTAAATGCAACTTTTAAGAGTTTATTATGGAAAAAGTTTTCAGTACCATAGCTGAAATATCAGGATAGCAAAAATAAATAAATCTTGTCTGCTTACAGCCAAACAAATGCCACTTGATATGCGGTTACAGCACAATTTAATGGCTACTATTGGCAAATATAGCATGTTTAATTTATTTACTTATTTAAATTGTTTTATTAGGAATGATACATTGCGATCTCTCTTGTTTTCAACTAATTGTTAGATTGAAAGTAATTCATGATGTGTAGACATTTTAAGTAGAAATACTGTAATGTAAGAATACAAATAAAGTACTTTATTGAGCTTTCTTTGCTCTGAATGAGCTGCATGAGGGGGAGGACATGTTGTTCAGAATATTGGGTCAGATATGTCAGCAACCTGATGAGAGTTATTAGGTCCTGGACTGCACCGACCACATGCCAAACAAGACATACAAAGCCAAGTGAAAAGCCTTTCCAAAACCTGTATTTAGGAATTGCCTTGCAGGAACATCATCCCAACTGCCACTAAACCAAATGAAAAGGTGGAGGTGGAATATAAACGAAGCTGTAACTTGTCCACGCAGGAAAAATGTTACTTCTCCAGATTATAATGAGTCGGATGTCTGCATTCCTTGTTCCCTGCAAATTGATTTTAAGGACTCTAATAAAGGTATAATATTTTATAAGACACTTTAACATGAAAGGTTCTGGAATTTGCAACATCTTCGTCCGATCAGGGACAGGGATACAGTACTGCCAAGTGGATCAAGGTTTATCTTTGGCTTAAGGTCTATGTTTTTTATTCAATCGAGCAAGTCGCAGGTGTGCTATATTTAGTAGCTTACGCTATCACAAAATGCTTTCCATTTATTTTTTTTCTCATGCTTCTTTCTATTTGTCATGTCCTGTTATTTTTCTAATTTTCTTTATAATATCAGGAGAAAAGATAGCCAAAGGAATCTACCAGAAGCCTCTCTGCTAACTACAGAGAATACTTCATTTAAAACGTTCACCGTTCCTTCATGTCGGAGGCTTTCTGAAGAGTTTGATTATGAATAATACATATGGGCACAGCATGAAATATTCAACTCGTGTTCTTTCATTCCAGTTCAGTCTACCAAAAGAAGCAGTAGCTATAGAGATATGCATCTGCTACTACCGCTAATGGTCTTCTCACACCGTATACTGCAGATCAATAGCACAGCGGCCCTCACTAGCCTTCATCCAGCAAATGAAACTCTACGTGCCGTTCAATTAATTACTGCACAAACTTTAGTTAAGGAAGATTCCCAGGGCATTTATGAGTTTAGACAATCACTTTGGAGAATCTACTACACCTTGGCTTGTTTGGTTTTTTGTGTGAAAGATTACTTACAATATAGTCAAGAATAAAACAAAGCAATTAGAGATTCCAAAGGATAGGTATGATTATATATAATATATATGTATATTCTATAAGTGCAAATAATATGACCTTCAAATGCCATCTGGATTTACAAATAAAAGTGTTCTATAATTATTTACAATTTACTAATAGTGTTAAGAGACCTTATTTTCCTGTTTGTAAAAGGACATATTTGTGCATTGTACAATAATGTCTATTAATAAGGAAGACATTATGATATTATACAATATGCAGAGTGCAAACAATAATGTCATACTAGAAGATAAACATGGTATAAATAATGCACTTTTACACATGGATAAATGGAAAAAGATATCATACCACCTGGAAACAAATTATGAAGGGTTTAACAGTGCAGATGAAACTTCCTTTAAAAATGTATTTTAATGCTCTTGGAAAAGTCGTCTGCGAACTGAGGAACGCGTCAAGATCTTTAGACTACAAGCAACCACCACATCATATTTCCTCTGGTCTGCTAGAGGAGGCGATGAGACTAAATACCCAGGTCTTGCAAATAACAGTGAATAACTTTCTAAAGGAAGTTGTGTTTGTACTATTGGTTCTTTTATATGTATCTTTCAACTCCATTACATGTTTTATTTCATTTTCATTCCTTGTTAGTTTTATAAATCTATTATACCATGATAGTGAGGAATGTATATGCATGCTAAATCCTCTCGTCTTTCTTCTTTACACAGGCTTGAATGTTCTTGGAAGCGAAAGCATCATTCATGAAAGTTTTTATAAGACACTGCCCTATTCATTTTCTAAAACAAATCTCTATTGGTCCCTATTCAAAGATGTAAAATATCACTTATCACTGTTTTTTTTTCTGTTGCAATCTATGGTAATCAATGACAATGACCATTTGACCTTGTCTTTCCCTTGGTGATAAGGGCTGTTTTGACATTTCTGGGGTGATTGTGTTTAGCTGTAATTTTCCTCTTTCTTACATACTGTACCCACACAAATTATATGTTGTTTTTATAAGAAGGGCTTTCATATCTTATAATTTACTACAAAAAAAATCATAAACTATGATGAAAAAATAAAAAAAACACTTTTTCTAACCTTGACCTAAAAAATACAATCATTAAAAAAGACCCCATCTAAATAGTTTCTAAATTTCATCCTGAGTTCATAAATATGCTTGTTTTCATGTTTTTCTGCAGTTTTTTGTGAGTTATAGGGTTTTTTTTTTTCCAATAGTGAACTTTTGACCCGAACCCTAAATGTAACCATAATATATTATAATTTTAATTCAATTGTAACCCTATCCCTTAGGCTAATTCTAATTTAATTGCAACCCTAACAACTATTCTAAACATAACCCTAGATTTGAACTAATTAAGTCTTTTTTTTTATTGCAATGTTGTGACTGCCTCTTGGGACAGTCAAGCAACAGAGTGAAAGAAGTGATTTTCTTTTCCCCCTTCCGACGCTCTACCCACAAGAGGGCAGCAGCCATATTGGAGGAGCATGCTCCTCTCCACTATGGCGCCAACGATCCCTCCGTGGGCACTCCCAGCTGACTTAATGATCCACATTCTCAATAGCTCTGTAAATGTGGAATTTAGCTTGAATAAAGTTGACTTTAACAGTCTTTTTTACTGATACAATAAAGTGAACATGTGCGCTATTGACACTAGAAAAAAAGAGCATTACCCTTTTCTATGAGACGAAATGCTCAGATATTATGCAAAGGGAAAAAAAACAAAAACAATAATAGTGTAGTATATCAGTGCAATGGTATAATAGTGCAAAGTGCATAAATGGTACACTCACATTTACATGAGCAATACCCTGCTCAAGATAAATAGCGTGGGTGAGCTCAGATAAGAGCAGGTAGATCTTGTAAACCAGCTCCAGAGGCAGCCCAGATATCCAGATCACATGGGAAGGAGAAGGCAGGATTGCACAAGTAAGTATTTTAATACATAAGCAATAAAACCAACAAACAGTAAGATCTTACATTTAAAAACGTTTTAAAAGTCCCAGATGCTTGTCCATAAAACCAATAGTGTTGTCTGTGCACTCCTCTCCTCTCACACAACGCGTTTCCCCTCTTGTTGAGGCTTTTTCAAGTGTTTTTTACTGCTTTTGTATTACTGCTAAGTAACCAAACATTTCTCACGATAAAAAAAAAAATCTAGGTAGATTTGTTTTTGCTTTTTTCATAAGGATCTACTCAAAAAGAGAGAGACTTGTGAGAGTACTCCTTTCCAGGTGAGTGGGAGAATTCTTCTTACTCCATTGGCCTGACGTTTGTACTTCCCATTTCAATACCCTGTAATTCCCCTCTTTATTGAGTAGATCATTCAGTTGTAATTGCAAATCTTCATTGGCACTTGCTAATCTACTGTTGTATTTGAGGTCACCTCAATAATAACTAGCATTATTTATGCAAATGATTTGGTAAAACAAATTGGTTGTTTGAAGAATGATTTGGCAAATAATAGTTTCATGGTGCAAGCCATTGTGACTGTTTAATTGGATTGCTGAATATCATATATTTTAATACTTAATCTCCCCGTGCATAAAGTAAAACATAATTAAATGGATAAACA
The DNA here is from genome assembly GCA_036172795.1 of Pelodytes ibericus. NCBI lineage: Eukaryota > Metazoa > Chordata > Amphibia > Anura > Pelodytidae > Pelodytes > Pelodytes ibericus. Next base: position 874,059 of record CM069868.1, read on the forward strand.
GAAAATGGATGGAGGTTGAAGGGAGATAGAAGTATCAAATCTGGATTACATTGGCTGAATAAATAATTCTAATTACTTGCCATGCATCAAGTATACAATGTTCCTATTATCAGCAGGTTGGGGATGGAACATTGTTCTACATCGGACTCCCTCAAACAAATTACAATATATTTAGAAAGCTAAATGGTTATTGATTGCATTTCTGAGATGGTCTGTTCATAAAAAATGTTTTCAAACAATGTTCTTATGTAGCAATTAAATCATCATACCATATTTATGTCCAATTTAGATTACATCTTGAGGAACAGGAGTTTAAATAAATAATCGCAGCTACAACATGTTTTCTACTATTAGAGGACCATCACATACCTCCTAATATTTCAATTTCCAAAGAGGAACACTTTTATTTTGTGGGAGTGGCTATGGGAGGGGCTTTACCAGAACTTTTTTAGTAACTTTTGGCCAATTGGTAACTATTTGTGTAATTTGGTAAATTATTTAGAACAACAAGTCTTTTATTTATACAAATATATAAAAAAAACATTTACTGCAGTTTAAATTCACTTTATTGATTTTTTTTTATTGATGTGGAGCACTGTTGTCATTCACACAAACTAAAAATTCAGAGTTCTCAGAAAAAAAGAGGGACAATAGAGGAGGATATAGGGACTGGAGGATTTGGATGCAAAATAGAGACTCTTCGAGGTTTGACAAAAAAAGAACTATAGATTACTTGTCAGGGTGAGTTGGCTCAGTGGGCTAATGCATCATTTCAAGAACCATTTTGGCACTAGTGCATTCCTCAAGGCATGCTTGAAAATGAGACAATATTTCAAATTCCTCACCTTTCATACTCACTCTGGCCCATCACTCATCCTCCGAATTCAGGTTCTGCTCTAGCACTTTATTTATCACCCCCCATTATGAAGTGGATTTAGGTGCCATTACTACAAAACGTGTCAAATGTGTAATAACTGCCCCATGTATAGCTAAATCAGTGAGATTAAATGTTCATCTCAACTCCCCCAGCCTCAACTCAACTTCCCCAGCCTCAGCTCAACTCCCCCAGCCTCAGCTCAACTCCCCCAGCCTCAGCTCAACTCCCCAGCCTCAACTCAACTTCCCCAGCCTCAGCTCAACTCCCCCAGCCTCAACTCAACTCCCCCAGCCTCAACTCAACTTCCCCAGCCTCAGCTCAACTCCCCCAGCCTCAGCTCAACTCCCCCAGCTTCAGCTCAACTCGTACTTTATACGTTTAAATAACTGGCATTACACTATATGCTCTCTGTGAAACGTGCTGTGGTGACCCTACCTTACAAGCATCCACTTGTGACCCCATTATGGAGATGGCTCATATCATTTAAAATGGCTCCATGAAGACCCAGAGCAGCTGCTGCATACTTGTTTATCAAACTATTTATTTTTTCTATTTGTTTTTCATAGTACTGAAGGTCATTCCCAGGAAGTATTTGGATCTCAATCTCCCTGGTAAAATTCTTTACATATAAATAATATTGTACATGGGTACTTTTTCAGATATGCACTGCCACACATGAATTCAACTTGCTTCAACAAAAATATATGTTATGCTCAATGTTGTATTTTGCTGACACACTTAATGTTGGTGTATATCCCAACAAAATCTCCTTTTTTCTATGTATATTAGCTACTCTGATAATGCAAGTTTTTTGGCATTATTGATAAATACATTAGCATCACTTTTGGGGTCTATTCACTAAAAGTGAATTGCAGATGATTTGAGGTGAGGTAAGGTGAGTTGAGGTGAGAGGGACAATTCATCTCACCAGGTACATTGTGCAGGGACAAACATGGTGAGTTTGCTTGGCAGGTGTAACTTACCTGCACTGTACTGCTGGCCCAATTTCTAACATGAAGCCCTAACTTTCGAAACTATGAAGATATTATTTTCATCTAATCAGAGATGTTGCCAGTGCATCTCCTTGCACAAATGAATATCTAAACCTACAAATCTATATTTTGCATACAAATAAGTACATATTGTATTTAATAATGTATGAATGTACTCATTAATATTTAAAAACTCCATTTCACTGTGCTGTGTAATATATACAAACCTTGCCCTAGCAGGTATAATATTGTTATATATCTCTATCCATGGTAAGTGGTGAGGACCCTTTATCCAAGATACATGTGGCAAAGCAGGAATTGGCCTTATAATGACAAGTCTGGATAAACCTAAAAATAGATTAATGTGAGATTATTATTATTCTTTTATCCATCCATTCGGCACAAATAGGAAGGCCTGGACTCAGTTAACAACAGGCTCTTTTAAGAAAATGCTTTAGACTTTAATGGGTTTGTTAGAAACAGCTAAATGATATATATGGATTGAGGAAACCTATTGTGTATTTTAGTGGGGATAATACCATAAACATTAGATGATGTGAATATGTAATAGGTACCCTAATAAGCCATGTGCTTTCTTGATTTACCACTAGCAAAATAGGAAGACATTTCAACTCAAAGTGGGGCAATTAATGATCTGTTGTGCAATCCAGCCAGATTTACTTATGAGGTCCTAGAGCTTGCTAGTTTGGCTAGTCTTGCCCCTCTAACCAGCATTGGCAAGATATCTGCAAATTCCTCAATAGACTTGTACGCGCATTGTTCCTGCAGCTTAATGGCTATACCACTGTCGCTGCTCTGTCAGCTTTAATGATATATGATATATAGTAATTTATCATTAATGCTACAGTGCAGAGACAGTGATATAGCTATGTATTTACATATAGACATATAGTCCAGATCTAATGGTGAATATTTACTGATGTTCCATTGACCTTGATTCGTACAGCGACACTGGCATCCTTGCATGGACACTTTGCCTATCCCTGGGGTTAAGTTAACTGGTACCTGACGATATTTACTTAACCTCTTCCCGACAATGGACGTGCCTGGCACGTCCTGCGGTGAATCAAGCACAAATTAACGATCGCGAAAACCGCTTTAATGGTGCTGGTCTATTGCCTCGATGTCGAGGCAATAGCCCGCACCAAAATGTATGGGAGCCATATTGACGGAGCAGCAAGAACTTCACTTTCGTTGCTCTTAATATGCTGCTTGACTGCCCCTTGTGGTAGCCAAGCAGCATAGCAATGTAAAATAATTAAAATAAATATTTAATTAGTATAAAATTGGTTAAATAGTTAGATTAGCCTATAGGGTTAAAATTAGATAATTTTTAGCATAAGGAATAGGGTTAAAATTAAATTAAAATGTATTAAGGGATAGTATAAGGGTTAGAGTTGGGGTTAAATTTAGTGTTAAGGTTACAATTTGACTTCGGGTTGGGGTCAAAAGTTCAATATAGGAAAAAAACAAAAAACAATATTTTTGTTTTTTGCCCCATAACTCGCAAAAAAATACTGAAAAATATGGAAACATGCATATTTATGTACTTGGGACAAAATTTAGAAACTATTTAGATGGGGTCTTTTTTAATGAATTTTTTAAATTTTCATCATATTTTATGATTTTTTTGTATTAAATTATAAGACATGAGGAACATAATGGTATCTAATAAAAGCCCTTCTTATGACGATAAAAACAACATATAATTTGTGTGGGTACTGTATGTGAGAAAGAAGAAAATTGCAGCTAAACACAAATACCCCAAAAATTTCAAAACAGCCAATGTCACCAAGGGAAAGTCAAGGTGAAAATGTCTTGTCACTAAGGGGTTAAATAATTATATAATTTTAAGTATGTCCTGGGGTTCTATGCCACTCTCATTCCTGTTCTTCACTGCCATTATAGTATTCACGCAATATAAATGTGATTTGACATCCATGTTGAGTGTCTCTTGTACAAAATGCTGGGTACCAGAAGTATTTTGCAAAACTGGTCATTGAGGATAGTGGATCATTTTTATCAATAAGATATATTAAAGCCTCTCATGAAATCCACTAATATGAATGTAAATAGATATTACCGTATATAACCGTTTAGAGCAAATAAATCCGTGTTACTGTGATGTAGCTGTGATGTGAGGCATTGTTGGGAACCTGCCGTTGGCGTGTCAAGTCTGCACACATGTGATTGTATCACCCTTTGTGGGCATGGGGGAATCTGAGCATGCATGGAAAGGCTATATCTCAGCTTAAGGGGGCTGCATACTGAATAAACTGTTATGCGCTGGCATTCTGACAACTTGTGGCAATATCCAATTTTTTGGGGGATAACTGATCATTTTGGATAATGGATCTCTAAATAAGGAATACTCATCCTGAACCCCCCCATGTTTCAAAGTGGGACACTATAGCTATATGCTAGTGTCTTTGGGGATGTTACCAGAGGTGAAACAACTCTGATAGACAGCTATTAATGCTATTAATAAAATTAATTGAAACATTGACTTGATGATGGACTATTTAATGAGGTTCTATGGAATTCACATCCTTGCCATGGACACTATTGTCCTTGTACTCCTAGAACTTATCACGGAATAGATCAGCGTTGGTCATGTGATAACAATACTATACGTCTGTCTTGACTACCTTTTTATATAAAAACTGAGACCAGCTATTTTGCAGCTATGTTTCCTGTTTTTAAATTGTTCTTTTCCACCTGCACATCCTACTTACAGTGTCAAGTAGGCCTTCATGTTCCCATTTTATCGTCATGCATCTGTTTACCTTCGAAGCAAGCTGAGTTAATTCCTTTATTTTGCAGTAAGTGAATACTACATTCTGATTTGTATATTCGATGCCTTTAAATCGCCCTTTCCTATTTTTTTGCCCAAAGTAAAACAAAGCTTATTGTCGTATATTCGTCAAAAATGATCTGCACTACTTTCCATTCCACAGCCAGAGTGTGGATCATTTTTGACTCACCCTCCTATAATATAACCGTAAGACAAACCTGACCGTCATTGTAATGTGCCCTCAAATCCATGTAACACTCCACACAAATCAATTATGGAGATTAAAAATAAAAATAATGCAAATAAAACCTAAATTATTGGACTGTGCAAAATTATAATAGTTTCAACTTGTGATAATACTATAAAACATTGCTAAAAAAATAATGTATACAGCTAGATAAATGAGTAATGCAATGATTAAATAAAAAATAAATAAACATAATCACAGACAGAGAAATTGTGTTTTCTAATCAACACGGCTTGTCACAAATCCTTATTGCGCTGTTACATTGTACAGAAAGAAAAGCATATGGCCCATTAATTGTGTCTGTTCTACCACATGGTATGTTACTATTTAAGTAAAAGCATGTGTCTCCTGTCAACATATCTTTCTGTGACACTTGGATTAAATTAACCCTTTCAGCGGTGGGTCCTAAATGATGAGATTTATGTTCTCGGTAACTGTAAGTCATTGATAGAATCGAGAATACAGGTCAGTAGTACTGAGTTTATGTAGCTTTAGAAACAATCCCATATGTTTGCTCCGGGCCACTTTAAAGAGTAATTGTACAATCTGAGAAACACTCTGTTTATTATTTCTGTGCTTTATTTGTACTGATCAAACACAGGCATTCGCTCAGCCATGATTAATTCTGCTTTAATATAATAATACGCAGTACGTCCGCAGGTGATCAGAGTGTATGTATTACCCATCTGATATTATCCTTTGTATCATGTTATGCTGTTATAACTCACCAGGAGACAGATCTGCAAGACAGAAGAAAGGAGGAATCGTGCGCTAAAAGGTTATGTCACAGAAAAAGAAAAAAACAAACTGAATGGCGCAATACCAGCAAAAATGTACGTAAATATACACTTTTTTTTAATACACACTAGACATGTGCAAAACTAAAAATTTCGTTTCGTTTTCGTTCATTCGGACGAAAATTATATTTATTTCGTCTAAAACGAATTTCGTTCATAACTACATTCGTTTCGGACGAAATTCGTTTAACATTTTCGTTTCGTTACATTCGTTTCGTTTTAACTACTCCCCATTAATACGAATAGGTCAATTGACCTATTCGTATGAATGGGGACTCTAGTTCGGTTTATACAAAGCCAATAGCATTACTCCATAAGCAGAAAGTCTATAAACCGAAGATCGTTCGGTTTATAGACTTTCGGCTTATGGAGTAATGCTATTGGCTTTGTATAAACCGAACTAGAGTCCCCATTCATAAGAAATTCTTATGAATGGGCACTCTAGTTCGGTTTACAAAGCCAATAGTATTCCATGTACTGCATAAGCCGACGACGTTCGGCTTATAGAATACATGTAATGCTATTGCTGACTGTTCTATAAGCCGAAAGTCTATAAACCGAACGACCGTCGGTTTATAGACTTTCGACTTATAGAATAGCAATAGGATTACATGTATTCCATAAGCCGACAGCCTATAAACCGAACTTCGGTTTATAGACTTTCGGCATTTGTATTGTAATGATGAATCGTAGTACTACTATTGGCTTTCACTACACGGAGACAGAGTCTCCATTCATAAATTTATGAATGGAGACTCTGTCTCCGTGTAGTGAAAGCCAATAGTACTACAATTACATGCATTCTAAATGACGAAAGTCTATAAACCGAACGTTGTTCGGTTTATAGATTTTCGGTTTATGTTTAAGTCAAACTCAATTCATTTATTACTAATAAATGAATTGAGTTTGACTTAAACATAAACCGAAAATCTATAAACCGAACAACGTTCGGTTTATAGACTTTCGTCATTTAGAATGCATGTAATTATTACTAATAAATGAATTGAGTTTGACTTAAACATAAACCGAAACTCTATAAACCGAACAACTCTATAAACGAACGACGTTCGGTTTATAGAATACATGTAATGCAATTGCTGTTCTATAAGCCGAAAGTCTATAGACTTTCGGCTTATAGAACAGCAATAGCATTACATGTATTCTATAAACCGAACATCGTTCGTTTTAAAGACTTTCGGCTTATAGAATACTATTGGCTTTCTATAAACCGAACTAGAGTCGAGTCCCCATTCATAAGAAATTCTTATGAATGGGGACTCGACTCTAGTTCGGTTTATAGAAAGCCAATAGTATTCTATAAGCCGAAAGTCTTTAAAACGAACGACGTTCGGTTTATAGAATACATGCAATGCTATTGCTGTTCTATAAGCCGAAAGTCTATAGACTTTCGGCTTATAGAACAGCAATAGCATTACATGTATTCTATAAACCGAACGTCGTTCGTTTTAAAGACTTTCGGCTTATAGAATACATGCAATGCTATTGGCTTTCTATAAACCGAAAGAGTCCCAATTCATACGAATAGGTCAATTGACCTATTCGTATGAATGGGAACTCAATTTCGGTTTATAGAAAGCCAATAGCATTACATGCATTCCATAAACCGAAAGTCATTCATGTCGGTTTATGGAATGTACATTTGTACAATGCTATTGGTATTGTATAAACCGACTCTATTTCGGTTTAGAATGCCAATAGCACGAATGGACGAATGGACGAATGAACGAATGATTTTCGTTTATTAACCATTCGTTCATTCGGATTTTGTTAGTTAATATTTTCGTTATTCGTTTTTAGGACGAATGGACGAAAATGCTATTTTCGTCCGAAAATGCATTCGTCCGAAAACGAATGCACATGTCTATTTGTACAATGCTATTGGTATTGTATAAACCGACTCTATTTCGGTTTAGAATGCCAATAGCACGAATGGACGAATGGACGAATGAACGAATGATTTTCGTTTATTAACCATTCGTTCATTCGGATTTTGTTAGTTAATATTTTCGTTATTCGTTTTTCGGACGAATGGACGAAAATGCTATTTTCGTCCGAAAATGCATTCGTCCGAAAACGAATGCACATGTCTAATACACACTGATTTATGATCTACTGGTAACAATTAGTAAAATCACATCACAAAAACCAACGCATGTAATAATTTAATAAATCCCAGAACAACTAACCAGTGCCATCTGTGTCTCCTAATAGCTTTCCATGGTTCTCTCTGTCCCAAAATTGATTGTCAGTGTCCCTGAACAACTTACCAGTACCATCTGTGTCTCGGAATAGCTTTCTAGGGTCCTCTCTATCCCACAAACAGCTTGCCATGTCATATAGGTCTCCAAACAGTTTGGCTGTGCCAACTTTGTACCCTGACAGCTTGTCAGTGACCAATTTGACTCCAAACAACTCCCCCCCAACTGACTATGAGCAATGGATGTCACATATATCCAGTTCTCCAACTTTAACTAAGGTGTGGCAGATGGGTGATTGAGCGGGTGGGTGAGTGAGTTGGGCCTTCCGTTACCAGTGGGCACTGGGCAAGTGCCCACTTTGTTAACTGGTTAATGCAGCCCATGCAGCCCTGCCCAGACAAAACACATCAGATTCCAAGTGGTCTCTCCCACATGTGTTAACACTTTACTTAGCCCAATCAGAGGTGCTCATAACTATAGACTTTAAAGAAATATACTCACCTCTTATCAGGTATTCATTTGAATAGTCTGTATTTGCAAAGTGATTTAAATCTCACATGGACAAAAGCTCTAAAAAATCACAAAGACTTATTACTGTTTAATTATTAATTGTTCCTATCTGTGTAATATTTACCCAGTGTGTTGAAATGCCCCCAGCCACATAAAAAAAGCAACAGAAAATGTGTATCACTGCAGCTTATAAAGGTTCGACATAGCCTTTCATCAAGAACACATTAAACAGATTTCTGAATAACTTAGAAAAATGATTTTGCTTGTCTGTAAGCCCTTTTAAAATAAACTAGTTTATTAGAAGGGCTAATGCTTGAGTAATTGAAACCAATTAAAAATTAAGAAGTAATGTAGGAATGGTGTGTCATTCTCTTTTGATTAAATAAAGCAGATCATTTTTAAGATATTTATTTTAATGACCTTCCAACCAATCTTTTTTAGACGTACTTATGATATGGCAACACATAATAATAGATCCGCTTCTCAGATGAAATACCTTCTTAGCAAGTGGTTATCCTCCCTGTGTGCTAGGTGTGCGACACACACCTAGCATGATCCAGCAATGTATTTCGGGGATTTGTGTGCTCCGCACAGACACCACACAAACCCCAAAAGCACACAAAATAGAGCAGAGAGACCAACAGCAGCATGAATTCGCCATCACTCTGTTGCCAATTCGACCAGCACGAAAAGTATTCAAAGTTATTTTCTCCTGCTCTCTTTCATGTTGGGGGCGCTGTCAGTTCAGTGCACACTTATCAATCACGAGCAGGATATGCCCCTGCTTGTTAGCAGTGATTTATTATATCAATCACGAGCAGGATACGCCCCTGCTTGTTAGCAGTGATTTATTCTATTATATTGAATGCTAATAATTTAAAAACAGAAAAGGTAAAGTACATGTTGGTTTAATCCAAATAACATGGGAAATAGAGAGTGCTAAGCACATTGGAGTAAAATAAATTGGGATTTTATCATGTATTACTAAACTTTTCTTAAACAGCAGAATTTAAGACGATGCTATCATGTATTTGTTATGCTGTATAGATTAATAGGTCTAATAAGCCAACACTACAGAATGGATTGGCATTACATAAACTAAAATGGCAGGTAAAAGTACACATTAAGGACTTATAACTAGCTCAATAATATTACCTGTTAGCATGAAATTTGTATTTATTGCACAAGTGGATATCGATGACAAATTAACAGACTACTCAATTGTAGGGAGAAAATAGAAATACAATATCAAAATGGCCGCTATTTTGATGCTTAGAAGGGTAGACTTTTTTATGTTAGGCTATCATGTCACTCTATGTAATAATAGTATATTTTTTTTGTATTCCAGAATTTTACAGTAGTAGAAATAGCAAGTGCTCGTATGCATTTCTGAAAGGATAATGTCTTGTAAAAGTGTATCAGGGAAGAGATGTCATTTTCATTTGACAAGCTGCCAAGTTATCAGAATAATCCATCCCTGTCTCTACAGGAGTCTCTTTTATGATTAGACAAGGTATTTATAACAATGCCATTTACAGTGGCACACCCATCAATTTCGAGATGGTATGTGTTTCTGCTTAAAATATATCAAAGACCTCAAAAAAACAAAAATCAAGAAAGCTGTTTAGTATATGCATCCAGGATAAAATACATCAAAGATTTGTAAAACTCAACTAAGGATTTTCTAAAATGCCTGTCCCTATTATAAAAAATACAATAGGGAATATGCATAAAGAACATTTTAGGACAACGTTGCAGTCAGGGTGAACATTTCATTGGTTTCCTTGGTGTTTGCCACCATTTTGGCCTTAGAATTGAACTGACATATCTCCCAACTGTATCCGAACGCTGAGAGGCAGGGCTACTGAGGTCAACGGTCAGTGCTACCACATGCGCGGTAGTGATGTCACTCAATTTTACTGTGTCACTACACATGCTCAGTGGTGTCCCAGACAATGGAGAATGAAAACCTGCGCTCCCAAAGAATGCAGGACAGTTTGGGGGGGGGGGGGGGGGGATACAATGATGGTGTGCAAGTCCAGTGTACATTCTCTTTGTTTATCTGCGTTACTCATGATGAATTTGTGGATATTGAAAAACCCCTTTATTAATCCAATAGGGTCTAAAACAGCTCATTCAGGTATATTGCAATAGGAAATTTTTTGCCTGCAAAAGTCACTAAATATCGTTTCAACTGATTCAAACTTATGATGCAGTTTTTTTAACATACATTTTTTCTATCTAAGATGCGTTCATAGTTTATAGAATTATATTTGTGATTCTGGCACTTTAATGATTTTCTTTAATGGGAATTTTCTACCTAGATTATTTTTTGTGTTTTTATTACAATGTGAAATAAAATTATGTTTTTCTTTGTCATGGGGGCCTCTAAATTCAGTGACTTCAGAGGGAGAAGGAATAAAGTGAGATTCAAATGCGACGGGGACTGCAAGTATCCAGTGCCCTAAAGCCCTGGTAATGCGGTAAGGGAATAACAGTGCACTAAAGCCCTGGTAATGCGGTAAGGGAATAACAGTGCGCTAAAGCCCTGGTAATGCGGTAAGGGAATAACAGTGCGCTAAAGCCCTGGTAATGCGGTAAGGGAATAACAGTGCGCTAAAGCCCTGGTAATGCGGGAAACGGAATAACAGTGCGCTAAAGCCCTGGTAATGCGGTAAGGGAATAACAGTGCGCTAAAGCCCTGGTAATGCGGTAAGGGAATAACAGTGCGCTAAAGCCCTGGTAATGCGGTAAGGGAATAACAGTGCGCTAAAGCCCTGGTAATGCGGTAAGGGAATAACAGTGTGCTAAAGCCCTGGTAATATGGTAAGGGAATAACAGTGCGCTAAAGCCCTGGTAATGCGGTAAGGGAATAACAGTGCGCTAAAGCCCTGGTAATGCGGTAAGGGAATAACAGTGCGCTAAAGCCCTGGTAATGCGGTAAGGGAATAACAGTGCGCTAAAGCCCTGGTAATGCGGTAAGGGAATAACAGTGCGCTAAAGCCCTGGTAATGCAGTAAGGGAATAACAGTGTGCTAAAGCCCTGGTAATGCGGTAAGGGAATAACAGTGCGCTAAAGCCCTGGTAATATGGTAAGGGAATAACAGTGCGCTAAAGCCCTGGTAATATGGTAAGGGAATGCAAAGCTAGAGAACAGGGACTGTAATAGTCAAATTAATGTAAATGATGCTTGCAGTCACTAAAAATATAAGCGGCTGTTATTGAATCACTATTTGTGCAGTAATGACCACAAAGAACAGTGTTTTAATGTCGGATTCTAACTGATCCACTGAACCTCCATACAAAGCAAGAGGATTTTAGTGGGTGCTGTAATTTTTTAAATGGATGCAGTAATGGTATCACCACACCCATTAACCCCTTGATGATTAGAATTAGGGCAATGGGGTTAGTATTAGGACTTAAGGGTTAGTGTTCGTATTAGGGCTTAGGAGTTAGTACTAGGGGTTAGTGTTACTATTAAGGCTTAGGGGGTTAGGGTTAGTGTTAGTATTAGGGCATAGGGGGTTAGGGTTAGTGTTCGTATTAGGGCTTAGGAGTTAGTACTAGGGGTTAGTGTTACTATTAAGGCTTAGGGGGTTAGGGTTAGTGTTAGTATTAGGGCATAGGGGGTTAGGGTTAGTGTTAGTATTAGGGCTTAGGGGGTTAGGGTTAGTATTAAGGGGGTTAGTATTAAAGTTTGGGAAGGGTTAGTGTTATGGTTCGGGGAGAGATAGCTTTTAGGGGGTTTCATTAATTAGGGGGGTTTAATTTATATGGGGGGTTACTCTGATTGTAAGTGCTGACAGTTGAGACCATACATTGTCACGGCGAAGTGGCCAAGTTGCGTTTCATTGCTGACATTTCAGCACTCAATCTGCCTTGCTGAACTGTCAGCTGTGAAACCCCTGCTCTGAACTGTCCAAGACCTGGTGACCTAGCATGGTGCTTGCATCTTAGAAGGCGTAAGAACCAAAATGACACTTGTGACGTCATGGATCCATGCTTGAATGGTACAATTTAGTAAAAGTCAAAGTGGCCTCATCTATGTAATGATAATTGTGAAGAGCTTGACCTCAAGTTGAACAATAGATGCATTGGAGTCAGGAGCCACGAGCACCTTAGACAGGTGAGATCCCACTGCAAGTCCATGCAGTGGGATACGAGAACAACTCAAGGTGGGGAGCCGTGATGAGCTGTTAAATGCAGAATCTACTATGCCATCCTAGATACGCTGGCATAGAATGTCCAAGTGTCAAAAAGGGGTTAATGTCGTTAGGGGCAGGCATTGAATCATCAGTGCCAGTTACGTTACCTCTAATGCCAGGTTTAACATAACAGGAGCCACTGAATCTGCCCCATTATGCAACAATGCATTATTCACCGACCTTTAATCTACATTTAGTTTGTGGTTTGTGTATTCTATTCAACAGAGCATCATATAAACTGACAAAGTAGTGGTTTAACTGTATAGTTTTGACTGACTACAGAAGTTAAGGCTCAATCATCTCCATGACCTATTTAAATGCTTAACATCTGCAGAGTAAGGCTGGCAATCACTGGGTATACTTTCAATTTACATTATCTGGGAAGAATCATAATATATCATGAATTAAATTGATTGCATTTCTAACACACTTATTTTTATATTTATATATTCATTATGTTAATTTCAAGTATGTATTTTTATAGTTTTTACAACAAATAAATATCCATTTTCTCAGCACAGTGTACATATTCTTGTCATTATTGATATTGTTTTCACAGTTAACAATTATCTGGTTGTTGCTGATATTTTTGTTACATTTCTTTTTTTCTTTTTATTGTATCTTTGCTGCGAGCAAGAACTGAAAGACTGTACATATAATGAAGAAATAATTGCTCAGGGAACTATGGTGCTCGAGGCTCCTGACTCCAATGCATCTATTGTTCAACTTGAGGTCAAGCTCTTCACAATTATCATTACATATTGTTTGCCATTGTTTATTATTAGCATCCACTAGGCAAATGGATTGTACATTGATTCTGAGCTGGTAATGACCGGCATAGAATGTTTTCTTGTGAGGTTGCACATTCTTCTGGATTCTTTTTATTTAATTTTTGTGTGTATATTGTTTGTTTGTTTAAAAGAAAGATAATAAAATTCAATACACGGCATTTAAGTATAATTTAATCCACCTCTTTATTTAAAAATATGATCTCAGTATTGATTTATTAATTTATTTACATACTTTACAGCTTGTGTATTTGTTCATTTTTGGATTAGTACTTTTATTATATTGGTATTAGTTCATTACAGTATTAAAAGGGCTTTTATAATAGCGATTAACCACTTCCTTGCTCTACATGTCAAAATTCCAAATTGGAAAACCAAAAAGCACATCTTTCAAATTTGGCATTTTAACCACTAATCAAGCTGACAAACCTATGCATGGGTGGTATCCCTGTACCCAGGAGATGTTGCTGAACACATATTTGGGTGTTATTTGGCAGTGACACATACCATAATCTGTGAATTCATGTCTGAATTACAATCTATGTGAAAAAAAAACAAAAAATTTACTAGCACAAACTTTGACAAAGGCTGGTGGTAGAATTAGGGCAATGAAAGTGTTAAAATAGCACCATTTGATATAGCCTAGGGTGTCTACTTTTTTTTAAAAAAAGTATGGATTTATGGTTTAAAATACTTTACAAATGCATGGGCGCAGGTTGTCTGCATGTCAAAATTTCTAGTTAGAAAACCAAAAAGTGCACCTCCGAGTGTGTCCTAGCCCTCAAACAACCCTACAAATCTATGCATGGGTGGTATCCCTGTAGTCAGGACAAATATCAAAATCTATTTAGCAGTTTTTTTCATTAGCTTTTGTAAATGACTAAAATATTTAAAATAAAAGTCAGAAAATATGTTGTTTTTCACTGTATTATATTATTTATTTATAGTGTATTATAACATTTATTCAAAATGATGGTATCTAAAGAAAGCAATTCTTGTCCCGATAAAAACAATATAGAATTTGTGAGAATACAGTAAATTACAAAGATGAAAATTAAAGCTAAACACAAACAGCACAGAAATGTTAAAATACCCATTGTCTACAATGACCAAAAATGTTTCAAAGAGTCTGTCCTTAAGGGGTTAATCTCAAAAATAGCTTTTACCATTTTGCCTCTCATTACTTTCAGTGGGGAGTATTCAAAACTGGGATTTTTTTCTAGGTTAAACTGGTTGCCGGAACTAATTTAGTCTCAAAATGAAAGTCGCCCTCCAAATTTGAGTTTTAGTGAATAAACCCATATGTGGAGAAAACTGCTTCTGTACTATGTGTAGAAATGAAAGATTTGCCCCAGGATTTGTTGCTTTTATCTAATATAAATGTATTAAAGAAGAAAAGACATTAGGGTCTATTTAAACTGGATTCAGGTAGGACAAATTTCACAAATCTCCAAAATGTGGCTATGCAATATCCCTGAATCCGGGTCTGATTTCAGAATAATCAGCAGTTTGGACCATTTGGGAAATTAAGCATTGGAAGTTCTCAGATCAAGACATTTTGCTATTAAAAGCATAACATTTTGGCTACCTAATATATGTCGAACATACACAAAATGTGTCCCTTTCAATTCTCCAAATTTCAGTTACTGAATGAGCAAGTGTGAAAGAATTTAAACCAATCATTATAAAAGAGATAGAGACTGGCAGACAAACTACATCTAGACAGAAACACCCACTCTACAGTAAATACCAGGAACCTCATCCCAATAAAAAACAGATTTAACAAAATGACTAATTATCATCCAGATGAAAGCAATCCAACATCAGAGCCGTCATTTGTAGGCCAGATGATGTTGCGCTATTCGCCTTTTTATCATTTTTTGGCGATACGGTGAGATTACTCATCGAAGAAGAGTGCCACACTTCTTATCTTCCCTTGTGAGATACAATTTAAATGAAGATTGCACTTTTATGCACTTTATTTTTTCTTATTTGGGAATTTAGGACTTATTTTTGCCGACATTTTATATATTTATTTACATTTTCATTTATGTCATTTTAGCCTTTTTAGAGCCGGTGTTACATCTTTTTTATGCACCACTAACATAGCAATCTACGACCATTTCTCTCTTACAGGTGGAAGGAAATCAAACTGGGAATCATTTTTCACAAACATTTTAGTGCAAAACGGAAACATTGAGAAACATGATCTTTAAGTAGGTGATTTGTAAATAAAACAGTGTTCAGCATTAATTATCAGCTAAAAAAATGCATGTGAGTAGGTTTCCCGTTAAAGAAAGTGATTACAATACATATACATGGAATAGACACATGCTCCTACATTTATTATTTATTGTAAAAACTATTTTCCCCATAGAGGATTAGAAGAAAAACCCCATCTATTTTTCTATGTCATTGAGTAAGCATATCCAGTCACGGAATGGCCAAGATTTATGACTTAATAAGATATGAATTTTGCGGGGTCAAACATCCAGCCATCAGTTAAAATATAAACACTCACATCAATCTAAAGCAAATGCTGCTCCACCACGTATTTATCAGTTGTAGGAAAAACACTCTTTTTTATCAGTACAAATCAACCACTTGATTTATTCGAACCTTAAAAATTGTTGATTGATTTCTAAAAAATAAAAAAATCATCTCTGAGTTTTATTTTTCCACATATATTGATAGCTAGAGAGATGGGGCATATTGAAAGTTGGAAATGGTACCGGCTGGTCTTTCTTCAACGTTTAAACAATTGGGTCAATTAAAGGACATCTGTTGGCAAACAAATTACTTATCTTTAATTGAAAGATTGCATCAAGGCTGACATGGCACACAGAGGATGTTTTTGGAGCTAGGATGGCACAGATATTCTGTTTTTGGTGCTAGGATGGCACAGATATCCTGTTTTTGGGCTAGGATGGCAGAGATATCCTGTTTTTGGGCTAGGATGGCACGTATATCATGTTTTTGGGGGCTAAGATGGCACAGATATCCTGTTTTTGGAGCTAGGATGGCAGAGATATCCTGTTTTTTGGGGCTAGGATGGCACAGATATCCTGTTTTTAGGCTAATGTGCAACCACAGATTATACCTGCCACGAGGGAGCTCTGATGTTGCCTAACAAGAGCTCCTTCTACAACATTTCTTTCTTTTTTTTTTTTTAGGTCCTCCTTCAATCTCCTCTCCACTGTCCATGGTGGACAAACTAACACACTGATGGAGATGATGGAGAGGCATCGTCAGGCAGATCCTTCTCCTGGAAATCAGACACCACTAGGTACCAGCAAGCAGTCAAGCGAGTACTGGGGGAATGATTGGTTAGTATGTTTTTAATGGCACCTGTGTGTGGCAAATTTAATGGCACCTGTATGTGGCATATTTAATGAGCACCTGTATTAGGTATATTTAATGAGCACCTGTATGTGGCATATTTAATGAGCACCTGTGTGTGGCAAATTTAATGGTACCTGTATGTGGCATATTTAATGAGCACCTGTATGTGGCATATTTAATGAGCACCTGTATGTGGCATATTTAATGGGAACCTGTGTGTGGCCTGGTTAATGAGCACCTATATTAGCTATATTTAATGGCACCTGTATGTGGCATATTTAATGGGAACCTGTGTGTGGCCTGGTTAATGAGCACCTATATTAGCTATATTTAATGGCACCTGTATGTGGCATATTTAATGGGAACCTGTGTGTGGCCTGGTTAATGGGTACCTGTATTAGGCATATTTAATGGTACCTGTATGTGGCATATTTAATGAGCACCTGTATTAGCTATATTTAAGGCACCTGTATTAGGCATATTTAATGGTACAAGTATGTGGTATAATTAATGGGCACGTGACTGTGGCATTTTGTAAAGAGAAAACTAATCTTGGCATATTTTAATGGAAATAAAAACAAGAAAGGCATTTTTTCAATAATGGTTTTTATTGCATAAAATGCAACTATTTCTCTATATACATATAGATGTCTATCTATCTATCTATCTATCTATCTATCTATCTATCTATCTATCTATCTATCTATAATATATGTGTGTATATATAGGTATGTAAAATTTGTTTATACATAAATATAATTGCCATTTTAAAATGTCCTGCCTATTGTCCCCCAACCCCTCCACCCCCCACCCTTTAAAATATCATTAGTGAAGATGCCACTGGTTGTAAGAACATTATTTGGCTCCCTGATTATGAAGTATATGCAATAATACAGTTCCCTAAATACATTCATAGCAAATAAAGTAAGAAGAATACAAAATCAAAAATAAAAGACACAAAACAGCAAGAAAACAAAGAAAGGTTCTGACATTTACAATACGGTTTTGTACTAAACTATGTGTTTAATGTCTGCTTTCATTTGCTAGTTTTTTTTGGCTGGGAACAACTATCTTTCAACAACTATTTTTTGAATTTTTTTTCTTAAAAGTAATTTCAAATAATTTTTTAAATTCTAAAAATTAACAATAAAACCAGACGGAAAAAGAAGAAATAATGGTTTATTATAAAGCGAAATATTGAAATAGTTTTTTTTCCCCTTTTCTTTTATATTTTCTGTTATGTTTTCATTCTCAGAACAGAGGCAACTGTTACTTTGCTGATTCCAAGTTTTCTGGCAGAGAATGATAGCAAGTCTATTAATGTGAAACCTGCTAGAAATCCTTAAGCTGGATGTTGCTTCTTCAGAATATGACAAGAATGCAGCCAGGCTTAATTTCGGGTTTTCTGCCTCTCTTTTTCCATAACTTTTAATCTTCCTCATCACTTTACCTAATAACACTTCCAGGGCTATGTGGTGTGAACACCACTGTTAGTAAAAATCATGATTTAACAATCAAATGACCTGTTAAGTTGTTGTGTTTTAGAGCAGTGTTTCTTAAACCTTTCCTCAAGGACCCCCACTGGTCCAGATATGAGGGATTAGCCAGTTGTGTTTAAATAGGAATAAGTATAGCACCTGGTATGGTTCCCTAATAGTATAACACCTGGTATGGTTCCCTAATAGTATAACACCTGGTATGGTTCCCTAATAGCATAACATCTGGTATGGTTCCCTAATAGTATAACACCTGGTATGGTTCCCTAATAGTATACCACCTGGTATGGTTCCCTAATGGTATAACACCTGGTATGGTTCCCTAATAGTATAACACCTGGTATGGTTTCCTAATGGTATAACACCTGGTATGGTTCCCTAATAGTATAACACCTGGTATGGTTCCCTAATAGTATAACACCTGGTATGGTTCCCTAATGGTATAACACCTGGTATGGTTCCCTAATGGTATAACACCTGGTATGGTTCCCTAATAGTATAACACCTGGTATGGTTCCTTAATGGTTAGGGAACCATAGCAGGTGTTATACATATTCTCATTTAAACACGATTGATTAATCCCTAAATCCTGGACCAGAGGACAGGTTTAAGAAGCACGATTTTAGAAAATGTCTACTTTACGGGTTATATATGAAGGAGTTATACAAGGGGATTGTACCTAACAGTGGTTCTGTTGCAATGTGTGCCAATGTATAATGTGGTTGGTTTCCTTAGTGTTCTGAGCACCCATATTCTGTATTGTCCCAATAATAGGCCGTACTTTTATCCCCTAATGTAATTACTTAAATTAGAGGTGTGGCCTATAATCAGGGTTTAGTCATTGAAGATGGCGTGCAGGGAGAAATTATGTTCTCTGAGTTCTCCGCTTAGTCTGTTCGCGCTACAAGTGTGGACAGGCTTTTAAGGTAATTTGGAAGAATCAAGAGCACAGGGTGTCACACAGGGAACATAAAAACTTATAATATATATATATATAGTGCAATAAAGTTTTAAACAACACTGTGTTGAATATATATGTGAAGCACACTCACAAACATCCAGAATAATAGGCTTTAAGACTGATGAGATTCCATGAAAAAGATCTGTTTTACTCAACAAAAGTGGGATAAACACAAAAACATACATAGAGCAGTAAAATCACTTAAAAAGATGGTCTGCACTTGAAGATACACTTACAGCCTCCATAGGTAAATAAGGTGTATCAAACAACAGCCCACAGTAGGCGTAGTTAGCAGAGTTCAAATCGGGTGTGTGGTGGCAGCCCAAACTCAACGAGTTTCAGTTGCAGCTGCAACTCCTGAGGAAGCCAGGACTTCAGAATTACCCCAGAGAAATGTGTTGAATTTGGGCTAGCACCACACACCAGATTTCGTTTTAAGGAATTAAGCAGAGCACTCAAAGATCTGTTAGCGCACTAGGTCTTCTAATGTGGTCCCCAAAAGTGAGAATAATTGGACAGGCACTGGGATTTTAAAATAAAGCCAAAAATCAAGGCAGTTTAGTAACAGTTACTCTCTACCCTACCATACTGGGGCAGCGGGGCTCAATTTGTCAATACATATTACTCTATGCCAGTCTTTTCCTGCTCTTTTGTTGTGTAGCACTCTGTATCAAATGCAACATTAATGAATTTACTGCTCATTGGCATGATATACAATGTTTATGTATTTACTGCTCATTGGCATGCCATACAAAGTGTATGCATTTACTGCACAGATGATTCATATCCAAAGTGTGTGAATTTTCTGCTTATTGACATCTATACAAACTGTATGCATTTATTGCTCATTGGCATCATATACAAAGTGTATGCATTTGCTATTCATTGTCATGCTATGTAAAGTATATGCATTTACTGCTCATCGACATCTTAATGGTATGTCATATAATTTTGAGCATAGACAAGGTGCATTTCTTGATCAGTTTTATTTTAGTTTTAGTTATCATGATATAACATGATAATTAAATGTGGGCATGTTATTGTGGGTCTGGTTGTAGTAAAGGGGGCAGCATTTCATCCTTGGAACCAGACATCACAGAGTCTTGAGCTGGCCCAGAGGGAGGAAAAGACGTACTCCCCTACCATTACCAGTCATGTATTCCCATTCATTAGCTGTGATGTTCTGTGCTTTTGTATTGGATTGACCAGGCATGACATGGGTTTGCCTACAACTTATGATGGTCATGTAGTAAGTTTCTCATTTGTCTATTCTAAAGCATTGATGAAATAACTATTATTTTCACCATTAGGGTTAGGGTTTGGATAACCCTAAGTTCAACTATATTTAAAGATGGTATCAAGTACCCTTATAGGTCGTTTGTTAACCCAGGAGAGTTATTGGCTTCACACAGGACATCTGGAGCAGAAAAAAAGCTTTGCACATAACACTACCTATGCATTCCATTGTTCCTATACTTCAATAGGAGTAAAAATGTAACTATACTGATATATTTCTCATCCCGCTTTACTGTGTGAAGAGTGTTCGTCCAGGAGGATGAATGTGATTCAACCTGTAGATGGTTGAAGAGCAGTTCTCAAAACTGTGTTTCAGACAATGGAATTACAGCGGTGCATTATATCTGTCTTCTTTTTATCCTCTATACGTCTCTTTTCTTCTATTCCCTGCTATTTGGTAAAATCATATGTGTTTTATCTACATTTATTTGGATCCAAAATATTTATCCAAACACCTCTGGATGGCCAACTATAGTGTATTGATAATTAAAAAAAAGGAGGTCAAATGAATTATATGAATTTTCCTAGTCCAACCAAATAAAGCCATGTTAGAGGAATCGTGATTACTTTTTTCTTTCCGCTATCAATAAATAAAGTCAAAAGGAATCATAGAATTTCTGAGAATATAAATATTATGTACATTTTTAGACAGTTTGTGTTTGTCTCTTGCATTTAAGCAAACCTCATTTACATGTATTAAAAAATAAAGAAACCAAACATCTGCATGTTACTGAAATGGGTTTTTATTGTGAGCTGCAGCTGCTAAAAATGTCATTACATTAGGGAAAATCTCTTGCTTCCGTGTATAATATAAATTTGGCAAGGAGTGCCCATGGCTTAATGAAAGGCTCTGAGGTTTGGATGCAAAAGGGAGGACAATTGGCTTCTAAATAAATACAATTAAAAGTGGCTTGTTTTTAAATGCCATGGCAAAGTGCTTGTATAGTGAATCTGGTGCCAAAGAAAAGTCATTAACTTTTTGACATTTTCAGCTTGCATGGAAGCACACGAATCCTGAATCCAATGCAGTAATCAGGAAATTCATGTTGAAAATTGGGGATGGACACTTTACATAGAAGGCTAAACTAGGATTACCAAAAAACCAAGAGATCAGGTAAATAAGATAGGGACTGCTTACATTTTCATGATTGGGATAGCTCATTTTTATTACATTTTAATTATCTTTTAAGAAACAAAATTATTTTTTTTCCAACAAAACTAAAACTAATTATATGAATAATGTATAAATATCATTACTTACAAGACATACAAGATGACAGACTATATAAGATATATATTATAGAAAAATAACTTTAATAAGAGGCGTGGAAGAAGGGGACCATATTTTTTCAATACTGATATTATCACCAATATAAAAGGATATACTCTTTCCCATTCTGTATTGGTACCATACTTGATTATGGATTTGTAACTAAACTTCCTGCTGGAGCCACATTCTAATTATAACTGATTTAGTTGCTGGCAGAATTTGTATTATTAGCTATCTCTGAATGTTACATTGAAAAACAGCAAGATCCAAAGCTTCTCGTATAACCATGGATCATTCATGACTCTATCCCAAATTGGCTTAATACTCACACAGACCCACCAAATATGTCCAGAATTACCCTCTGCTGAATTACACCTCCAACTTGATTTATTTGGGTTCCATCATATTCAGAATTATATGGACCAAATGCTGTTGATATAATATTTTAGAGTGTAATTCAAACATATTATGATATTGTATTGACCTCTTTACCTCCTCTGGGGATTTGTACCACTGATCTACTTTAATTTCCCAATTTCTTTTATCCCAGTCTAGCCATGCTTTAGGTTTAATTTCACTTTCTTTAAATCTGACCAAGTGATAATATGTTTCTGTTTTGATGCAGTATGAAATAGTTTATGAATTTCTTGACATTTTGGATAGTTTTTCACATCCAATATATGGTGTAGTATATAAACGTTCTATTCTTAAAAATGAAAATAGTACTTTACATCAGGTAGGGAGTTCTAGTTGTCTCTTTGCAAATGACTTAATTTTGTCCCCCTCCATCAGATCCATTAATGGAAGAGGGACTCACATCACTAAGTATTTCTTATCGTGGAATATGTTTGCTATTCTTGTTTGTTACACTTCCTCTTGATTTGTACATGCTCATGGTAACATGTTAGCTTATGTTTTTATTGGGTTTAGTTGTTTCTTACAATGAATTCTTCTTGATAAGGCGTTTGGTAGAATTAGAAGATAAACTGTAAGGAAACATTTATTCACACTCTTGGCAGCTGTAATTCCTTGTGTTTAAGAGGCTCACACAGCCAGGTTACACGTATAGTCACACAACGCTCTGCAAACCATAAATTAACAGAATAACCACTTGATGTATTTCAGGGCAGAGGCACCCAACTTATTTTGAAGTAGGCTACATTTTATGTAATGTGTATGTGTATTGAGCCACAAGTTACAGAAGGTAAAAGTAATGAGAACTTGGAAATTTAAATAGGTTGGGCCCAAAATGTTGTCAGATTAGCTCATCAGTTAATTTACCAATATTTGTCCTCAGAGGAGCAACTACAAAAGAAAGAAAACATTAACCTTATATTCTATAAGCACATTGGATATGCGTGCTCACTCCTCAATGTCCACATCCAATACAGGGCTAGGGCCATTCACAGGAACCAAAATAGACATATATCATGCCCTACGCGTTTCGCACTTATGGAGCTTAGGCATCTGCATAGTGAAGAGACACAAGAAAACTAATAAATACCTTAGACAATTAAAATAATCACAAAACACCCAAGTGTAAGAATTATGAATGGGATTGTGTTACCTAGATCTGAATAAAAACAAAGATATGCAGATTTGAGATAGGAGGTAAATCGAAGTTAAAGTCAAGAAATAGCTTGGCAGTCACATAAATAATGATATTCGTATTGCAGCACAAATCTCATTCACCTTTAGAGTGCAGAGTCGACAGCAGCTACCAGATTGGCTGCAAACGTTGGATGCCTCTTCTTCAGGGATATTTACTGTAGTGACAGAGAAATGGTGAGACCAACACAGGGAAAAATTCTATGCCAATAGGCATGTTTATTACACAGCCATTGCCTGAAAATAGTCAGGTGTTTAGAATAATTATTAACCTTTTCATTACTCATATTTTCAAGTGTATAATAGGTTTATTTACATACAGTCAGACAGCGCAGTCTAGAGGCTTATATGTAATACACTCAAGTAAATTGGAAACGATAAAAAAAATTGGTAAAAACATTCTGTGTCACAGCTATGAGTTATCTGGAAAATTCAGTGAAGACACTATAGTAATTTTTCTAACTTTACCACAAGAATAGGTATAATTCAAAATTGTTAATGTAACATTTATGTGTGTACAAATAGAAACGCAAAAGGAGTTTATTCATAGAGGAAATAATTGATATGAAAGTGCAAAACAAGCATGTGACAGGAACCCTAAATAAGACAATATTTTAACAAATATTTTTGCTGTCTGCATTAGCTAAAACGAACCAATACATATTCACTTATACTCATTACGTTAAAGCCTAAGATGTATATCTTTGCCATTCCTTTTGTTTAAGACCTTGCAATGAATGTCAAAACATGTAACATATCTAGAAAAAATGGCAAATACAAGAAAAGCATAAGTAATAGAAATAGAATAGAATAATTATATCTTTGCATTTAACAAGGACATCTAATAAAACATAATATGAGACTGGATCATTTGGTAAACGGTGGAGCTGCCTGTCTTTTTCACACAAATAATTGTTATTACATCTTTTTCTCTAAGCACAATAACAATAATAGAGTAACAGAGTAATATCTGTAATATCAGTTAGCAAATAATTCTCAAGATACTTTTTTTTTTTTTATTATTATATTCAAATGTGTGTCTTCAACATTTTTTTATACTTGATTTTTAAATAAATATACAGCTTCATTCATTTGAGCATATCAGCTTCATTCATTTGAGCATATCAGCTTAGTAAACTAATAGACAGCTATTTTGTCCTTAATGGGAACATGTCACAATGAGGTTGGCTACTGACTTTATGCTTAACCCATGGAGCAGTAAGGGAAGCACACACAACAAAGTTATGGTGGGGTAAAGATGATGGGAAAACCCCTCCACTTAAAATTAAGTGGTAGCAGGGACATTATTAAACACTAATATACACACACCTGATAAGCCAGAAAACTTGTTTGTCCCACAGAAATCCTAAACTCGCAGTGCAACCAGCACTCATGAAAAGCTCTGTGCCATTCAGGGGAAATAAGGGGAATCATATGCTTTCACAAGTCAAGTTTGGAGTACCCCACTGAAAGCAGAATTCGAAAATGCTGAAATAAGGGTGATTTGCCTTCTCTTGGGTCAACAGCGGTAAACATGGTATAGGAAAAGAGCTGAACTGATGGACGCATGTCTTTTTTCAACCTAAACTACTATGTAAATATGTAAGTTGGCCAACGTTTTGTTGAATTTGGCATATAGAATAGTCGAATTGTTGATTTCACCACAATGTGGCAATCTTAACCAATATTGGCCAAATTCGGACCAGTTCAGGGAACAAACAATAGACCCCATTATATCTCCATATAATTATACTCTATAATTATCAAGACTGGATTAGCACTGGAGCTATCACCATATTCAGGCCGGATGTTTCTACCGATTGCTCCACAACTGCCTCAGTGAGGTCAATCATTTTTAATTTAATTTTTTAATTGTTTCATTAAAGCACAAATTATAATTGTTTCATTTAAAAATCTCTTAACTTTTATATCTGTTTATATATTAATAATGTACTCGAGTCTCACAGGGTTAAAAGCTGGAATTATTATTATATTATTAGTTATTCAGAGTTTATTTAATAAAGAGAGAATTTTAGTGAATTGAGATGGTTATTTCAAATTTGAAGCCAAGGAAGCCAATTCAGCTGCATTGGAGAATTTTTCCAACACAGCTACTGTGGCCTAAAGTTTGAAGTTCCTGTCTCAGTTCCCTCTGTTTATTGTCTCATTCGTTATTGAATAACAAGTGTAAGACATTGGAATGGAGGTCTGGATTTCTCTAAGGGATGGGTCTCCAATTAGTATTTACTATAACAGTTTATGATGATGTTAGCACCACTGTTCCTAGATGGTAATGATATTCTGACTACTATATGGTTAACAGGTAGTACAATGAACATTGCCATGTAACAAACAAACAAAATCAGCAGTAATTCAATACAAAAGAAATTCTATTATAACCGGACATAAATCTACAGCATCAGTTCTACATAACAGCTAAATGTAATTAGATCAGAAATGTTTACGGTGTGCTACACAATTAATGTCAATATGTAATTGCCGGAGCATATAAAATACAAACAATAACAAACATAGACATTGCACGTATTCTGTCAAATAGTATAAACCTTGAAATGAAATGCTAATCTGCTCGGTGACAGTGAATATGGTTTACAATAGGGAGTCTGATCCTTCAGTGCTACCACCTTCGATATCTCCACTGTGTTCCTGCAGTGTTAGAATTGAATAAAGACCAGTGGGGTACCAAAAATGAGTGGATTTTCATGTTGCTAAAAAAAAACCCATAAATAATCAGCTGAGATGAGTGAAATGCATTGCAACTTGATTGGGCATTCCTCGCGGTGATAACAAATAAAAAATACGGAGTTATGTATCTAGGTCAGAGCTAAGCACTTAGTCCAGTGAAAGCTATGGAAGCCAGTGGAATGTTCTTGCTTTGTGCTGTATTTCTAGAATGCTGCTCTAGAATCCGTACACTTTGCCACCACCAGCCACTCATTGGATAAGAAGGAATAATGGAAATATAGAAACATAGAATGTGTCGGCAGATAAGAATCATTCGGTCCATCTAGTCTGCCCAATTATCTAAATACTTTTATCAGTCCCCAGTTTCCTATCTTATATCTAGGATAGTCTTGTGCCTATCCCACTCATGATGGTTTGGTCAAATTATCCTATGCTTACTAGCTGTTCTCTGCTTAAATTGCCTTAATATTTTTGAGTGACGAAGAGGTATGGCGCACTTTGTAAAACTAAGCATTACATTATCTGGCTAGCACCTAGTATGTGAAGTGATTAGTAATGGCAATCTATACTTAACTTGAGAATGCCAGTCAGACTGTTAGATATAACATAGGAACAACTTTAGATGTAGCTGGAACTTAGTGCTGGTAGAGACACACGTGCAATATGGCCATATTGGGTAATAAGAGACATCAAGGGGTAACTGAAGAGGTAACAGAGAGAAATCAGGGGCAGAAATACAAACAAAACTAGAGCAAAGGCCTGAACATGATCCAAACATCAAGATGAGGAAAGTGAAGGTCACCAGGAAAAGCAGCCTGGATGTTAAGCATGATGGGAAATGTAGGGTAGAGTGGTCAAATGCAAATGATATGCCTCTACACAAGCAGAACTTCCCCAGCAGGTACAGAACACACCTACCTCTGCAACCCTGACAATTGGTTATGTGGGACACAATTAGGGATTGCTCATATTTATAAATCAGTTCCCACAAAATATAAAATTAATTGCACCAACTGAGTATAAAATATAAATGTGCTCTAATTACAGTTTCAATATGGTGATGTATGAAAAAGCCCAATACTATACATCTCTTTATTAATCTACATACACTGAGCAACCATAACATTATGACCATCTGTCTATTATTGTGTAGATCCCCTTCTGACACCAAAAAAGCCCTGACCCATCGAGGCATGGACTCCACTAGACCTCTGAAGGTGTGCTGGGGTAACTGGCACCAAGACGTTAGCACCAGATCCTTTAAGTTCTGTAAGTTGTGAGGTGGGGCCTCCATGGATCGGACTTGTTTGTCCAGCACATCCCACAGATGCTCGATTGGATTGAGATCTGGGGAATATGAAAGCAAAGTCAACACCTTCAAGTCCTCATTGTGTTGCTCAAACCATTCCTGAACCATTTTTACTTTGTGGCAGTGAGCATTATCCTGCTGAAAGAGGCCAATGCTATCAGGGAATACCGTCTCCATGAAAGGGTGTACATGGTCTGTAACAATGGTTAGGTAGGTGGTACATGTCAAATTAACATCCACATAAATGGCAGGACCCAAGGTTTCCCAGCAGAACATTACCCAAAGCATCACACTGCCTCTGTCAGCTTGCCAACTGTCAGAACAAAGCATCACGCTGCCTCCGCCAACTTACCACTTGTCAGTCCAAAGCATCACACTGCATCTACTGGCTTTTCATATGTCAGTCGAAAGCATCACACTGCCTCCGTCGGCTTGCCACCTGTCAGTCCAAAGCATCACACTGCATCTACTGGCTTTCCATATGTCAGTCGAAAGCATCACACTGCCTCCGTCGGCTTGCCACCTGTCAGTCCAAAGCATCACACTGCCTCCGCCGGTTGCCGCCTGTCAGTCCAAAGCATCACACTGCCTCCGCCGGCTTGACGCTTGTCAGTCCAAAGCATCACACTGTCTCCGCTGGCTTGCCGCCTGTCAGTGGTCATAATGCTGATCAATGTATTTTGGCCATCCAATTCTGGTGTGGACTGAACAGTGTAGTAACAGTGAGGCAAACACAGTAACAATAGGAGAACTCATGCTACACAGCAAAGAGGACGGTGTCACCAGTCTCCTCACATCTCATCCAGACAATTTTACGCATACATTGCAAGCGCAGACCCATAACGGATTACGTTAACATTTAGAAACATCACTGTTATTTATAAATAACTCTCAATGTGTCAAACTCCGAATGTTTAGCTCTGTGACATTTCCAAGGCATGCTCCTGCAACTGAGTGGGTAGATGATTGAAGAGTAAATAGCTTTGTCTATTGGTGTATCTTTAAAAGGGAAAAAAACAAACATCACCAGCTGTGAAAGCGCAAATTACAATAGATAAAAGTTGTATGTGTAATTACAGTGTGGATCGCTGATAGGCAAGCATTTTTCTCAATTCAATCAACATCCAACTCAATTTCAATGGTGAATCTTGAAGAAAATTAGAAGAGGACACACAAAGAATTTCATCTCACAGAGATAAACATTGAGATTATAATTAACTGTATTATGTCTGCTTAACGACAGGATTAAATGTTCCTCGGAATGTTGCTGCTCAGAAGATTCCATTCTGGTATCAGAAATCTATCTGTTTCATTAAATACAGAGAAATGTACTTGGGCAGTTAACACAAAATCATTAGTATGAGAGATGATGCTATCATACTGGGTCGGACACCCAGACACTAGGCCATACAGAAGTGAAAAGTGGTGCTGCCACAGCCCATTGAGCTAGGTTAGAGATCAGCCTGGGGGACAATTGCTCTGTTCTCCAGTTTGCAAGTCCTAGATTGCTGGTAGTCAGCATTTGTCTCCAGATTCATACTGGCGTGAATCTGAAGGATATGTCTCAACTAGAACCAATTCCAACTTAGGAAAAAATAGGCTACAATAGGAAAAAAAACCTATGTGTAGCAATTATTCAGTTTTTCAGTCCTCTGGAGCTTTCCTGAAACAGATAGAAAGACATATTTAAAAGCATCACGTGGCAAGTGTGGAATATTTATAAACTGTGGTTAGATGCAGTTAGATGAAAGTAACCAGGCGTGCACTTTACTGTTTACTTTCAGTGTGAAACTGTAAAATATGCATGGCATATTAGCTACAAAACTGCTCAGGTCAATAGGAAAGGTTAAAAGACCCGGCTGTGTATTATGATTTATATATTTCTTAGTTTGTTCTCACATCACCATGTGGGTTATAAAGCCAGAGACCACTATTCCAGTGAGCTTTATCAACCCAAGATCAAAAAACAAGAAACTCCAGCTTAAACCCAGCATCCCTTGACCCAAATCCCCAAAGGTCAAACATGCTGAGATTCAAATGCCCTGTTCATGCATTATGGGTGCTGTTTACCAAAAGGTGAGCTGCAGGTGAGTTGAGGTGAAATTTGGTGAGTTGAGGTGAGATGTTAGTTTGGAACACCACCTTTTCATGTTTTTGGTTATATACTAAAAGTCATGTACATAAATTGTATATAAAGTGTTGTGTCTGCACACTGTTATGGTACCAGTAGACATAGTGTGTCTTGCAGATAGCATATTTAAACATAGATACAAACAAAACCCTTATGTCTGTGATACTTGCATTATAGGAATGTTTTTATAACAAAAAATTACAAGAACAAGTAGAGTTCATTGAAGAGTTGAAAATGGCTACACCAGAACTAGCGATAAAATAGAATTCTTGAAAACTGGAGAATTATATTTCTGAATGCAAAAAAGAAACAAAAATAGTTTTTCAAAAGATCTAAATAAAATAAAAAAATAATACTAGTGACATCATAAAGTGGATACCATTCTCGATTGTATTCCCAAATGTGGAATAACTGCCCAAATCACATGTTGCACTGGTCTAAAACCCCTTAAGATGTCTGTGCAGACTAGATGGGCCGATTAGATGGGCCAAATGGTTCTAATTTGCCGACACATTCTATGTTTCTCTGTCCATCTTACTGCATCTAAAAGGGAAAATGTACCATCTATACCTGCTAAAGTGTGACTGTCTTGTATAGTATGTTTTTTAAACGTGTAAATGTACTCTCGCCTTGACATAACGAAATACAAAATCTCATGTAAACTGATAAATACATGTTTATAGTCTATTAATTTATAAAATGGCAAATGAATGTGAGTATTTTAAACCAAGACCAAAACATCAGCTCAAAGAAATAAAAGCATTAGAATTAGTGAAGCATACTCAAATCAATGGTTGTTCTCAAACGCAATTATAATTTGTGAGGATGCACTACAGCTTGGTTAAAGGATACCCCCTTTACCCATTAGTCTTGGCTAAGAGCAAACATATGGGGGCTGAGGTTGGAGGCTTGAAGTTGTTTTTTTTAGCAGGGATAAAAATAATTCAGTGGTTCATTGGTAATGATTAATTGGTAATATTGGTTTTGTGCTGGTCTGCGGCTACGAACCTGGTAGTGTAGGGCCTCAGTATGCTGAACATGTCTTAATAAGGTTATATGTGTAGTTTGCTGTAATTTTGAGAGTATTTGCTTGTTACATTGTTTTTTGTATATCAGTGATGTGATGGGGTCATTGTATGATGTTATTTGTATCAACTAGACAGAGCTCAATAAATAAATGAACATGAAAAGATACCCACTCAAGTAAAATATATAGAACAAATTATTTAATACAAAAAAATATATATACGATACATACATACACATAAACAAATGAAGTAATGCAATAGCACACAATACATATGAATATCAAACTACCTATACCAAACAAAAAAGATTGCATTTTAAATATTAGTCATGTTCATTCGTTTTCGGACGAATGCATTTTCGTCCGAAAATAGCATGTTCGTCCATTCGTATAGTAGTATTGCCTTTCTATAAACCGAACGAGAGTCCCATTCATAATAATTTCTTATGAATGGGGCTCTCGTTCGGTTCATAGAAAGGCAATACTACTATACGTTTTCTATCAGCCGAAAGTCTATAAACCGAAGGTCGTTCGGTTTATAGACTTTCGGTTTATAGAATACATAGAATTACATGTAATTCTCTACAGACCCTGTCAGTCCCTGCCGACATCCTGCGATACCTTGCATGCAGGAAATTTAGCGGACACTCGGTTTGAGTGTTCGCTACATTTTCTATGCTGCGATGAACTGTTTAATGCATGACGTTCTAGGTAGTAGGACAGCATGGAATGTCCAACAAGCGAGAAGTGGTTAATGGAGGAATATACACTATTGGGTCCTCCTTGCTTTAGGGAAGTCCTGTCATTTAGAATGTTGTGTTAGATGGATCAAAATGAAATTGTAGGGCAAGATGTCCGCCCCCTGATAGAGCTATAAAGGCCAAAGAGGGCTCAGTAAGGTAATTTATTTAATTATTTCATTAAAGCATTTATATTTTAAATACCTTCACTTTGTGCAAACTTTCAATTAAAAATATCTTTTTTTTTTTTGCGTACATTGTTGTAATTATGAGTAGTTCACAATTATACTTCTTTGTTCCGCATTGGATATGTACAGAAAGATACTCAGAAATGGAACTAGATAGATTGATGGATACTACACATGAGATAGATGAATAGACACAATGTAGATATGTAAACAATCTCTAAAAACGCATATTTATTTCGGTAATATATAAAAATAGCTGCCTCAGAGAATTTGATACTGCGTTAAATATTAATTCTATGGCGATATTGATTGTCATTCCTGCAGATATAAACCACAGTATGATTACTTTACATTTTAATGTGAAAATGAACCCTTTCCAGGCTAAGGAAGTAAGATACATACATTGTGTGTACTTCTTTGCCACTGATCTTAAAACAATAATACAGATATATAATAACAATCCTAGTAGAAATGACATGAGAACTTAAAGAATAAAGATAATTATCTTTTTATTCCCCTATAGAGATCCTATAACTTCTAGCTTTATCCAGAAGAATGCAACATCATGAGAACTGGCTTTAAGTCTGTATAATCGATTCTAAATAATGATTAAGTGTAGAGGATTGTGTCTTTCACTATTATCTGAGAAGCCATCTCCATTACTTAGGGTGAAATAAGTAGTCACCTTCATTCTAGAGCCTCAACAGCTGTAATCAGAACTCAGTGACATCTCTGGTAATGGTATGAGATCTCTCTCCCTATTAATGTACATATTACAACATGTCATATAATCACATTGGTGGATTGGATGACATGCCTTAACTTCCGACTCCTGACTCGCATTTCTTCGAGCTGAGAGGCGACAGCTGTTTAATTGGAAATCTCCATCATTGAATTGACCAGTGCTGTCTCTTTGACTCACATTTAATCACATACTTACATAAAAAGTTCTACATGCCTAGGAAACTCTGACCCAGTTTCAATGCAATGTTTTTTTTTTAATGTTTAATTTGAGTCTTGAATCTTAATAATCTGCTCC
The DNA here is from genome assembly GCA_036172795.1 of Pelodytes ibericus. Lineage (NCBI taxonomy): Eukaryota > Metazoa > Chordata > Amphibia > Anura > Pelodytidae > Pelodytes > Pelodytes ibericus. The sequence goes on from CM069868.1 coordinate 906,622, forward strand.
ATCTTAAAGATCGCAGGTTCAATATCATGTATTCAAAGCAGTTAAAAAAAGAGAAGCTCGACACTTGTGTCTTCACCAATGTGTAGGCTTAAGAGCGAAAACCATATCATAGCGCAAATCATATAGTATGTGACTTTATGCAGACCACCTGCCACATGTCAATCTTATTTATATTATTTTTTAAGATTTGTATTTATGTCAGCTAAAACATAATTATGGGATCAGGTGCTTGAAGCTAAGTGGTAGCCAATGAGCTCCCCTTAGTGTCAGGGTTAAGATGACCAAGATAATTTATTTGAATGCTATAAAATGTGATCATATGCAAAGTGGGAATCACCCCACTTCATCTTCATGAGTAAATCTCTTTAGTGGCCAGGAGCTTTCAAAACAACAACATCAACACCCAAAAGTCTTTGCCCTTTGATTGAATTATCATCTTTTAAACCACATTTCTGCTACAATAAATAGGTAAGGGTATTTTCATTGCATGCTATTGTGCTTGTATCATTCATCTTTTTTAAGTAAGTAAACCATAAAAATATTTTGCAATGAGGCAGAAAAGCCACTTGTGCACAGTCTAGGGGGCTGCCGTATGACAGAATAGATAGCCAGTCGAGGGGCCAACCCTCTCCATCATTGGTTGCATGCTAGCCAATCATGCTGTATACAGTGAATTACTAAACAGCAATAAAAGCTGCTTCCTCTCACATTGAAGTCTGGAGGTTTTAGTAAGACAGAAAGATAAAAGAGGGGATGGGAAGAGTGTTGGACTATTTATAGATGCCACAGCTAGCTATGAATGGCCTACCAATCGTTACATGGGGAACCACATTTTATTGAAGCACGTAAGACAATCAGGATTTTACAAATTAATAAATAAATACAACAAAACTGGTCAAAAAGATAGAACATTTAAAAATGCAAACATACTACCAAAACATTATAATGTGTCACTTTTTTTTACTCTACAGAATAGCATTGAAAAACGAAAGTATCCTTCATGTTTAAATCTGTTTTTGATTTTTAAGGTAACATAAGTTCTACTATAATCACTTTCACAGCATAGTTCAAAAGCTAATAAACTGATAATCAGGAAGAAGCTGGGATCTCAGGATAGATGAAACAATATTAGAATCAGCATGCTTCACTAAAGATCTCTTGTCCAGTATATTATCAGGATTGTGAGGCAGACAGTAATCAAATGAAAATTCGTGAGTATTTCTCACCTGAAACATTATTATATCCATGGAAGGATGCCAAATCGGCCATTTTTTTTAACCAGCCTCATGTAACCTTTTTGGAACCAAATTGGAGACAGCGCTAAAAGACTGGGATTATGTAAATATGAAAATACTATATTAATTATGATGCATACATAAAGCAGCACATACAAAATACTATACAATAAACATCTGGTACAAATAAAGTATGCTTGCAATGAGACAAATACACCTGCCTTATCTTATATCTAGGATAACCTTATACCTATCCCATGCATGCTTAAACTCCTTCACTGTATTAACCTCTACCACTTCTACTGGAAGACTATTCCATGCATCCACTACCCTCTCAGTAAAGTAATACTTTCATTAGTCCCTGGCCTTATCTTATATCTAGGATAACCTTATACCTATCCCATGCATGCTTAAACTGCTTCACTGTATTAACCTCTACCACTTCTACTGGAAGACTATTCCTTACATCCACTACCCTCTCAGTAATGTAATACTTTCATTAGTCCCTGGCCTTATCTTATATCTAGGATAGCCTTATACCTGTCCCATGCATGCTTATACTCCTTCACTGTATTAACCTCTACCACTTCTACTGGAAGAATATTCCATGCATCCACTACCCTCTCAGTAAAGTAATACTTTCATTAGTCCCTGGCCTTATCTTATATCTAGGATAGCCTTATACCTATCCCATGCATGCATAAACTCCTTCACTGTATTAACCTCTACCACTTCTACTGGGAGACTATTCCATGCATCCACTACCCTCTCAGTAAGATAATACTTTCATTAGTCCCTGGCCTTATCTTATATCTAGGATAGCCTTATACCTATCCCATGCATGCTTAAACTCCTTCACTGTATTAACCTCTACCACTTCTACTGGAAGACTATTCCATGCATCCACTACCCTCTCAGTAATGTAATCCTTTCATTAGTCCCTGGCCTTATCTTATATCTAGGATAGCCTTATACCTATCCCATGCATGCTTAAACTCCTTCACTGTATTAACCTCTACCACTTCTACTGGTAGACTATTCCATACATCCACCCGAATGTACATTGAATTAAAATGGCGAACAGAGCAGTTATCCCGGAGAGGTATCTTAGTCCGCATTTATAAGACAAACACATTGGAGAAATGATCTGCTGTTTCTAATGGATCAGTAGAAAAATATAACAAGATATGGTCCCCATAGATCCTGGGGTATGACTTCCTTTCCTACATTTATAATTACTTTTGAATTGCACACTACAGTCTATTATCATATTAAACACTAAACACAGTTAAAATTATTCTAATATACATTTTCTAGTAATTTAGATGTCAAAGTTCATACAATGATAACAAATATAAAAAAAAAAAACTTATTCATGGCCTTTATCTTGCTTTGAGACTTTCATCCTAGAGCTTGACACATTTATCTAGCCTTTAGGAGCTAGCCACACTAGTTCAGGAGCCAGTCTGATCTTTCTTTAGAGCCAGGGAAAATAAAGTTCCATATAGATCAATATAAAACAATCAATAAAGGTAGAAGCCATCAGTAGGTTTGATCTAAAGAGATATTACAAGTAAGGCAGAGAGCTAAGCTGATCTACACATTCACTATATTTATCATCAAAGAGATCTTGGTGCATTAAACCAGTGTTTATAGCAAGTATAGCACCAAATGTAAGTAAAATAAAAAGTTAAACTTAATAAAGAGAGAATTGTAGGGAATTGAGATGTCAAACTGTAGGCCAATGTAGCCAAGTGGGAAATATTATCCAGTGCAGCTGAATGGGAGATGTTTTCCAACTCATCTACTTTGGCCTTAAGTTTGAAATCCTCATCTCAATTCCCTGCTTGTCTCCCTTTATTGTGTAGATCCTAAACCTTTTCTTTTAATATATTTGTTTTCCAAAAATTTGAAAGTGATTTTTGTCTTTTTTTTTTTACTGGAAAACAAACTAACATTTGGTTTCAAAGACTCAGCAGGCCAAATTACCAATGGGATTAATTGTCTGCTTGAGATCATTGGGCTCCATTGCGGAGTATCTTTCAGCAGCTGGTGTACGTTTACACCAGTTTAATGGATCACTGGAGATTATAGCTCTTTTAATGTATTGCAGTTGTGAGAAATTTGGTTCTATCTCAAAAAAAAAAAAAAATGTTTTCTCCAGAAACCTGTCTGGAATTTCAACAGGAACAAAAAAGTCTCCTGTTAAAGTTGACGCCCATAGAGCCATGCAGCCATGCATGTTGCCCAAAACATCTTACAAGGACATCTGTACCTTTAAATCAAACATAGTTCTCTTTATTCAGCTTCCAACAGATTTTACCAACCACGTATTTATGGGTGAAGTGACAGGGGCACCAACGGTTGGGAGCATTCAAATGAGGGGGTGCGTTGGGTGCGTCGGGAGCAATGATAGCAATCATAGCTATATAACTAATCTAGTGTCCTGTCCTGCAATACTGAAGGGTTCAAGTATTGACTCCTACCATTGATTTCCTAAAATCAGCATTCCAGACCAGCTCTGTCCAAGGTCTATTAGCCCTCCCTGTCCGAGGGTTTTCAGTCAGTCTTGTCTGAGGGCTACCAGCCTGCCCTTTCAAAGGGCTTTCAGCCAGCTCTGTCAGAGGGCATTCAGCTCTTGAAGTCAGTGTGCAGCCCTTGCCCAGTCTCAGTTACTGCCCTGTCATTGCATTCTCAGCTAGTCCACAGTGATGTCCATGATACAAGTCAGTCCTGAACTTTGCATTGTGGAGTGCAGACAGACTCCACATCATTCCCTGTAAGGAGGCTCCTCTCTGACCTGGGTTGTAACAAAAGGAGCAATAAGGGAAGACAATGACCTCCCAACCAGCTGCACACTCCAAATAGATGAAGCTATATGGAAGGGGCACAATGTTCTACTCTGCTGTGGATGAGATATGTTGGCTAGCTCCAAGAACTTATTTGGGGCATTTTATTTTCTCTGTAAATACATTTCTCTCATAGAGATGGTTTCATGTTTCATCATATAATGATGCAGGGCTAAGCCAAGCATGCTTTTGTTAAGTGTTTAACAAATATTCCATGCAAGAGCACTTCAGAATTACAGCTGTCAGATAGTTCAGTTTCCTAATAGAAACTGCAGCTGCCACATAACATTATTCCTACATTAGCGCTGTCCATCTCTTGGGTGCTGAATTCACAGTTGACTGATCATTTGCAATGGAATATATTTCACATTTGTTATGCCTAATATCACACTCCTGTGAATAAAAACGCACTTGGCTTTTTCCGGTTGACAAAACTATTAAGAGTCAAAGTAGGTGACTGTTTCAAATGCCAAGCAAGACGCAAACGAAAGTGGATTAAAAGGGGACCTGTCAACCACCAACGTATGGATCGCAAGGTTGTCAGCTGATGCAATTTAAACTAGATGCTGTGTAGGTAAAAACGTTAGTAAACGCACATCAACTAATATGCTCTCACAATGCTTAGGGTTCCATCCCACAATCCCTGGTACCCAGCTAAAAAACATGTATCATTTTCATGCTGCACATTCTCACTACAAATACTCTCTAGGCGACAGTCCCTTTTCAAGGATTCATTTCTGTCCCTGAACTTTAGTACTTTTAGAGCTTCTAAATGATTCATATTTGAAGACTAACCAAGATGGGCCATAAGTGTGGGTTTCATGATGTACTTTTATGAATACATGTGGCTTTTCATTAGCAATAATAGAGCTATAAAAAAATTAATGAGCCACCTTTTTTCATTGTACTATTTAAACAATAGTCATTGTTGGGGATTCCGAGATGTCACTTTAAAAAACCTATTATTTTGATTTATTGTACAGCTGTTATCTTCTGAAACATACCTAGAAATGTAGCCAAATACGTGAGCTATTCTTTTAAAATGAAATAACAGCACAAGGACATAACTGCTGTTAAAATGGTCAGTTACCCTTTACTTTATCTCTGTATCAGGATATCAGCGTGAATGAGTACTTGGGAAATACTCTTGGGTCTATCCACTAAAATTTAATAATAGCTTGAGGAGGTCGACTTTCATTTTGAGTAAAATTCAACACCCGAGTTTGACTTAGTCCCAAAAATAGCTCAGATCATTTTGCCTCCCATTAAAATGAGGAAGATTTGAATGTGTTTTTTCTTTCTCTAAATCTAACTCAGGCACCGAATTTGACTAAGCCTCAAAAGTTGACCTACTTGAAATGTTCTCAAATGTTAGTGAATAGACCCAACTGGCTTTATCTACATCATGTTTCATGCTCCCATCTAAGAAAAAGTCGTCATTAACATATACTGTGAAATCATATTCTCTCTTTTGAACTCTGTTGTTGTTTCAAGTGCTTGAAATGGAAGGGGATGTGGTTTCAGGTTTTTGTGTTGTCATATTACAAAGAAGAAGTGTTGAGGGAAAATTCTAAGATAAGAAAAAAGCTTGGATACTGTAGATGGAACTTCTCCTTTAAAAGGCCGCAGTGTTATTATTATCTGCATTGAAATGGCATTTGGAGATTTGCTATAACCACCTTAATTTTACATTTATGTGATTCATAGGAGAACATGGAATTCACCAAATAATGACATCTATTAAGAGATTTCCCCTGGGTTCTTTTGCAATAAGAACAGTAAAGATTCTAAGCTCCTTGCAAAGTGAGGTTGTGCCAGCAGATATAATTCATGCCTTCAAAAAACCTGGGTGTTTGTGTTTATCATAAGTAGGGGGTTACAATTTCATAATAAACAAGTATTCTTAGAATAAGTTGCTTGTTAATGTGTGGAGAATCTAACTATTAAGTTGTTAGGAAGAAATATATTATTTTTCCTGTTTGAACCAACATTGAAAAGCTTTTCAATATGGATTTGTTTTCCTTTCTTTCAAATATATATTTTATTTTCATCTTCAAAAAATGTACATCATCAAATTACAATTCAAATTTTAAAAGTGTATTGTCATTATTTATGTATACCCTTAATTTGCGTGAAAAAAAAAGAATTCAACATCTATACCAGTTTAAAAGAGAATTTGTTTAAAACTGTGACAAACCATAATCCATTATGAATTTTTTTTAATCACACATCTAACATAAAGTGCACCCCATAGTGGCTCGACCCGGGGCTTAATATTGTACATGTCTTCATATCGGATATGTTATATAAGTCAACATCAGGCTGTCCTCTTGGGCCCGGCGGCCAGCATCCGCTTGATTCAGCACACCTACCAATATTCGGCGGTGCACCAGTATGCATAATTACAGCCTGTAGCATATCCATGCACTCTCTGATTCCGGTGAATGCATCCGTCATATGGTGAGTCAAAAACTCCCTCAATCTCTTATAAACCAATGAAAGAAAAGCCATCTGGTGCTTAATGCAGTTTCAATGTATTGATAACATTACCTACTTCAACCTCTGACAAGTGAGAATTCAGATGCCCAGCCTGGTGCTCTGATAGTTTTACTCAATCTTTAAATTGATTGGCTATATTATACAGATTAGCATAAAACTCCTTAAAAGCTTCATTAAATAAATATGGGTTTATTCATTAGTCAACTTAATATGAGTATATAATATTTTTAGCACAGAAATGGTGCGTCCGAAGCCCAGACATGTTCACATCAGTGGCACAAAAAAAAAATACTCATGTAGCATTGGTGTGTCTCCGAATAAGTTCAGAATTCGGACATCATAGCCGATTTCACACCAATATCTCCAAACACCAGTCAAAATGTACTGGAACTAAGTGGTAGCCTTGGTCCTCCCCAAGTCAATAGGAGGAATTTAGCTGTAGCCGAAATAACTGAATTCCTCCAGAAGTAATGTCATAAAAATCAGCAAAATTAAAATAAAATATGGCAAGATACATTAATTAAATACAAAAAATAAAGTCAACGAACAAAAAATAATCTAAAACTGATTTTTATTAAAATATAAAAATGCTAATATTAATGTAAATATACTATTATAATATAAAATGAATGTACTGTATAATAATCGTAATAATATAATTGTATAATAATTGTATATTAATATTTTTGTGTTTAAAATTTGTTTACATTCATTCTTCTACACTTTTCTTTCCGATTCTCCAACTAAAATCTGGAGAATTGATTTGTGCAAATGCCATGTATGTTTCCCAAATTCATACCGTGTTTGGGGGTGAAAGGCACATGTTGGGTGGCCAAATATCTATGGTTTTCATAGTGATATCTGAATGCTTCTCATGGTTACCGAACAGCCAAAAGAGCCAATTCAGTCATGAAATGGAAAATGTGGCTAATTTTCCCAAACTTCATCCATTTTGGGCTAAAATCTTTAATATTTGTAGCAACTCACATATTGATATCATATAACTTTACTTCCTCTGAACAAGAGACTTATAAAAACAATACTTTGATTTGCAGTATATCTATTTCCTGAATGGGGTGAGCATTTGAAACTATACAAATGTAGCTTCTGACTTTCTGGCTTAAGCCATCTTTGTCTGATAAGCAGCCTCCGCTGATCTTCATGAGGATCTTTGCGTACTTGACACAGACAGATATATATCAGTAAAGGAAATCATAGACCCCACATCCAGCTAGATCTGGAAATGTCTGTGTTGTAGCTTAATAAGAAGCAGTAAATGTATACAAATAAACATGAGGCATTCCTGAACCATCTTTGCTTTGTAGCATTGTACATTATCCTGCTGAAAGAGGCCAATGCCATCAGTGAATACCGGTTACATGAAATAAATTACAGCTGTAGTGAGGTTTTTCTTCCAAGCAGTGCTTGAAAATATCCTCCTTCCTTCACCTGGGAGCCTAAATTTGCATTTGTCCTAGTTTATGGCCAAAGCACACAATGACCTTATATTTCTATAAATAGTAAAATCATTTTGTTGTGCTCTCTTTATTTTTTATTATGAATGTTGTCTGCTTTGAGATTTTAGTTTTGAATGACATTTTGACATACAAAAAACCCCCCAAAATCCATATGGGTAGATTTAGAGTATGGTTCTCCAAAGGGTTCATATATGAAGAAACAAACAGAAAATGAACATAGGATTTCAAAGGTACACTATCCTTTAAAAGGTACATTTAATGATGAATACTTTAGTTTAAAAACATATATGAATTGGAAACATCAAAGATTATTTCATAGTTACATTTCGGAATGCTAAGCATCTTGTTCGTTTGCATGTTCTTTATTTGACACATTTCTAGATTTGATGTCAAAATTTCAATTCATGTCCTTTCCCTTCAGTCAGTCTACTTCCTGCCCATCTATAAAGCTGTGAAAATAGTGACATAGTACTCTCTGGTAGTTTTCTTTCTGATGCTAAAAGAACTGAAGCAAATAAATCATTTTTTTTAAGATTTGACTTCATGCTGAGTCTCTGTGTTTATTCTAACATCATTTGAAAATGTTGATATATTTGTTCTGGAGTTCCATAGTGGCCACTGCCACCTAGGGGATTCTACTACAGCCCCATCCACTGCCATGGTGGCATCCTCTCTCCCACAATCAGCCATACATGAATTCATGGCAAACGCCATGTGCTCTGCTTGTGTGTACGTGAGCAATTCAATTGTGGTCACTTACCTGAGGTCCAGGGTGCATTCCTACATCCTACACCTATTTAAAATGTTCATAGACCCTATACAGATGCCTGTACTAGAGACTTCTCTGAGATTTGCTTTAATTGATTTTTTTTGTCTGCCTGACACAAACTCTGATTATTTTCTGACCTTAAATCTTTGTTGTCTGCCCCAATGTTGGTTTGTCTTCTGGTTAAGGATCTTCACTGGCTCCCTTAACCCTTGCTTGTCTCTATGTATCTCCCTGTCTACATCACTGTGAATACTTAGGTGGATCCCACTGCTCACAGTAAGGAAAGTGTGTGAAATGATGACCCACCTCTCCTGTGAACATTGTATGTATATCACAAAGATGTGATAGACCTAATCAAATTGTAGTTAGTGATGTTTTGATAAGAAATCTTAATGGTTAGCTCAATATTTGAATTAATTCATTGCAAGATGCCTGTGTTTTCTATCTAGGAACAAAGGGTATGTCTTGAAATATTTGTAATTCAGCTGAAAGAAGCCTCATAATGAGACCTACGTGGTAACTAAGTAGTCCGTTTTTGACCTGGCTGGTCAGAGAAAAGAAAGTTACAAAGGTTTGCAAGTTATCAGTTTAAAACGTAACTAAAACAATGTGCGTAAGAGGTAAATAATATATATTTAATCATTATTAATCATTATAATTTAAATGCTCAGTGTGCTGTCACAAAATAAATAATATTAAATATAAAATAATTTTTGTATAATGTAATATGAATACTAATTCTTCAAATATTATACATGAACTAAATTGTATTTGTATCATTTCAAACAAATATAGATTGTCAACCATTTATCTGATTTTATTTTTATAGATATAATTTGTGCCTACATCGTCAGGTGGATACATAGGATGTAATTTTCACAATCAGTATTACACTGCGTTACATTTTCGGAGCATGAACCATTAGGTAAATGTTCATGTTCAATATATAACACCTGCAATTTCTATTTTAATACAGAGAAATGCTTAATTCGCTGTTATGGTTTTTCCCTCTCTGTTGGAAGTTGTAAAGAAATGTGAATATTGACATGAACAGGTGGACCAGATCCCATCAAATATGATCATAATGGGCAAAAACGGGCCAGCTTACCAGACCCCAAGGACGTGAATATGTTGACATATGTTAGATGTGATCCTGCCTTGACCAGATCTCATTAGGTTAAAGTTTGGTTGTGATCCTGCTTTGACCAGATCTCATTAGCCTTAGGTTTTAAGCATTATGTGATAACCGGGTGAGAACGTGGGTGCCAGAAAATAAATATAAAAATATATATATAAAAAAATACTAATTTGGAACAGATAAAAAACTAATATGACAGACTATAAATAGGTTATATGCAGCAGACACCACACAATATAAAAAGTGAAATATACAAAAGCATGTTGCGCAATAAAGTGAAATACTTATCTCACACACTGGTGGACAATATTTAGCCGGCTTGTCAGTGCATACATAAAATGAAAAAAACAACACAAACTTCAATGTGTGAAACTGTAACAATTTGCAATGGTGATATATGCCCCCAAAGAAGATTCACTCACATTTACTAGAGCCCTTATACTGGCTCTAGTGTAGGGTCGTAGTGGGACTACAATTCCCAATATCCTCAGATGGTAATGTGTAATGTTAAAAAAACAAGCAAGATCATCAGTAAAACTTGCTTAAGATCATTGCCTGAAAGAAAGTCCCCTTGGAACCAGTATGGCGTTTGGAGATCCTCCCAGCTGCAACACACAATCTTCCCGAAACGCCCCCTGACGTCACACAACGCCTTTCGTCCAATGGGATTTCTTCTCAGTGCTGTCTATGTACATGCATTTACCATTAAATATCTACATTATGTTATAAGACTATTCACATCTCTGATTTAGACAAGAAATGTATTTATATGACTGTTAAACAATCTGCTAAAAACATCAATGCTGAAGACATTTGTCTCAATGTCTCCAGGATATTTGTAATGCTATGAGAAAAGTTTTATAATATTGCCAGAATTTTGCTTGGCAGAGACAGCTATGCACATGCCTAAAAGCATCAACACAATTAAATGGTTTGTCCCCTGAAAATATCTGTCTGTGCGTATATTCAGCATTGATGTTATGTCTGAAGAAGACATACAGTACTGGCATGCAGGATTGCATAAATTAGAACAAATGGCTCTCTTTAGACAAACATAGAAACACAGAATGGCAGATAAGAACCATTCAGCCATCTAGTCTGCCCAAAGTTCTAAATACTTGAATTAGTCCCTGGCCTTATCTTATTTGTAGAATATACCTATCCCACACATGCTTAAACTCCTTCACTGTATTAACCACTACCACTTCTACTGAAAGACTATTCCATGCATCCACTACCCTCTCAGTAATGTAATACTTTCATTAGTCCCTGGCCTTATCTTATATCTAGGATAGCCTTATACCTATCCCATGCATGCTTAAACGCCTTCACTGTATTAACCTCTACCACTTCTACTGGAAGACTATTCCATACATCCACTACCCTCTCAGTAATGTAATACTTTCATTAGTCCCTGACCTTATCTTATATCTAGGATAGCCTTATACCTATCCCATGCATGCTTAAACTCCTTCACTGTATTAACCACTACCACTTCTGCTGGAAGACTATTCCATGCATCCACTATTCTCACAGTAAAGTAATACTTCATGAGATTACTTTTACACCCCTCAAATTGTTAGACTATGTCCCATTGTTTTGGTAGTTGTTCTTTTTTTAAATATACTCTCCTCCTTTACTGTATTTAAAATGTTCCTATCATATCCTTCCTGTTACATCTTTCCTCCAAGCTATACATGTTAAGATCCTTTAACCTTTCCTGGTAAGCTGTAGCCATCAATCCATGAACCAGTTTAGTAACCCTTCTCTGAACTCCCTCCAAAGTATCAATATCCTTCTCCCTATACAACCAAGCATTCTGCTAATACCTCTCCCTATACAACCAAGCATTCTGCTTATACCTCTCCCTATACAACCAAGCATTCTGCTAATACCTCTCCCTATACAAGCGAGCAGGTTCTACTCCTATTTCATGTCTGTCCTCTGAAAAAAATGACGCCTAAATCCCTTTCCTAAGATGTTGGGATTTGGGCTGTATCAAAGGTTCTATGCTCTGTGTTAATAAAGTGGATTGTTGGGGAGCAGGAGCAGCAGTTTAGATAATTGACCTAATAAAGGGGTAGTTTCTTTATGGAATCAGAGGGCAGTTATATAGAAACTGTGTCCAGTTCACATGCATCTTTCTGCTTGACATAACTCAGAACCAAGACCACAAATTAGGTGGTGCACTGTGCGTTTTACATGTGCAAGCTATTTTGAGCACACACATACGCCGGAAACCCATCTAATCACATTTCCAACACACACATACACTGGAAACCCATCTAATCACATTTCCAACACACACATACACTGGAAACCCATCTAATCACATTTCTAACACACACATACACTGGAAACCCATCTAATCACATTTCTAACACACACATACACTGGAAACCCATCTAATCACATTTCCAACACACACATACACTGGAAACCCATCTAATCACATTTCCAACACACACATACGCCGGAAACCCATCTAATCACATTTCCAACACACACATACACTGGAAACCCATCTAATCACATTTCCAACACACACATACACTGGAAACCCATCTAATCACATTTCTAACACACACATACACTGGAAACCCATCTAATCACATTTCTAACACACACATACACTGGAAACCCATCTAATCACATTTCCAACACACACATACACTGGAAACCCATCTAATCACATTTCCAACACACACATACACTGGAAACCCATCTAATCACATTTCCAACACACACATACAGCGGAAACCCATCTATGCACATTTCCAACATACGCCGGAAACCCATCTAAGCACATTTCTAACACACACATACGCCGGAAAACCATCTAATCACATTTCCAACACACACATACACTGGAAACCCATCTAATCACATTTCCACCACACACATACCCCAGAAACCCATCTAATCACATTTACAATATTCTATTCTATATCACAGTGTGGTCATGAGCCAGGGCCACAATAGCAGAGACCCAATAAGGATGTCATCGGTAAATTTGGCATGGCGCTTTGAGCATCCGAACCCTTTTTCTATGGAGACCAGGTGGGATCCCGTTGCAGTTTCATGTGCGTCATGTTATTGAAAGGACAGTCAATGCTATTTATTTCAAGTATTTTAGGAAGCCATACAATGTCCATATGCACAAAGAGGTTAAGGTACTGCATACACATTTGTTTTTCTGTTTTGAAATATCATAATCAGTTTTTCAACATCTCACCTTTGTAGTCTGGATTTGAATGTAGGGTATATGCCAGATGTTCAAGGTAAAGCACAATGAGCAGTGGAGATGGGTGGCACTCCTGCCTAGTACCATTCAACAGGGTCACCAGCTGTGAAAACTCCTGGTATCTTTTTATTAGGGGCGTGTGATATAAAGCCTTTATTTAAAGGAGAAGGGTATAATGTGGCATAATGGGGCAATGTGAATGCCTTCTCCACTTCCGAAAGCAAAAGCCACCGGTCTGGGCTTAGTATATTGGACTCAATATATTTGTAGTATTTTTCGTTGCCTCTCGACCAGGAACAAATCTCACTTGATTTACTTATTTATTATCTTTTGGAGAAGGGTTTTAATCCTTTTTTCCAAGCTTTTTCCAAACAGTCCACATTAAGGAGAGAGATAGGGTGATATCTAGTGCATGGATCCTTTTTAAATGGCCGTGTGTGCAGCTGTTCATGGTGTTTAAGAAGTGTGGAAGGATTTTTGCCTTAAACATTTTGTAATAATTAATTGTGAGGCCATCTGGACCTGGGGATTTACCTGAATGGGTGTCTTTTATATCAAGATCAATCTTTCTCAGTGATATCAGAGCATTGAATTGTGCAGAAGTTGTGGGATTTAGCTTAAAGTTTCAATAAGTAGTCCTATATGTTCCCTAGACAGTTATGGTCATTTTTGGGAGAAAGAGAGAGAGAGGAGTAAAACACGTGGAAGCATTCGGCCACTTGAGCCATACTTTATGCATTGGTTCTGTTGGAGTTTTTGACCTTTACTATGTATGAACGTGCTAGACTTATTCTTATTTTTGTTAATGTGTTCATAGAAGTAACTTTTTGTTTAGAAGGTATGTCTAGTGAATCTTGGTAATAACTAGGTTGGACAGTTGGGAACGTAAGTTAAGGATCTTGTTGATCCTGGTAAAATGTATCCCACTGTACTTTTAGTGAGGGGTAGAAAACTGAGAATAAGCTTGGTTTAGTAGGCATGGCATTCACCGTGTGTCTGTTGGGTCTGGGCACTAAAATTTGAGAATAGCTCCAGGAGAATTACTCTGGAGGTTCGACTTTCCCTTTGAGACGAAGTCAAATTTGACCTCCAAGTTTTACCTCCGAGTTGACCCCAGCTAAGGTGTTGAGTTTGAATGTCAAGTTTGACTTAGTCTCAAAGTGAAAGTCAATCTCCAAATACAGTGTATTGTTTTTTCTCCCAATGGGAAATAATGGCAAGGTCCAGATTAGGCATCCGATTGGGTGGTAAGCCTGTGCTAAAATCAAACTCCAATCTCAAATTTTTATGAATAGACCGCAATGAGTTCTGATAAATCTAGTGCTTTCATTGCCTTTTTTAAGAGTGAAGTGTCAGATATGGAGGGAGAGCTACTGCGACATGCAACCTACTAAATCAGTAGTTAACCACCCCTAAAAGTACATTTGACAATTATAATTTATCAAGAAACTGTACTTTCACATCCAAACCATTTTTTTTTTAATTAATAAAACATACTGAAGCATGCTTCTGACCTAATAGACTCATCTTATGGTTTCAATTGATTAAAAACCTATTGACATTTTACATGTAAAAAAGTAAAGTAATTTTAATTTGTCATGCAATTTAGTGTGTAGAATCTTCTATGAGGAGAGTTCTTGCTTAAAGTGATAGTCTACGTACAAGACAAAGAGAGAGAGAGGGAAAGAGAGAGAGAGAGAGAGAGAGAGAGAGAGAGAGAGAGAGAGAGAGAGAGAGAGAGAGAGAGAGAGAGATAGAAAATTCCAGTCAGGGAGAGTTGGGGGTTCCTCATTATCTGTGAGATCTAGCAAAGTTTAAACTTCTTGTAACTATGAGTATTTTTTATTTTAACCAATGCAAAATGTAAAATAAGCATATTTTTTACATTAAAAATGTTAAAGGGCCAGTCTAGCTCCAAACTCACGTTGGTGCAAGTTCTGCATAAATCCCATTTTTTTATATTTTACTACCCCAGTTATTATTCTGCATGTTTACTACAGGTATGGCAACACTGATTATACAGACACTGGGCATTTAAAATTTTGTTTCATTAAGTCACTTCCTGTGCTGCTGGAATATAATACATTGTGTGTAATCTAAAGGCCCTTGCTCTTTTAAACAGAATACATTAATTTTAAAGTACTTTAAAAAGCACATTAATATGTATTAACATATGCATTTTGGGCACCAGACAGTCCCTTTAATCTTTGAAAACATGTTGGGAAACAGACCTTTAAACATAACCAAAAAAAAACCAGTGAAAATTCTCCCATTCAACAGTATTAGAGAATATTTTCCAACTCTACATTACTACATTGGCCAAAGGTTTGAAATTCTCATTTCAATTACTTTAATTTCTCTCTTTATTGAGTAGAGCTTTCTGTCTTTGCCAAAATCATTTAAATAAAAATAAATAAAAACAAAAAGTCATAATTTTGTATGTAACTTACGGGTCAATCCAGTATATAGTTGAATTTCACAAATATCTGAAATGCAGACAATCAGTGGCATTTGGATCACGACATTTTTTCCAAGAAAACCATAGATTTTCGACTACCCGGTGAGTGCTGCTCGCTCCTGAACATGCTTCAAATTCAGATAACTGTGGGTTGATCTAAGCTGGAGAATTGAGTAGTAAAGTGTAGAAGAATTAAAGAAAACATATTTAAACGCAAAGCTATGTATAAAAAAATTATATTACGGTAATGCTATATATTATATAATATAGTATATTGACATTAACACAAAGTCATTTAATATTATTTATGTTCACTTACTTTATTTTTATGCATTTAATTAATGAACCGTTTTTAATAACATTTTAACTGATTTTTATTGTATAACACTTTGGGCCATTTTGGAAGTACTTCGACTATTTTGGCGTTAGCCCATGTCCTCCCTTTGACTTCTTTGTGGAGAATTTGTCTATATTCATAATATCCTTCAGAGTTCTCTTGAAATAGACCAGAAAATAAACCTAAGTACTCCTCATAGACGTCTAAGAAGGCTACCGCTACGTTTTGGTTCATTTCAGATGCTTTGAGGGTGAAGGGTGATATCGGCATGGAGACAACTACAATGTCCAAATTGTGGAGATATTTGGATGTTCATTGGAGCTACCTGAGTAGCTACCCCAAATCCATCCATTTCAGGGCCAATTATCAGCACGTCAGGTCGACACTTTAATGTTTGATGTCTAATTTTGCATTATACGTTTTTTTTCCTGTCTTGTTATACGCAAAAGAAACACGATTCAATACTTAAAGCTCTTGACATTTAACTGAATTGTGGTACACAGTTCTAAAGTAGAGAAAAGAAATAAACATGAAAAATACTGCTCTTAACATAGAGAACAAACATTGTTTTCCCTTCAATTTCCGAGAGCAAATAGGGATATCAATTAATCATCATGGGAGACTTGCAGAAAACAAAGTTTAAGCATTTAAGTGGCAACAAGAAATCCAAGTCTATGGGCCAATTAGGCAATAAAAGACTTGATTTTAATTATCAAAATCAAATTGCTTGCAATGTAAAGTGATTTACGCAGTAAACTAAAATGCATTAATTGTATCCATGTCAGACTTGTGTTTCATTACACATCAATCTTGAGGCCAGTTTTTATAAATCCCACTCTGCACGACAACACAGCTAAACCCAATTTTAGGAACAATCAATGCATTTCCAAGCATTCCTGTTGGCGCTTGTTTTCTATCTCATTTTATGCCCCCTTGGTGCAGCCAAGGCTCAGTTAAATCCCAGTAGGACAATTGTAGAAGAATTTTAGTTCTGCTTTGATGCCCTACAATGTATGTTTGTTACGGGTCAATGCCTTTAGTGCAATCCTTTTCTCAGAATTAAGCTTTCTTCTCTCTCTCTTTTTTACATTCCTAGAGAAGAAGTACCATTTGTAAAAAAGAGAAATTGGTTTTGTGTACCAGAATATAAAGTAGTAAATGCTTTTAAGATGTGCCTACGCCATGCACAAATACTATATTTTGTATTTATTTATACCATTAAGCTAATTATCAGATTTTTTTTCCATGAAAATATCTAATTTAGAAAAACATCGGCAGTGTGTAAGTTGCAAAATGGATGTTGGTTCTTTACTGGTTGCTGGTTTTTAGAATGTATAGCAGCTTAAGTATTGCAATCCTTTCTAAGCAAGGGATTACTTGCTTTTCTGTCCCTCTTTTTTTTCTTTCTTTTTTCTTACATATAACTGGTTTAGCTCACTTTATTGTGGTTACCTTTCTTCTTTTTCTGCCATTGCAATGTATTCATGATGCATTATCTGTATTGTTGCATTGAATTTTTTGACACTTTTTATTCTAATAGAATTTATATATATATATATATATATATATATATATATATATATATATATATATATATATATATAACAATATTCTGAATAAATAACATTCAAGTTTTTGATTTCCAAAAGGATATTATCTCTCTTTTAAAATTTCTATCCTCTATGTTCTTTCATTTATTTATCTAATAAAGATAATAGAAATGGATAGAAAATAGAAATTAAGACCAAAAGAAAGAAAGAAAAAATAAAGGCAGAAAGGAAGATAGAAGGGAAAAAAGAGAGATACAAAGGGCAGAAAGAAAAAAAATGAGAGACAGAAAAAGAAAAGAAAAAGCAAATAATGTGCAGTAGTTTTAGAATGTGCATCAGATTTGGAATGCATGTGTCTACCTACTGAGGTGAAATAGCTACTTGATGATAAAATAGACATTACATCAGCAGGAATATACAGTGTATATAAACTCCAGTCACCTTCACTCTCTGGCAATTACAGTTGTGAAGCAAGCTATTATCCTTAGAAGTGTGATTTTGCTTGTGAAACATGACTCTCTAGTCTAATGATGCAGCATTTGCTCTGTAAAGAAGTTGCTGCTCAAGCAATACTCCTTAGCCTCTATTGACAGCTATAAATCCCATCCACCTATTATCTCCATTTTCTGGCTGTGAGAATCCTTACTGAAGAAACAGTGATCAGAGAGTCTAAAGGAGCAAACTGAATACTGTATCAGAGGGGGATTATTGAATCAGGCCACCAAAAATATGATTACACTGAACACTATAAACTATTTACTGAAAGAAAAATACAGGATCAACTTTATAGGTGGTTTAACATTATATATACACATATAGAATATATATATATATATATATATATATATATATATATATATATATATATATATATATATATATCATTAAAAGTCAAAAGCTGGAGTGCATGCTTATCTATCCTTTTAACTGAGTTATGTTGTCTCTAAGCAATGAATATTGCATTATATCTTAAATGTAGTTATAAAAACTGATCATTATAAGTCAATTTTATTATCTTTTTTTTTTTTTTTTTAGATAAAGATTAAATGGGCACCAAACAAACCATAAATGTGTAATGGGAAGGAATGCAAGGGGATTTCCTGATGAAGCCTTTCAACCTTATTCACTGATCAGCCATGATATTATGACCAATGAAAGGAGGCAGTGTGATGCTTTGGGTAATGCTGGGAAACCTTGGGTCCTGCCATTCATGTGGATGTTACTTTGACATGTACCAGCCACCTAAGCATTGTTACAGACCATGTACAACCTTTCATGGAAACAGTATTCCCTGATGGCATTGGCCTCTTTCAGCAGGATAATGCTCCCTGCCACAAAGCAAAAATGGTTCAGGAATGGTTTGAGGAACGCAGCGAGTTCAATGTGTTGACATGGCCTCCAAATTCTGCAGGGCTTAATCCAATGAAGCACGTGTTGGGTGAGCTGGACACACAATGCCTCACCTCGCAACTTACAGGACTTAAAGGATCTGCTGCTAACGTCTTGGTGCCAGTTACCCCAGCACACCATCAGAGGTCTAGTGGAGTCCATGTCTCGATAGGTCAGGGCTGTTTTGGCATAAAAAGAGGAGCTACACAATATTAGGCAGGTGGTCATAACTTTATGGCTGATCGGTGTATCTATATATATGTGTGTAATCCTTTATATCTTTAATATATTATACTTATATAATACACCAATTTTTTTAATCATTCTTCTAACTTAGGCATAATACTTTTATAGTGATTTATAGTGTAATTTTGACATACAATGGATGCAGTCTGAATTTTGACACAAGTTTGCCAGTCTGATTATATTTTTTCCTAGATCATCTCAGTGCGTTCATTTAAACTGATTAGTATAACCCTGAAAAAAATCCACCAAAGCCAGAAAATATCAAAAAGGGCTATAATTATCGTCCTTTCAAAACAGAACTTTGAAACTGTATAATTTCAAAACAAAAGACATATTTCACCTTTAATAAAATATGCAACAATTAAAATAATTTGGTTTTCAAATGCAAAGGCCGGGATCAGTGCTATAGTTTATGATTTCAAAGAGCCATCTGCTACGATCAGAAATTGAAACAGAAATAAAGAATTATAATTTTCTATAAAAAAGGTTGGAAAGGAATACATTTATTATTCCATATTTTTTTAAAGTGTCTATCTAAGTTCTAGACTGTTTTATAAAATGATAGACCAAAGTAGAAACTTGACTCCCAGTAGAGTCCGGTCCCAACAGGAGTAAATGAAAAATTATACATTCTGTAGTTTTTTTTGCCACATTTTACCTATGTAATGTCACAAGCAAGGTAAGGTTTCCAGAATTTTTTCTAGATTTTTTAAATGTATTTGAAAAATGTAATTTTCATCAAAAGATGCAAACAGTATAATAAAGTATTTAAAAAATAATAATAATATTAAAACAGGAAGGAATATGTAATCTAAAACACAAACATTTACCATATGGTGGTTTTCCACTTGGGCATCAATGTAACTTTTTATTTCCAGATACAAAATCCAGGATATGAGAGTGTACACATTTTACATTTTCAAAATAAATAAATACACATTTTTAATTTGAATTCAAGGAGAGCAATGCACATTATTTTCTTTTTCTTTTCTCATTACTTGTTCTGATCTTGATTCAATTAAAGAAAACCCCAGAAACCTCTTGATCCAGATTATAGACAGGGACATACAAATTGCTAAACAAATGTTTCTTTTCCATGTTGATCTACCCAAATGTAATACTTATCACAAAGCATTTTTGTCACATATACTGAGGGAGGTACAATTGTGCCCCTTGGCATGGAACAAAATAATAAGTCAGATCGACTTTCAGTATAATATAGAGGCAGGGTTTTGCCTTGAATATGGTTCTATACAAATCTCCCAGATTTCAGTCCAATCGAGCATCTGTGGGATGTGTTGGACAAACAAGTCCAATCCATGGAGGCTCCACCTCACAACTTACAGGACTTAAAGGATCTGCTGCTAACGTCTTGGTGCCAGTTACCCCAGCACACCTTCACACGTTTAGTGGAGTCCATGCCTCGACGGGTCAGGACTGTTTTGGAGATAAATGCTGGCAAAGTTTGGCTCAGTGGGCACAAACAATTTAGTGGCTAATGGTCCAACTTCATCAGGCTACAAGCTATGATCAGAGATAAACAAACAAGCATACAAGCTCAAAAAAACAGAATCAATACATGCCACTAATAAACCATGTCCATAACACAGAGTTAGGTATGTGTGTGTTTTACAAACAAGAACTATAAGGACAGCTAGAATTAGGAGCCTGCAGACACTAGTGTCACAGCAAATTAAACCCTTTAATAAGCCTTCTTGTTTTCAACTGTTACTGTGATGTCTAAAAGCCTTGAACACACAATAGGGATCCAGATTTCACAAGGGTGATTTTTGCAATTTATGTAAAAAATGTTCCCTCTCTCCCTTTTTTGACATTTAATTAACTATAACAAATGAAAAATATTTGTTTGTTTAGAATGCTTAGTTTAATTAGAATTTCATTAAGCTTTACATGGTATGTGCAGATCAGAGAAAGCACTTAAGGTCCTACATTACTTTAATTGCTTTCAAAGAAACAGACATAGTTGTGGTCAGTTGTGTAAATTGGTTATTCTTAGGCCATGCTGTAATTGTTGTCGACGGATGATAAGTTTTAAGTTCTAGAGGTCTCACACAATATTTTCATATTCATAATTTTCTTAATAGAAATCATGGTAGTCGGTGAGCCTATTAAATAAATGGAAAAAAAAAACAGAAGAACAGGAAATACACAACTGTACATCCCTGACTGAATGGAGCACCTAAAACAGATGTGGGACCTTGACCTCTAATGATAGACGTTGGCTTTTTGAACACCGATCCCTAGCAGCTATATCTGGTTTAAAACAGATATTTTAAAATGCAAATGTGAGTGCCCATTTGGCTTTCTTTCTATGTCAAAATATTTTAACTACACTAGTGGGTCTATTTGCTAAAATTGGATAATGGTTTAAGGAGGTCGACTTCGGAGGTTGACTTTAATTTTGAGACTATGTCCAATTTTGCTTCCGATTCTGACCAAGATTTGAATCCTTTCCATTGAAAGTAATGATAGTAATGGGAGGCAAAAAGATTGAAGCTGTTTTTGAGACTAAGTTAACTTCGTCATTTGGAGCCAAACTCCAGTGGAATTACATTTTTCCGAATGGGATTAATATTATATTTAATATTTAAAACAAGCACTTCAATGGACAAAATTAGTTTCGGACCAAACGAAAATCTCGTTAGTGGGCAAGTCTGCCACAGATATGTTTCTATTAATTAGTTTACATTCCTATTTTCTGTAAATTGTACATAACTGTAAAATTTATTGTCAGTTGAAAATCTCTAATACATCAGCATTTTTGTTCAGTTATATTCTCAGCTTATTCCTATAACACCGGAAAACTATAAAACTACTTGTCTAATTATATTTAACATGTCCAAAAATAGTTTAAACTTTAAAAAAAGAATCTACATTAAAAATGTGGGGTGGCACTACAGCTTAAGTGACCACTTAGTTCCCCTACCTCTTAAGCGCTCCACCTCTCTTGGGACCCCTATAGTGCCTAACTGGGAGGAAACCAGCACAGAGAGGAGTAAATTGCTGACACAGGGATATTCACAAAAAAACTAGAACTACATTACGTAACAACACATTGATACTGTTATCTTTAATTTTATGATAATATGTAAAATAAAAATGTATAGAGGGCATTTAAATAACTGCTATAATTTTTAGGTATTGTTTTCCTTATTTTGTATTAAACACACATTTTCCATTATTTAAAACCTCACTATGCTGATATCTCTACAGACATACAATGTGCAAACAAATCGATGGCTAACCCTTAAAATAACACAGAAGGAACCAATTGCCTCTCTCATTTACTGACATTGAAAATGTATATTGATGTTTTCTTTATTAGATTATATAAGACAATATGTCAACATGTAGCTTTATTGATAAGCATTAACCACCCTTTTGCCGGCTACCCACATCACTAACTCATTTGATCATAGTTTATTACCAAGGGCTCAGAAATACAAAATCGTATTTTCTATTATAACGTATTGACTTGTCAGCTTTTATTTTCAGTTCAGTCTACAGGTTAACAATACGGATCAGAAATGAACAGCGTAGGACTAAGAGAGAGCATTGAGTTGATCTGATGACTATCCACATGTCTCTGTACTGAGATTTGTCTTGTGTCTTACAAAAATGATATGGACCTCCGCCAAAACAGTGTTTTGCACCGACACAAACCAGTCGTTGAATTTGTATACATAGCGCCGACATAACCAAAATCTTTGTATTCAGCAGAGGTGGCCGAAATCTGTCAAGTCTGCTTTATACATTTGCACACACACCAGAATTTGGCACTACCTCTGTGTATGCCATGTTCATACATGTCCTCCAAAGTACTTTAACCTGTTAACACAGAAGACATTCTATGCCATCACAACAGAAATGGCCAAAACGACCATGTGGACAGAACATGCTTTGAGCAGTAGCTCATCATGGCCACTTGCAATGAGCTACATTCCAGATCCTTCCTCAGAGCCATGCAGTGGGTTCTTACCTATAAGAGAATGGCCTCAATCTGACAGATTAAATGTAGGCAACACTCAAAGTGAGCGCCGGCTACATTTTCAGAAATATCACATTGCCTGAACTTTCGGGTTCAGGCATGCCTCCATGACATCACAAGGTATCGCAAGACATTGACAAGTACCCACAGGGTCTGTAAAGATACTGATCAGGTCTCTGATCCCTGATCATGCCAGGAACACAAAACCGCCATTCTTTTGGAAAAAAGTGCCAAACAAACTGTGGTCCTTAAGGGGTTAAAGCAACACTAAACTTAGTTTTTAACCCTTGCTTTCTAACAAGAAGTCATAAGCAGATTTTATCTCAGCTCTGCCTCAGCTCAGAGGCAGAGCTTACTTTGTTTTAATACAGATCACTTGTGTTTAAATTTGTTTATTTCACTCTATGAAATGCAAGTGTAAGTTATTTTGAGGTTCTCTTTCAGTAGAACATTTAAGCAGATGTCAATGAGTCAGAGAGGTGGGTTGGCTGACTTATTGACTCAATGTGTCATCAAAGATTTGTTGTTGATTAGATAATTGTAGTGCAGTAAGAAGTGCATAATCGACTGTTCTTAACAGAGGGAAAGAGTAAACAGCTCTAAGTATTTGTCTGTATGCAAATCCTAAATTAAAGCCCAGTATTAAAGAAGGTGTGCATGATGTAACTGGAACTGATGTGGAGACACTGTGGGTGGAGATTAGCTTAGACACTAAAAAGAATCGCACATTACTTGTAGGTGTATGCTACAAGCCACCAAATATTAGCATTGATGGAGAAGATCAGCTTTTATTACAAACTGAAAAGGCTGCAAATCTGAATGAAGTTCGAATCATGGGAGATTTTAATTACCCAGATATAGATTGGAATTGTGGTACAACTAGTTCAGCTACACCAGGGAGTGTCCTGTGGGTGAACTGGCAAGTCTAGGGGTTTATTGGCAAGTGTGGGACTATATTAGCTGGGTGCTTTGGCAAGTCCCATGTGTGCATTGGCAATATTGGGCATTTCAAAATTAAGATTCAAAGTTTGGGGGATCATTTTAGAACCAGAGTTGTCTTATTACGGTATCTTGCTTTATTATCAAGGTAGCATTTTGTAATCTACAACCTGACTTCATCCTCATATTCTGGTCATACACAACATTTCAAGAGGATATTCTTATAACAGAGAAGGGTTAGATTCCCTAAGTTAGTTAATGTGTTTATATAAAATAATCACATAGGAAAAAAAATGTACTCCATCAAGTTATACTCTTTCACACACCCATATTTGTATATCCAAAAGAAAAACTGAAACTCTCCCCCCCCCCAAAAAAAAATGAAACACATCTCAAAAGGGAAAAAAATACTTTTTTAATCCAAGGCAATCTGACTCACCCTGGATCAATATTACCTATAATACAACTATATTGTGATCACTTCATATATTCCACAATTTAACCGCACTAACAGTAATGAAATATCTTGGGTGTTTCAGATGATCCTTCCTTCCAATCTTAAGGGATGCCCTGTGGACTTCACTTCAGAGTTAAAGAACAATTGTAGTCGAGGTGTCATAGAGGATACAATATGCTCCCCTTTATCATTTTCAGAAACAATCCTTGAATATTGTTTCATATATATAAATATATTGTCTTCCTCGTTCAGCCTTTATATAGTTTGGTGATTTCCTGCCATATGAAAGATTCTTGGCAAGGAATAGACAAGATTTGTATTTGTCTTAGAGATACAGAATGTTCAGTTCATAAAATATATCATAAAGAACAGGCCCGGCAGCTGTGAAAATCTAGTAAATAAACTTCTTAATTGCAGCTACAGGCTCTTTCCAAAATGGTCACTGATGCGTGTAACAAAAAGAGATCAAAATGTCATATTTATTTAACTTTTCATGTATTATGTTACCTTTTTCAGCCATTGAAGCTTTAGGGAAATATTTATAAGCAGAATTAAAATTATGTTGGTTGAATGAAATATGGAACATTATTTACAATGAGTCATTAGAAAAGGTTATTTATAAAACTTTCTTTATTTATTGTTTGCTTTGACTACTTGTTGAAGAAAAACATGGAAGCAGCCTGGCTTTACAACTGCCTGTCTTTCCATGATAATAAAACATGGTGGGAGGTATGTACAAAGGTAATTTATTTGCCCCAGTTCTAAAAGTGATCTAACCATTTGTCAAGAGATAGAGACCCGCTCACAGCTTGTCTGATTTCCCATCTTGTGTTTACTTCTGGTTTGTCTGACTACCTCTTTGGGTACCTCCCTTGGCATCACACTTCTGTTTCCAGTCTACTACAATCCAGATAACGGCATGTTCTGCACTACTATCCCCTGCCTGATGTGAAGTGCAAGTGTGCTACACAATCCAGTCTGCTGCAAGGTACAGATAAGTGTTGTGAAAATATCCTGAGAAGTACAAGGCCTGTTTATTGCTAAAGACAGACATCATCATCAATTTGTCATGCTGCTCTGCTTTTCCACCAACTGCTATACAGGTCTGTGTTAAAGGTCTCCAACAGGGATCATCTAAGTTCTGGTATACAGAGTATTAGAGAGGTGCACCAAAAAATACACAAAGTAAACTAAGCACCAAAGTGATTCATTTCACGGTGAATCCTACATGGATAAACAATACAATAGTATTCAGGAGGCGCACACAGTTATATTACTGTGAGTATATTTTATATGTTATGGTACCGTATATTAGCTTGCTTTGCCTTACAATAATTGTGATCCGTAATCTTTACCTATAACTGTGTTACTCATGAATACTCTCATCTTTGTGCTGGGTCAGCTGATCCTCTGGGTTACGCTGGTTTTTGGTGAAACACTTCCATTGTATCATTTTCCCAGGCCCCAGCATGACCCAAACTTTCAATAAGATTCCATTATAACTGCCCCAATTTTAGAACTTTGCCCCACTGCTGACCTTTATATATAACCTCTCGTTTATCACTATTCTGTATTTACAAAATGTCTAAAGCAACAACTGCTGTGGATATAATTGGAGATCAGAAGTATACCATGTTCAGTATTTGATCAATTTTATTGCATATTAAAGTGACTTGAGAGATAATAGCTTATCCTTCCCAGCCATGCGTTTAAAAAAAATGAGCAGGATTTCCATTTACTGTGTATAACAAATAATGTATGCATCGAGAAGTAATTCCAACATTTCTATCACAGCCGCTATATGTGTATCCCCATGTGCGTCACAGACTATACATACATGTGCATTAATGGAAAACCCAACGAGCAATGTATCTACTGCTGTATAACAGACATTCTTTCATTTCATAACAATACAACTGGATAAAGTTTGCAGCTCATTTATAACTTTCCAAGTCTTTTCGACAGATGTATTGACCCTATAAACTTTCATTTTTTTTATGGTAATCAATAAGAAAATATAGATATCACAATTTAATTGTTTGCTGCATTGAACACAAGGTTGGAGTAATGCTTTGCTTTATATAAAAACCAATTAAAGAAAGTAACATTAATATGTACAAGTTATCGAATGGGCTGTTTTTATTATTATTGTGCTATAAAGCCTTCATTTTGGAGAAGACAGGGATGCCAATAAAATCTCTGGGTATATATTGGTCAGTGACTATGAGTTGGAGTCTTGCTGATTTATTAGAACACATTGTCAGGAGCGAGCCAATCAAAATGTTGCTTTAAACCCAAATGTTACAGATTTTCTTCTTTTTTTCATCTCTCTCTCTAAAATGCTGGTCGCCTTTCAGCAGCACAGTGTACCACAGACCCTACTTTTTGCTTAGTATTTATAGAAGGGGAGCTTTTCCCACATAAATCACGCATTCACAGTACTGCCACCACTGCAAGGGATTCTGGGTAGGTATATGCAAATCCAGTCAACAATGAACAATATTTGCCTCTTACTCCATTTCTGACATCGTTTCCTTAGATCATATCCACACTGTACAAGACAACCTTAAAACATTGCCCAGGACAGTTTTTTATTCCTTCCCAAATTCCCTTGCAGTGGTGGTAGCACTGTGACTGAGGTCTTCCTTCTTGTTTGGTGTGTGTAGATTTCTGCCTTTTCTACCCACTGCAATTCAGGTGGAGGGGTTTTCCCTCACTATCCCCCCATTACATGCATGGCTTGTTCTTCCTAGACAATAAAGGAAGATATTCTTTATGTTAAGGACCATAAAGGAATGAAATTCACTGCCAAGGGAGGGGGTGCTATCAGTTACAATTAATGCATTCAAACAGGATCTGCATATTTTTTTTAGAAACGCACATACAGTGCTCTCCATAAAAAAAAAACAATGAACATTAACATTTTAGAGCTTCTTGTTCCAAGGAGAAACCTGATTGCCTTTTGAAGTGAAGAAGGTATCAACCCCCTAAGTGGCAAAACTCAAAATAGCAAAATTAGGTTGTTTTTGCCTTCTTAAAAGCAGGAATGATAGGTAAAGGGTTGAACTTGATGGACTTAAGTCGTTTTTTTTTTTAACCTATAATACTATGTTACTCATGAGTAAGGATGTTGGTATAGTGCAACCATTCCCATTTATGGATTCACATATATAATGATGCACAGACTATGCTACTGTACAAACACTGTACAACCACTGTAGACCTCGGGTGAGGTCCACCCTGTCCATTAAGACATTTGTACTATAGACTGATTTTTAAACTGTGGACGTCACTTCAAATACAGTTTGATTCAAGTAATCTATTTAGGAATAGTGATCATTTCATCCTTAGCGAACTATAAATATTACGTTTCAAAACCTGAAACATTATTTCAACACTCCAATTCTAAAACCTTGAACATGTCTGGCCCTCTGCAATTAAAATAACATGTTCCCTTTTATACCTGTTAACATAGGTCTTCCTTTGTTTTTATAAGTTTAAATGTGTATCCTGTATGTGTGCGGAATTGTATTCTCTCCAGGACTTGGCATTTATACATTTTGAGTTTTCTCGTTTGTTCAAACGTATTACTTTGTATTGGACATGCTCTCCAGGACATATTTGAAAACAAGAGAAATATCAATGTATTCTTTCTGGTAAACTGTGGTTATAGTTCCCTCATACAGGCACAAAAATAAATGATAGTTTTGATATTCTGTTCCACACTTTCCACCGACCATGGGATTACCTTTCTGAAGTCCTAACGATTCATCTCGCTACATGATTATTTTCCAAGAGGAGCAAAAAAAAAATGTATGTAGCACTTATGGATTAGAAATGAGGTGGGGAATTTCTTAATATCTCCAGTGATCAAGACATATCTTGACGAACTATCTCAATGTATAAGTTTTCATTAAACTTGACAGTGTTCAACAAAATAAGGAACAGTGAAATCCCAAGAGCGACCCATAAACCAAACTCCGTGGGAAAGGCTATTAATGAGATATTTCAACTTAGAACATTATTCCCCATCATGCTGATAGATGTCAGAGCGATTGCTTTACAACATGTTGCAAAACATACATTCTAATCTCTCAGCAGCAATTTGGAGAAGGGAAAAAAAATGCAAAATGGCTTCTTTCCAACGGAGATTTGTGGACTATTGATCTGTGAATTTTGAGCATATTTACAGATTGCTGAATTTTGTACAGTAAGCTTTGGAACGACAGTAATTTTACAGTGCAATTACAATAAGTTAAATTAGCTGTGGATTTGCAAATTAACAAAAGTGTTGATTCCTAAACTTTCATTCTGTAAAGCAGTTCATTGCCTTATGTTAAACGGAAGCAGCCCAGAGATTTTAGTTGTTCTTTCGGGACCTTTTTTTACACAGAGGCGTCAGTCAATGATAAATGCCACATAGTGACCACGTTTGAAATTAGTGAAACTGTGTAGAAGATTTTTGTAAATCTAAATTGGGACAGAGGGGCAGATTTATCAAGGCAAAAAAAGATGCTATTTCAAAAAGTGTTACATTTGGAGCAAACTGCTTTTAGAATTTCATTGGTGTCCATGGCTATTACTACTATTTTAGTACTTTTTTCCTAAAATACCATCAGTTTTGTCTTGATAAATTAGGCCCATGGTGATCAGTCACCATTAAAACTAATGGACTGTTTTGCTGATGGCTGTACATTTAGAACTTTGATGCAGAGTTAACTTTTATACATTTATTTATCGTTTTTTTCTTTTCATAAACCATTGTGAAATTAATAAAAAAAAATGGCCAGAACAGTGGGTGTTATGTATACAAGTGTTTCCATCACAGTTGTAATGCAATTGCTCCATAATTCTTGGCTACCCCTATGTATAAAATGATTTCCATTAGAAAAAAAAATCCACTGTGCAAAATAAAAAAATGATGTAATTATTGTTTAAGAATTCTGTCGCGGACTATGTATTAAAAAAAGTCACAAAATTGTGCCTGTTCTTGATCACTTTGTTGGACTAATATTCTCTGACACGTTATCTGCACTGGACAAAATATCATGTATTGAGATTAAAAAGTCAAACATTGAGATTAAAAAGTCACACGCTAATAAAGTTACATATTTATACAAAAAAGTTACACTTTTGCCCCTTTTATTCTTATGCAGTAAACCCATTCTGATAGGTTTATACAGACCAGACATGCACAGGAACAAACACCTGAACGAAGGAATCAGTTTTCGACACAAAACAGCACTAATATGTATACACAACCCCCATTATGTCTACTTTAAAGGAAAACTGTAAGAAAAAAATAACTTATGTTTAATTGAAACATTGTATCACATGTAAATGATTTATAAAGAAATTCTTTAATAAAAGAATAGAAATAAAGTACCTTATTCAGCCATCTTTACTCCATATCGTTCTCCTAGGGGGTAGACATGTTGTTTAGAATCTTTACTCCATATAGTTCTCTCAGGGGGCAGACATGTAGGTTAGAATCTTTACTCCATATAGCTCTCTCACGTGGCAGACATGTTGGTTAGAATCTTTACTCCATATTGTTCTCTCAGAGGGCAGACATGTTGGTTAGAATCTTTACTCCATATAGTTCTCTCAGGGGGCAGACATGTTGGTTAGAATCTTTGCTCCATAGAGCTCTCTCAGGGGGCAGACATGTTGGTTAGAATCTTTACACCATATAGTTCTCTCAGGGGGAAGACATGATGGTTAGAATCTTTACTCCATATAGTTCTCTCAGGGGGCAGACATGTTGGTTAGAATCATTACTCCGTACAGCTCTCTCGGGGCAGACATGTTGGTTAGAATCTTGGATCAGATCTTCACTCACCTTGGTTCAGATGAACAAAGATCTGACCAAAGATTTGAAACAAAATGTCTGCCTCCTGGTGGTGCTATATGGAGTAAAGATGGCTCAATAAGGTGCTTTATTTGAATTCTTTCGTTAAGAATTTCTATATAAAATGACTACACTTGACACCATCATTAAATTAAACACAACTTTGTTTTTTGCTAAAGTTGTCCTTTAATGTTTAAAGTGGGGTTAATGTAAGTCTGCTCGTGTGTGTCCTCTTCATAGTAACAGGAAAATCAAGTGAAGGGTAACGCATGGGGAGATTATGAGGTCCAGGAGTCTAGAGATTAAGGGCTAACAATTTGAGAGTAGGTTTGAAAGATGAATTAAAGAGCATGAAATGAGTGTTAGGGCATCGGAGAATCCAGAGGCATTTAGGTAAAGAGTGGACAGCTGTTAAAATTGCAGAGTGATTAGTTACATCCGAAGGGGCGAGTTGATTAACATCATTAATGAGAGTTTTTAATCAAGGCCATGGGGGAAAAAAAGCAAGACAAAGATTACATTCAAGGCTATGCCAGGCAGACGGATCAATAGTAAAATATAAGGGCACAATTATTTAACGATCTGTGACTCAACGGTCTAATTCCACCACACTGTTCTAACAAACAGAAATTAAACCCAATTAACTAGCATCAATGAAACACAATTTCAGTTTGACACAACAAAATGAAAACAATGAAATTAATAATTCAATGCAATAGAAAAAACAACTGGTGGTGTATTTCATCTTAGCTGTAAAAGTCAAGACATTTGATTAGGTGCCAAGTTTGAGAGTGAAACCCATTGTTACAACAGGTTCCTGTTTGTCTCCTGCATGCCACTGTAAAGATGAAATAAAAATGTATTTGCTTGCCGCAGGGTCTGCATTGTTTATGGCAGTTTCTCACTGATTCCCTGTATATGTTTGGATAGATATCAATAACTTACAAAATTAGCTGCCTCTTAAACGTCTACCAAATACATTTAATCAATGTGTTTAAATAGTTTACGTAGCCTCCAGAAGAATTCGTCGGCAACTACTAGATGGATTGATGGATTATCATATACCAATTCTGCTCCAAAATCCAGGTATAAATTATTAAGAAAGGTGATGTCACATGGCCTATTTGTGTAGAGAGGGGAATTGAGCGCGTATGCTGCTATCTACACAGGGGTGGCTCCCCAACAGGATCATAGGACAAGAAGAAAAAAAATGTGTTGAAGTTCTTGTAGGAAGAGGATTGGGCAATGTGTGAGATGACTGTTTATACTGTTAGCAAATTGTGTGTTGGATAATAATAAGCAGATGTCATTGTTTGAAAAATACATTAAAGTCACTGTGTGTCAAAAGGTGAGTGGGAAAAATGATACAGCTCAATTATAATAATTAAAAAAACCCCACAGATAATACCGTATTTGCTTGAATATAAGACGACCTTGATTATAAGACGACCCCCCAAGCTATGGATATTCCTTTAGGAAAAAAACTAAAAGCTTGAATCTAAGAATACCCTATAGGAAAAAAGTTTAACTTGTATATATTCACATGTAAATAGCTTTTTCATATTTAATAAAAACTTATGATATAAAAAAATGCATTTATTGTTTTTATTTACCTTTTATGTGCCAATGCTAGTGAGGGGGATCCAGGACCCCTGCAGCTCTGCGGGGGACCTGGATCCCTGTCTTATAGTCTGACCTCCATTTTAGGTCAGATTATAAGATGACCTCGAATATAAGACGAGGGGCCTTTTTCAGAGCATTTGCTCTGGAAACAAACCTTGTCTTATATTCAATCAAATACAGTACTACAAAAAAAACAATTGTTAATATAATACATAAAAACATACATAAATTTAGAATATCAATTACATGACAACAACAACTATCCATTAGGGAAAACAACACATTTTCTAACACAATCAAGTCAATAAATGATGGCATGCCACCAAATATAGCAGACATGGACTTTAAGCTAGCAGTGTTAGTTATCTTGGAATCGCTAACAAATGTCATCCAGAGCCGGCTTGGATGGATCTTGCAGATACCATAAAACAAAAGCTTTGGATATAGACAAGCCACAGATTAACTGTTAGTGCATTGGCACATGGCACCAATAAGTGAGGAGCTTTGAAGTATTGTAATCAGTCAAGAATTGATATATTACTAGTATAAGTCAGAAACAGTTCATTAAAATGGTGTGTTATTTGTATCAGTATTTCTAACTTCATGCACAAACATATATATAATTTGTGTTGTGCATTTAACCATGCTATACAAATTCAGTCTTATGCAAAATATTAATCTTTTTGGGAAGTAATTTAGATTGTTAAACCATCACTGATCATCTTTGTTAAGCAGATTATACACATAAACTGCCAATTTAGCATATTTTAAAAATGTCACATATTAGCATCTGTGTTTCCATCTGGTCTGTGGTTTATTGAGTTAGAAGAACCCGGGAGACATTTGGGGGAACATGATCCAAAGCATTTAATTAAAATATTTAGGCATGTAATCTAAAATAGGCCAAGAAGACACTAATTAAGAATTTAACTATGTTCTACAGCCTTGTCATTTAAGTCTGGGGGTCAAAGAATCCAAATAATAAGGACAGGGACGGGGCTAACAATACTGAATTGAGGTTATGTATAAAGCTTAAGCAATCAGCAGGAATCTTCCATTGGTTTCCATTGTGACAGATCCACTTAAAAAATTTGCTTGAGAATTCATCTTTACGAATTCCCACCATTGTGCATGAAAAGACTAACCAAGGGATCTCCTGATACTGGGCTATGGCTGCACCACTTTTCAGTTCTATGTGCAACCTGCAAGAGTTGGGTAGGTCAGGCATCCCTCTTCCTCAGGTGATCTAGTTGGGATTATTAGCGTACTATAGAAAGTGGTTACTTCATTTGGAAAGTCTCTGCCTGCAGCATCCTGATTATTATATCTTTGGGATTATCTTCCAGCCTGGCTTGCAGGGTGTATGTAGGGTATTAAACCCTGAACAATAGTGGAGACCCTATAACCTGCAAAGAAACCAATGGTGCCAAAATCAAAACTTAGCACTTACTTAAAAAAACAAAAACAAAAAAACTCCCATCAGTATTCAGAATCAATAGCTGTAAAAAAAAAAAAAAAGAAGTGCATATGGTATAGTATGCTCAGAAAATGTTGTGTAGAGGAATACTAATACTCACAAAGGTATGCCAAATAAATGTGGAGCAACATGTATAAACAAGACTATGTTTATGCCCAATATTCCACAGTAGGAGTTGGTAAACTTGACGACTTCCAACTTCATAAATAAATGTGCCACATTGGATTACATAGTGTTTCCCACTGGTTCAGTGGACTTTATCATTCACTTTGTTTTACCTTGGCGCAGCTGTCTGTATCAGACGTTTATACTAAGTAAAATATTGCTTATTTTGGAAGTTGGAACAACACCAACTCCTGCTGTGGAATATGGGACTTATATATGGTCCTGCTTATACCCAGTATTCCACTACCCAGTATTTTGGTTTCTGAGTGTACTACACCATATGCACTTCTTTTTTGTTACAGTTATTGGGTCTGAGACTATAGACTCATTCACTGCAGTTTCCTCATACTTAGTTTTTTCTATAGTAAGTTCTATTTGGGCACTCTGGGTTCCCTATTATCTTTACCCCTTCGTCACAGTATGTACATTTAGATATGTACCATTCCCTAACTTTTATTGGACTTACTAAGAAGTGTATGGGATACATCAGTGTTTTATTATTGCTGATTGATACTACATGTATGCCCACATATCATATTTTATAAAACTATTCCAATCCTTATATTTTTTTTATCACATAAGATATTAGGGCATGTATAAGTAGCAATTTCAATATCAAATAACCACATTATAATATTGTTTCAGCATTTTTAGGCCCTTTAAGGTTCAGTTGTCCACAAAGTAGCTTGTGAATTGAAATTACTCTCCCTTCAGAATTTTGTTTTCAAATTTGGCTCTAGTTTGGATGTAATCAGCACTATTAGAATAGGAATATTTTCCCGATTGAATGAGGCTGATTTGTCATATCAAATAGCCGAACAATGGAATTTTCTGCATTTCAGTTAAATTCTCTGATTTGACCCAAATTCGGACCAGATCACAGCATATTGAATCAATCCCAAAATACTTTTGTTTGGAGTGTTTGAGACTACCATTTGGTAGGCAGAACTTCAGTTGAGTTTGGCCGTTGAACTGTCAGCCCTAAACTTGTCCATAATGGCCGATTCGGGGTCACTTCGGTGATATCTGAATGATACATTTTCAAGGGTCATTCATTTGGATTTGACCAAATTCAGCCCCAAATTCAGGGCGCTGATTTTCACTCCGAAAATCAGAGCTACTTGAATACACTCCTTAATGTTTTTAAATTGTTCTCTCATTGTAAACCGTTTTAGCATCCCTTCTCTGGACTCACTCTAGAGATGTGTTCTCCAGTACTCTGTCCAGTATTCCAAATCAGGTATCAGCAGTGGTCGATTTGGTGGCATGTGCTACTTCTACTTTTATTGTTTACAGATTTATATGCAAATTAACTCACTTTCAATAGGAGGGGAAATGTGTAATTTGCTTAACAAACCAATGTGATGTCATAAGCAGGAGAACACCACAGGCAAATCTAAAACATATATTTCTCTTAGTTTATGCATTTGCTGGCAAATCTGCTAACACAATGTATAGATCATTATTCATACTTTTTATTCTTTACATTCACAGAATAAGCAATGTTTAGATTAAAGTCACCTCAAATAATGACCCCTAAAAGTATTGCTTTTAATTTGTAACCAAGAACCACCACTTTGATTGGATTTCTCTTTAGTCTCCAAATATCAGAATTGTGGAGGGTCACAACTCCTCTCTTATCTGCTACAAGCGCTCTTAAATCTTTGGTTATCTAAAATCCAATTATTTGCCATGTTAAAGACCAGGTCACAGCTTCACACAGTGAAAACCCCACTCCTAAGCAATTGTTAGCCAGCTGGAGGAACATAGGCCTGATCTGTATTCCAGAGTAGGCATGGCATTTCTATCTTATCCCCTCTCTGTAGGCCGAGTACCCACAAGACAATACAAAGAGCTGATGTCAGCTCACAGCAAATGTTATTCTTCTCCTAATGCAAAATAATAACGGTGCATTTGGGTTAATATTCTGTCTCTTTCTCGTCTGTGGCTGGAAAAAAACAGCTTTCCTTTCCAATCTCCTTGTTGCTGTGAGAAAGCTATTCTTGTGACAGGAATACATAAAAGTGTATCTGTCATGTTGTGCGCCTTTTATGCCATATTAACATACTCTCTCTCTCTCTTTTTGAAGGTGAAATACTCATGCAGCATTATTTCAAGAGATGCACCATGGTTGCAAAACACTCCCTTGCTGTGTTACATACAAATTTCAAGCCACACAATTTTTTTATTTTTTTTGTTACCTTTTTTTTATTTATTGGGCCAACAATTTCCACTGTGTTACACACAAATAATAATAATAATAAGACAAATAATAATAATAATGATACCAATAATAATAATAACAAACTGTTTCACCAGGAAGCATTCTTAATTTTCAAGTACACCGATTTGCAGGCAAAACAGCCCTGACCCGTCGAGGCATGGATCCACTAGACCTCTGAAGGTGTGCTGGGGTAACTGCACCAAGACGTTAGCAGCAGATCCTTTAAGTCCTGTAAGTTGTGAGGTGGGGCCTCCATGGATCGGACTTGTTTGTCCAGCACATCCCACAGATGCTCGATTGGATTGAGATCTGGGGAATTTGGAGGCCAAGCCAACACCTTGAACTCGTTTCGTTCCTCAAACCATTCCTGAACCATTTTTGCTTTGTGGCAGGGAGCATTATCCTGCTGAAAGAGGCCAATGCCATCAGGGAATACCGTTTCCATGAAAGGGTGTACATGGTCTGTAGCAATGCTTAGGTAGGTGGTACATGTCAAAGTAACATCCACATGAATCACACTAACTCAGCCGGCTTGCCTTCTTCCCATAGTGCATCATGGTGCCATGTGTTCTCCAGGTAAGCGACGCACACACACCCAGCCACATGATGTAAACGAAAACGTGATTCATAAGTGTATATCCATG
Source organism: Pelodytes ibericus (assembly GCA_036172795.1). NCBI lineage: Eukaryota > Metazoa > Chordata > Amphibia > Anura > Pelodytidae > Pelodytes > Pelodytes ibericus. Next base: position 943,203 of record CM069868.1, read on the forward strand.
GGATGATGTATAAATATGGTGCACACGCATCTAGCGTCAACCTACTAGCACACAAAGCAGACTACCGACACATTTCATGATTCTGCGATGCCTTCGATGGTTGCATACGTTCCGGTTGGGTCAACACTCCTGGTGCCGGCGCAACCAATGCGTAAAAAGTACTGAAAACATTGTTTGGCGAAGGTCCTTGCGGGTCTCCCCGCAGTGAAAAGTTTTGGGATTTATAAAATGGTACACTCATCCATTATACATAACAAACAGAGATTGCCCTTATTTTTACCCACATTTTGCCCAGGAATGTTATTATTACTCCATTTAATGGTACTTATTTTATCTGTCTTTAAAGGATGACTAAATTGACCTTGCCAGAAACTGAAACTAAAACCCTTAGGATTGAGCCCATTTTGCCGTGCCGTAGCTCACTATCTATATAAAATGTATTAGAAGATGTATACTGACATTGAGAGTATAATACATTGAATAATCTTACTATGCTCAGGTGCTGCCTGGTTAAGGGCTGAATTTGACATTTGAGTGCCTGGGGCTTGTTCTGCCTCTGTAAGATTTTATTTTATAAAGTGCCAGAAAACTCTGCATCACATTAAATGGAGTAGGGTTATGTGGCAGACAAGACATTTACAATGAGACGTGATATGGCATCACATGCAGAACAATACAGTGATGCCAGGAAGAAGGCCATGCTGGTGCAACCTTACAGTCTAGTGGGACAAACTGGGAGACACAAGTTAAGGGGATTTGTGGGTGGTGGTGAGTTGGATACTGGTATGGCATCGGTGGGAGCCAGATGGAGCAGTTGGTAACAAACCAATTTTATGGGGTAAATGATAAGCTTTTCTGAATAGTTAGGATATCAGAGTGAGTGAGATGAGAAATTGGAGAAGGTGCAGCCCAGAAGAAATGCTGGAGATGGAAGACATAATGACTGAATCATCATACGAAGGATAAACATATGATAATTATCACTTTACCTTTTAGATGTCAAAAAATAAAGAATCTTCCACACACAAACATTTTCTGAAGCAATGCAGCTGGTAATGGGAAACGATACCAACAATCTTAATAGGGCATAAATACATTTACAAAATATATTTTGTGACTTTAGTCACTCTCGGTTTTAAAATGTGCTGCTCTAGTATTTCAAAGAAGAATAAACAAAAGATGGGAATACTGCTGGGATGAAGAGGCTGAATTCCAATCCAGTGACAGTATAAGATTGTAAGTCGTTGGGAATTACATAGGAGTCTTGTCTCTTTTTAATGGCTGTGGTCCCTGTCCTCATGGGGGGAGGAGTAAGAGGGTAAAAGTGTTAGGCTTGCCCTCTGTATATGGTTAGTATATGTATGTATGTCTTTGTCTATGTTACTGCTAATATACAAAGAGTATAGAGTTAGAATGTTCTAATTTACTGATCGCTAGAAAAAGATTTTGGAAAGAAAGTGGAAAGGATGTCAAGTCCCCTTGACATGAGTCTCTATCCTCCTCATAAATAAAATGAATACATTCTCCGCCGTTATTAAAATTATGGGGGGCAAATAGCCCTGACCCATTTCCCATAAAAAAAAACGGTTCTAGGAGCTCATTTTAAATGCTTGAAATGTGGTTATTTTAGCTAATTTTGTGTTCTTTCATGGCGTTTTGCCCAATATTGAGTAGGATTTGCAGGGCTGAAATTCTTGAACCAGTATGGCTAAAAATAGGCACAAAATTGGCAAAAATTGCCATTTTTGGGACACAACTGCCTATATTGAGTATCACATTTCAGAACAATCTGAAATTCACTTGTTTTACTCATTTGGCCCATTTCAGGCTACATCAGTCTATCTTTAGTGGACCTGCATGTTTTTGTATGGAACACACATCAGCATGCTCTTTATTATCCTGAGAGTATTGTAATCATCACATTTATGTAAATCAAATGAAAACAATCAACATAATTTCCTCCAACTCCAAACCATGATACAAAACGAATATTGGTTCCATTTATACAACACAAGGAGAGGCTGGTGATCAGATTCTATTTTAATAATATAGTGAGACAGAGCAGCATGGCTCCTTTTTATTTTATCATCCACAGAGCGTCTCGTCTTTCTGTTAATAGGGAAATATGCTGATCATGTTGCTAGTGTTCAAAGCCCGGCACCGTAGAGCAGAGCACAGAAATTATCCTGCACTGCACATTGTGACTTTCTTATTGAACCCGCTTTCTTTTCCATAACTCCCACATGCATGTCCTTGGAGAAACTGATACATACTATTTGGTACCTGTACCTCCCTTTACTACCCATCGATTTTTTTTAGGAACTCTGTATAGTTGGTGGTGTAGCAGAGATGGGGTTAACCAACAGATACCAATTACTTTTTCCTTTTCCAAACGATTAAAAACCATACATTTGGAAGGTTCACATTATTAGAGCTCCAAGCGACTCTATCCAAACAGATTTCATATATTTTTCATAGTAAAAGTATTGTCTGGTGAGTGTACATGTTTACATCAAATCGAGTAAGGCCATACCTCACAGGCAATGTATAAACAACAGAAAAGGACAAATATCCACATCACAATCCAGGTTACCCTTGCTGTAATGGTCAGACCTACCACGGTGTGTATGAGTGCATCAGACTCCTAGCGATAAAATGTATTTGTAATATACAGATGTGGGAACATTTCTGAAAGCTCCACAGCAATAAAATCAATATAAAACAGTAAGGAGCAGTGTATATGATTATATTACCAACCCTCCCAGTAATGTGCCAAATTTAAATGTATCACAGAGCTCCACGGCAATAACTAGAATTACTGTGTAGTGAGTCCTTGTATCACAGAGCTGCACGGCAATAACTAGAAATACCATGTAGTGTGTCCTTGTATCACAGAGCTCCACAGCAATACCTAGAATTACTGTGTAGTGTGTCCTTGTATCACAGAGCTCCACAGCAATAACTAGAATTACTGTGTAGTGAGCCCTTGTATCTCAGAGCTCCACGGCAATAACTAGAATTACTGTGAAGTGATTCCTTGTATCACAGAGCTCCACGGCAATAACTAGAATTACCGTGTAGTGAGTCCTTGTATCACAGAGCTCCACGGCAATAACTACAATTACTGTGTAGTGTGTCCTTGTATCACAGAGCTCCACGGCAATAACTAGAATTACCGTGTAGTGTGTCCTTGTATCACAGAGCTCCACGGCAATAACTAGAATTACCATGTAGTGTGTCCTTGTATCACAGAGCTCCACGGCAATAACTAGAATTACTGTGTAGTGTGTCCTTGTATCACAGAGCTCCACAGCAATGACTAGAATTACCGTGTAGTGTGTTCTTGTATCACAGAGCTCCACGGCAATAACTAGAAATACTGTGTAGTGAGTCCTTGTATCACAGAGCTCCACGGCAATAACTAGAATTACTGTGTAGTGTATCCTTGTATCACAGAGCTCCACAGCAATGACTAGAATTACCGTGTAGTGTGTCCTTGTATCACAGAGCTCCACGGCAATAACTAGAAATACTGTGTAGTGAGTCCTTGTATCACAGAGCTCCACGGCAATAACTAGAATTACTGTGTAGTGTATCCTTGTATCACAGAGCTCCACAGCAATGACTAGAATTACCGTGTAGTGTGTTCTTGTATCACAGATCTCCACGGCAATAACTAGAAATACTGTGTAGTGTGTCCTTGTATCACAGAGCTCCACAGCAATGACTAGAATTACCGTGTAGTGTGTTCTTGTATCACAGAGCTTCACGGCAATAACTAGAAATACTGTGTAGTGAGTCCTTGTATCACAGAGCTCCACGGCAATAACTAGAATTACTGTGTAGTGTATCCTTGTATCACAGAGCTCCACAGCAATGACTAGAATTACCGTGTAGTGTGTTCTTGTATCACAGAGCTCCACGGCAATAACTAGAAATACTGTGTAGTGAGTCCTTGTATCACAGAGCTCCACGGCAATAACTAGAATTACCGTGTAGTGAGTCCTTGTATCACAGAGCTCCACGGCAATAACTAGAATTACCGTGTAGTGTGTCCTTGTATCACAGAGCTCCACAGCAATGACTAGAATTACCGTGTAGTGTGTCCTTGTATCACAGAGCTCCACGGCAATAACTAGAATTACTGTGTAGTGGGCCAAGTGCTTCCTATCTGCCGACACATTCTATGTTTCTAAGCAATAGAACTCACAGCAATGTGTGTAAATTATTATTAAATATATGTTATCATTATTATTATTGCACTGCATGTATGACCAACTGACTCACTGAGTACATCAGATAAACCACTTTAGTTACAACATATGACTTTAAATAATGTTGTTTAATACACTAATGTGTTACATATCCTCAGAATAACGGCTTTATCTGTAAACCCCGAAAAAGTTGAGGAAAACAAATTCCAACACACGTAATCCTTCTTGAAGTTAACTGACCATTAAGCCAAACAATGTCGGCTATTTTTAAGGAGCAGGTTTTTCATCAGTCATTTTTTGACAGCTAGCCCAAAATGCCAGTCACATCACAGACGGCTTGCTTTTCATGTGATGTGTGTCCACAAGGGAGAAAAAAAGAAACCTCAAAAGTGTCAATGTAAAGTATTACTAGTGTGGAAAAATATAGAGAACTATTAAACTGGGAAATAGATCAAAATTTTTCATGCAGTGAAAAAAAAAAAATTAATCCAGAAAGACCTTCTAATCCCTGTATGTCAGAAAGTAGTGAGAAGAAAAAATAATAACTGATTTTTCTATGTCAACCACTCAAAGTCCTGTCATTGGACATACAGGACATAAAGGCAGAAAGTAACTAGAATGGGACAGAATGTTACATGAGCTAGAAATCAATGAAAACTTTGCCCTAGAATTGCTCTTTTCAAATAACCCATAATAGTAACTCAATATGATGAATATGTCCTTGATTTGGATATTATGGCATATTCCCCCTCCCCCCTCCCCCCAGACTTCTATAGTGAGGATAGGGACTCATGTCTTCGGCTATTGCGAATATAGGCAAAGTCCTCCTAAATTATTTATTTTTTAAATAATTGAAAAAAGAAAAATCATATTTTATTTTTACAAAATCACCCCCCTGGGCCTCTAAAATAATCATGGGGGCAGGGCAAGTAGCCCTGACTGTTTTATAATAAAATAATATTCCCCTGGGATTCAAGGCAAAAGAACCAGTCTTCAGTGGGAAATATGTAATTTGCATATCAAGCCTCAAGGTGATGTCATAAGCAGGAGATGGCACAGTTGATGTCATAAGCAGGAGATGGCACAAACAGGTTTAACAGATGTGTTTCTCTTATTTTCTGCATTTGCTGCAATTCTGCCCACTCTATAGATACTTTTTCATCATTTATTATTCTCTACATTGACACTATCAGCAATGTTTAGGTCATTACAATTTCTGTCTGTATTTAATATTAACGACATCTTTACATTGATGATTTACTGATCACATGGTAATGATAAAAGCTACTTTTTATCCATTTACACTGTCTAAGGCTACAGTTTAATCAAAGCACACATTGCAGCTGTGAAAGATTTCTACAGGAACATGCCTCCAAACTGTCCTTTTTTTGCGTTGGAAAGTCATGATATCGGGGGTCCTACTGTCCCACTGTCCTGCCGGGCTCTACCTCTATCCTGCTTTTCATGACAGAGTTGGGGTTTGGTTGGACAGTAGGACTTGGGACCACCATCCTGCCTTATAATGTAATTCTCTGGTGTCTGGGCCACCAGAGTTTGGTTATTACATTACTGATTCCTGGACATACACAGCAGTTTGCACAGCCGCACTGGCCACGAGAGACAGTGGCAACAGGAGTTATTATTTTGATGTTGTACAAGAAGATAATAAATGGAACCATTTAAGGAGTATGTATACATTGAACACATGCCGATTAGCTTTATATTTACAGCTGCAATAGAAATAAAATGATCAGAGGAAGTGATGTGTACTTCTGGTAACGGAACATTTATAAAGACCAACATGGAGATTCTGAGACCTTTACAGAGGTTTTGTAAGAAGCAATGGAATATAATAGTCATATTTCACAATGATACAAGGTATCCTGACGCCAGTCACCTACAAATCATGATTCACATGTAGATAAATTGCTATGCTTGTGCAATTTATTATGGTCAATATTCCAAAATCAATATCTACTGACTCATACAGTATAAGCCATGAGCAAATCCTCAAAAGTACAAGACTTGCATCCGTCTTTAAAGGACCACTACACACAATGGGGGTCATGTGTTCATGTGGGGCGCATGCAGATACTGCCTAGTATTTGCGCTATTGACGTGTGCCTTCGTATAAAGCAAATTGTGCTAGTCTGCGCTGCGTTCGGCAGTTACTGTTTTTGGTTGCACCGGTGCCAATATCTAAAAATAATGTGGTGCTGAACAAGCGCCTAATTAGAATCAGGGAATCTTTACGGAGGTCCCTCTCCCCCACTGCCAAGTGTCGGGATCTATAAAAAGGTACAATCACCGTTATACATAACAAACGTCTTTATATCCATCTCTGGACACTTTGTGTGTGGGAGTTTTCATACAGGACCCCTATATTTTTATGTGCAAGGCAGAGACATTTGCACTAATCCTAAATTGCTTCTTTTTTTTTAATTTTGGAACATGGATAGACAGACTGCACAATCAATGCATGCGCCAGTGTATAAAGCAGACAAATTTCAGGGGTATGCGCTATCTCCAAATATATAGGTTGTGCTGGCCCCCTCACACTCAGCGCCTTCTATAGAGCTGGAGTTCCATGTCCCAGGTGACACCCAGCTGATCCGACTCAGTTTGGGAGCAAAGAGAGCGCTGTCAAGCTGTTTGGGGAGCACAGATGTCACTGAGGTTGGTGACAAAGATGGCAAACATACTAGAATATGTGGGTACGAGAGAATCCCACTACTAAAGACCAGGGCCAACATGCATGTGAAGGGATTAGTAAAATGACCTCTGTGGCCTTTAATATAAATTGGTGATGTCATATTACACAAACCCTTGAGGATGCACAATGACAAGTATTATGCTGGGTGTGAGTAAAATGTGCTTTGATTTCTGTGGTTTCTGTTGGATGACTGTGTCATTGAGTGACCTTCAGTGCAGACACTGCAGCGTGAGCTATACAATCAATCAAATGCTCTAGTTTCATAATAGCATCATAACCCAAAAAAAACTTTTTATGGAAGTGATTCTCCTGTGCATCATACAACGCATGCATATAGAGAAGTGCATTATGGGAGCACTCCATTTTAAAGCTGCAGGGACTTGCCAAACCTTATATGTATCTTGGCCGTGTAGGGGTTAAAGTGGAGTAATAAAGAATTTTTGAAAATCATAAACATCCAGCTCGTAATTGGATATTGTATCTCATGAAGCAGTGATAACAGAGCAGAATAGGGATTTTCCTGGAATATGCTGTAATCAGTTAGAAGCAGATAGGAGATGAGGTAACAGGGAAGGGACTCTTAGCGAAACATTGTATATACTGGTAACGAGACATAATAGAATCAGCATTAATAATAGAGCTTCTTGATCCAAGGAGACATCCTTATCTGATTGTCCTTTGGAGCCAAGAAGAATGCCCCCCCCCCCCCCCAGGAAAATTTGAAATAGCTTCCTTAGGGGTGTTTGCCTTCTTTTGGATCAAAAGCATGAATGATATGTAGAAGGGTTGAACTTGATGGACTTGTGTCTTTTTTCAACCTAAATTACTTGAATACTATGTTAATGTAGAGAATAGAAAAATGATGATAAATGATTGTGATAACAAATGCATACATTAAAGGGACTGTCTAGTCCCCAAACTCACTTTGGTGCAATATGAAGATCACTGCTTGTATAATATACAGGCTTTTATCCCTGTGTGATTTGATGCAGGCATTCTGTATAAATCACATTTTTAATATTTGACTCAAGCCCTTCCCAGTGATTACTCGGCATGTTTACTGCAGATGAGGCAGCACTGAATATATAGACACTGCAATTATACAGTTTTGTTTCATTGAAGCACTTCTTGTGCTGCTGGAATAGAATACATTGTGTGGACTGTGCTAGACGTGCTCTTGTACACAGTAGGAACTCCTAACAGTTGTCTGATGACATCACTAGAGAGACAGGAAATTCCATTAATTTGAATGAAATTATTCTCATTGGTTCCTGCTGCAAAAAAAAAAAAGGAAATTGACTTTTACTACTGGTATGTGTCAGAGAGCGATCAGTTTAGAGAGATCTGTGCCTCCTGAGCTCCTGCTCCCCTGTCAAAATATGTGTGAGGGCCTAGGCCTTCTCGGATTTACTAACTCATGAGCAAAGCTCACATGTATGATCGGAATCTGTTTGTTTTGTTATGGTCGCTTGTCTTTTGGGAAATTTGAAAACCCCAGCCCAAAAAAAAATCATCAATAATCCTGGACGCATAATCAGTCATTTATTTTTGGTGTCCAAAATAACTGAAAATGAGGACTCCCAGCAGTCCATTCCCATTTGCCTTTTATTTATTAAGAAATAATAAGCAAATAGAAGGAATGAAAATGCTTTTTTTCCCTCCAGCTCGGTGTAAATCAATTGATAAGCTGTTTAGTTAGCATCCAATCTCTGAGAACATCTACTGAATCCTTCTAATCTTCTCATATGAGATTGGATTTTTTGAGAAGGAGGGGGGTGGGTAATAATATGACAACATTTTTAATTAATACAAAACCTCTGAAGTCTGTGAATTTTGACAAGAAACATGGTACAACTGATAAGATAAATGTGCTTTAAGATAAAAATGATTTGCCATTTTCGTGATTCATGTTAGATAGCTATTGGTTTTAATGTAATTGACAGCGTTATTAAATATGGTATTTTTGCAAATATCATCTGTTCTTTTATTGATATTTTGCAGCTAGTTAGAACACGCATTCGATAGACCTTATGAACTAATTATTTCAGTGGGGAATGCACTGGGATTGCTTAGAGGGAAAAGGATTGCACATATGAGTTTTTTGGAGAACGGATATAAACTCAGAGTAAATCTTCGGATTTTACGTTGTATAGGTGGTTATTAAAAATCAGGGGTGCTATAAAGGTCAGTGCAAAAATAAACAAGATACGACGTGCACCTACACAATGTTATCTCTCCTTCTGTAGAATATCAGACACAGGATTATACAGTGTGTTTGCACGATCTGGGGGCTAAACAACCCTCCTTTTATAAGTAATCATTTACAAAACAGCCAACTGGGCTGAACTGACAGCTGAGTTCCAAAAGTCGCACCCCATCCCCAACTGCTGGGTTTGGATAGACAGGCAAGGCCACGATTATTCCCCATGCCGCTGTTTAAATCTGCTTTTTTTTTAACATTGTTGTTAACTCACTGTTTAGTTGATAGAGACCAAATATATGTTTGGATTGTCAGACACAACTGTACAAGAAAAGATGTTTATATCTAGTGCACCTTTTTCTGACATTTATTTTCTGGAAACTATTGGGCTTGTTCTATAACTTGAGCTATCATTTATCCATGACCTTTTGCTCACATTTTTCAGTTGGTGTCTATGGTATTCAATGAACAAAGATAAATTATCTCAGGTCATTGAATAATGATGCCATTATTTATTAATACAGCACTATATAGTGGTTGAGAGGACCAGAGTCTTGATGAATTGCTAGGTATGGTGACTGATAAGCCTTTTAAATGGATTCTATCACCTAAATATATTTTATGTTGTTAATGTACAGAATAGAAAATATAAAAAAAGATTTATAATTTTTGTTAGCACTATTGCAAGCAAATACATATATTAAGACAAAGTTTTTTTTTAAATGCCTCTGTGGAGTCTCATGTTTATGACCTATGGCTTGATATGCAAATTATATATTTCCCATTGAAACTTAGTTCAATTTAAATTCTACCAACACAGTGTATAGTTCATTTTTATATATATATATATATATATATATATATATATATATATATATATATATATATATATATATATATATATATTTACTACATTTGCAGTAAAAACAGTGTGTAGGTGACAGAGTCCCTTTAAAAGTTGGTTATATATTGGCAGAACCAGTGTGTAGGTAAAGATTTGCATAGAGCAGCAGAGAGTAGGAGCAATACTGCTTTGGGTAGACAGCAGAGAACAAGACTTGACAAAGCCACCCTTAGTCTCTCCAGCCCCTGGGAATTGATAGTGGTACAGCTTGGAGAGAGGCTGGACAACTACAGGACTGTTACAGATCTCCATCTCCTTTATGTGTGACTGGCCTTTACAATGCAGCATGCCAGGATGTGATATTAAAATCCAGCTCTTTATATTATACAGTGTGATGGAGCGGTATGATAGAGAGATGTGCTTCTATCAGCACAGATCTTCTGCCCAAATGCAAGCTCTTGGCACCTGTGTTTGTTTTGTTTTTTTAATGGCTGCTTCACACTTTCCCTAAACTTATAAAGATTTATCTCCATTTGTTTCAATATTTTGCCAGCACCCTTAAATCACCTAGGACTTTTCCAAGATCAACAGCTCCGGCTCTCGATATGTTCCGAATGTTTAGAAGCTATGACAAAGGCTTCACAGAGATGCAACACTTATATTCCCTTAGATTTTGGTAAAGGCAGTAATTAAAGTTTGATAAACACAGCTTTTGAAATGTTGGAATAAATGCTTTGGGATGAAATTATTTTAATTACATACAAAAGTTTAATTAATCTACAGCAACAGAGGGCTTACTTTGGTTTAGCCGTAACCCCTTATAGTAAAGAAAATCCGATCTGACAATGCCAGTGTTTTTTCATGTTAATGCAAAATACTGTCATATTACAATGAAAAATTATACAAATCAAATATTCACATTATTTGCTCGCAAGTGTCAAAAGAGGTTTCTGAGATTTGATATGAATGCTGTACAGCTACTGGCTGGAACCTTTATTACAACTCCTTTTTGAGGCCTTGGTAATTCTTTTTCGGTATTTGTCACAGCGGCAGACCTGATTAGCCCCTGTAGGAACTGTCATTTGGAGCCGTACAGTACATCTGCCTTCAAGACGATCAGAAGAGTTAACGAGGCATAAAATGACGCAACTGTGTTTTGTTCTACTTTATTTGTAATTTTATTTTACTAATTGTAAATGGCGGGTGAAATCCCTATTATTATGTCAAGATTAATCCCTTTTATTTTTTAAAAAAGTATCAGCTGATGTTTCCATTCATGGGGAATATAAACTTCCTGAAGTTGCCAAGGTTTTTTAAATACATTGTTCTAAATGCCTACACTATATACAGGTGAATCCCACTCAGTTTGGCAATTGAATACAGTGTGTTTTGGGATCTATAAGCATTTAAAAAATATGCTTAAAAGCAATGTGTTGGATTCCCCCGATGTGATCCCTCCTTAAGCTCAACACGCTTTTGGAAAGGCTGTTCCAACATATTGTGAATTCTGTCTCCTCCTACATAGTCCCTCCTGCTGCATGTGAATTCTGACTTGGCCTGCTTGCTCACTCCTGCTGCATGTGAATTCTGACTTGGCCTGCTTGCTCACTCCTGCTGCATGTGAATTCTGACTTGGCCTGCTTGCTCACTCCTGCTGCACGTGAATTTGGATACTTTCTACCTGTTCACTCCTGCTGCATGTTAATTCTGATTCCAACTACTTGCGCACTCCTGCTGCATGTTAATTCTGACTCATCCTACTTTCTCAGTCCTGCTACATGTGAATTCTGACGGCCTACTTGCTCACTCCTGCTATATGTGAATTCTGACACTTCCTACTTGCTTACTCCTGCTACATGTAAATTCTGACACTTCCTACTTGCTCACTCCTGCTACATGTGAATTCTGACACTTCCTACTTGCTCACTCCTGCTACATGTAAATTCTGACACTTCTTACTTGCTTACTCCTGCTACATGTGAATTCTGACACTTCCTACCGGCTTACTCCTGCTGCATGTGAATTCTGACTAAAAGTAGGTTTGTGACAGGTAGGCTTCTGTCAGTGTCTCCTAGTTCTCAATTTAAAGCCCAGTCCTCCTGGGCTGAGCTTTCATTCTGGTTCTCCCTCTACTGAGAGCAAACACTAGAGTTAGTTCCACTGGGTTTTTATTTTGTTAATTTTTTTTAGTGCTAGGTGGATATTTTTATGTTTAATTATTTTTATTTTTGGGTGGCCTCTTTCCCTGGTTTCCAGTACCATTATTAATAGCAGGGGGAGCTAATGGCCCCCCATACTGACAATAAAAACCTTATTTCAATTCGCCTTCCATAGGCTATAATGGGAGTCGAATTGCAACTAGCAGGGTTTTTTTTTAAGTCCTGGAGATTCCGTTTGACCATCTCTCGCCTCATCTTGATTTTTAGTGAATTCCATTTTGTGAGGCTGAAATGAGACATACGAGAGGGGATGGGGTGCGTCTGTTAGAATTTGGAGCTTGTGATTAGTTCAAATCTCGACCTCCAATCTCGGACTTTTAGTGACTAGACCCCATTGAGATATCCATACATGGACACCTTTGCAGAAAAAGACACACCAAATCTATAAAGTGTATTTTAAAATGTTAGAATGTTAGAAGATATACACGTCTGTCTCAATACTGCTCATTGAGTCTTGATTTGTTCTATCGGTTTAACATCAGTTTATAGTAAAATTCTCTAAAGTATATTTACCGTGGAGAATTGATAACAGTCACTTTAAACTGAACATTTTAATCAGTGTAAAATAATGCAGAGCTCAAATACCCATAACAGCAGATAGAAGCAAGAGGCACATTTTACTGCTTATTCAGTATTAACTTCACCCTACATGGATGTTTTTAAAGACAAAGATATTTTTTTCCTTAAAAAGGCCTTCTAAGCATTTGCATTTGGACAGTGTTCAAACAGGATTTAATGTAGCCTAGCTGAGAAGATGAATAGACCAAAAGTACCAAGAAATGACATTAGCCTGTGTTTAATCACATCACTCGTAGGTCTATGAGGTCAAAGCGTTTATTAGGTATATTCGTAACACAGAAGGATATACAACACTCTCTGGGTAATGTAATTAAATCACTGTAAGGTCTGTGGGGCAAATTGTATTTTAAAGTCACTTTACCTTAATCATTTCGACTACTACAGGGATTTGAAAAAAAGTTTCATCATTTTTGTTATTCAAATGAATAGTGCTTTTTAAATGTAATTAGGCAGAAAGTGGGCAGACTAGATGGACTGAATGGTTCTTATCTAATGACATTTTCTATATTTGAAGGATGCATGGGGGAAATTGAGGTTTGGTTCCATTCATCCCTGGTCTCTTGGAATTGTCAGGTAGTCTCTGGCTAAAGTTAGAGGGCTCACAGATTTAGTAGCATTAATGGAGTGATTCCATCGTTGCTGCATGGGAACTCTGACTCCTCCTACCTGCCCACTCCTGCTGCATGTGAATTCTGACTCCTCCTACCTGCCCACTCCTGCTGCATGCAAATTATGACTCCTCCTACCTGCTCTCTCCTGCTGCATGCAAATTCTGACTGTTCCTACCTGCTCTCTCCTGCTGCATGCAAATTCTGACTGTTCCTACCTGCTCTCTCCTGCTGCATGCCAATTATGACTCCTCCTACCTGCTCACTTCTGCTGCATGTGAATTCTGACTCCTTCTGCCTGCTCACTCCTACTGACTGTGCATTATGACTCGGTGTACCTGCTCCATGCAAATTCTGACTGTTCCGACCTGCTCTCTCCTGCTGCATGCAAATTCTGACTGTTCCTACCTGCTCTCTCCTGCTGCATGCCAATTATGACTCCTCCTACCTGCTCACTTCTGCTGCATGTGAATTCTGACTCCTTCTGCCTGCTCACTCCTACTGACTGTGCATTATGACTCGGTGTACCTGCTCCATGCAAATTCTGACTGTTCCGACCTGCTCTCTCCTGCTGCATGCAAATTCTGACTGTTCCTACCTGCTCTCTCCTGCTGCATGTAAATTCTTACTGCTCCTACCTGCTCACTCCTGCTGCATGTACATTCTGACTGCTCCTACCTGCTCTCTCCTGCTGCATGTAAATTCTTACTGCTCCTACCTGCTCACTCCTGCTGCATGTACATTCTGACTGCTCCTACCTGCTCACTTCTCCTGCATGTGCATTCAGACTGCTGCTACTTGGGTGGAATACTCCAAATGTCTACAAATATTTGTAAAGCCCTGTCTTATACATTCTCTCATATTTTATTGTTGTTAAAGTTGTTATACTTAATTTTTTAAGTTCCAAAGTATTTCTAGAGAGTTATAAGACATCACGTTTTGGAATAAGCATGGTTTCCTGCAAGTGTTCTCAAATCTTTAACCGCTAATACAAAAACGAACATTTAGCTCTCTAAGGATTTAGCTGGATGTAATACTGTACTTTCTTTATCTGGAAAGTAACCTAACTCAGTGCTGGTTGATTAATTAATTAGTGCCGGTGAATATCAAATGGAAATTATCATTTCACATGGCCTTAATGTTACTATGAAGCTATGTAAATTGGAGGAAATTAATTTAATTTAAAATGGTGAACTCTTTAAAAAGCATATTCGCATATAACACTGTTTGCTAATCTTTTGTCATCCCTCTAACACCTAAAGGATTAACCCTGGAAGATCAGGGAAAAATCTGCTCAGGTTCACTAGAGATATTACATTAAGTGAAGAGATAATATGGAATTCACTGTTGGATCTACTCAGGTAGCTCCAATTTTTTATGATAATATCGGAGCTCTGAGTTTTGGACCCAATCAGATCACTTTGGTTATCTGATTAGCCATTAATTTTGGCTATTTAGAGACTACACAAGTGATCTCAAATTGGCACGAAAATTTGCCACTGTGGCCGATTTTTGTGGTGGCATTTCAGCCAATCAATTCCTCTGGAGCTTGGCTGACCAAAAGGTAGCCTCAGTCCTCGCAATAGACTTCTCTGGGGAGGACTTCGTCTTATTTCAGGGCCATTTCGGGAGGACCTTGGCTATTATGGGAGGAATTTGGCTCTAGCATGCACAGTGCTTCCACACATGACTTCCTGCGCTCCAACTCTCACAGTGTACTGATTGGCCGGGGGCAGATGTTGGGAGGTATGTGGCCTGTATAGAGCAAATATCTGTAGGTTTATTTAACTCCCCTGCAAAATGTAGAATACATGTATGCCATAAGTAAAACCAATTAATTAACCAAGGAACATATCTCATAAAACTGTGCTGCTTAATTAACTGATTTCATTCTGGATATATATGAATTCAGCAAGTATACATTATATGTATTCTGACCTATTCAGGTTAATAGCATGACAGAGGTATCAATTCAGAAGGTGTGATTGAGACGGTTGGCTGATAAGGGTACAGGTAATAAGAGAGTGAAAATAATATTTTTGCTTGGCGTGGCTCTACAGAGAAAGAGATAGGAGCAGTGATTAAGCTCCTATCTGTAGTTTGAATGTGGAATCTCTAACACTTCTCATTGAGGGGATATATGTATATATTTTTTGTCCTTGTGATATTTTTTGGTTGTTATTTTATAATTTTCTTTATAAAGAAATCAAGGCATATTTCACACTCTCCATTTTAGTGAAATCATTTCTTGTTCGTGTTGACCATGTTTCATGTTCACCGGAACTGCTCCTGGCTCAGTCTTTAGACCCTGAAGATAACTTTCAGCCTCCGATGTGGTGCTCATTAAGTTCCATCTTCACGAGTCAAGCCATCTTTGTCTCATGAGAAACCTCGTATCTTTGGTTATTCATGTACTTCTATGAGACATATCTAGTCTAAACACATAAAAAGTCAACTCCAGATACCCTGTACCAATACCTCACTACGTCCCCTCTGCATCCAGGCATGTTGCTATTGCCTCCATAGACTTAATATTGGCTGCACGCCAATTTCTTAGAAAGCTTAGCTTACTAATTTTGATTTAACTCACAAGGCCACTTTCTTTTTCCTTAAGCAAAAACATTTAAGGATCTATTCCAGGAGAAGGCAATCTGCGGCCCCTCCAGATGTTTCATGACTACATTTCCCATACTCCTACATTTCCCATACTCCTACATCTCCCATACTCCTACATTTCCCATACTCCTACATTTCCCATACTCCTACATCTCCCATACTCCTACATCTCCCATACTCCTACATTTCCCATACTCCTACATTTCCCATACTCCTACATCTCCCATAAGAGCAGTTCATCAGCAGCTGGAGGGCTGCAGGTTGCCCACCCATGGTCTATTCAATAAAGAGAGAGGGGAATTGAATTTCAAACTTAAAGTCAAAGTAGCCGAGTTGGAAGAATTCTCCAATTCAGCTTCATTGGCCTAAAGATAAAATTCCCATCTCAATGTCCTGCAGTTCTCTCTTTATTGTGTAGATGCTTTAGGAGAGTTACCTAAAGAAAGCTATCGGTTTAGTTATCTGCAAACCAAAGAATGCAATGAATATGGGGATTCAGCAAAAGATCAGTTGTTCCCGGGCCCTCGATAGATTACACCTTTTCTCACTGGAGCGATCTCCCATTATTTGGAATATTGTTGTACACAGGCTAGATTTGCAGAGCGGGAGACTGCAGAGAAGTCCATAGCATTAGCTTTCTGTAATAAATCACCGCAAGATGCAGTTATGACTACATAAACAGAAAGGCTCTAAATTGTTACCTATAGATCTTTGTTTGAGTCAGCCAAGGATCTCTGTGTTTTAACCTTGACTGCAAGTTCAAATGATGTTCAACAAACGCTCTCTGTCTGAATGAGATTTCTTTTTCTTATACTTAATAAATGTCAGCCATGTTCTCATAGGATTAACTCTTTGGGGTTAGTTTATTGTAGGTCGAGTTTAGAGCTGAATATTTGCAGTGCATGCTTGGCAGCTTCTTATACTGGTGCCCGGGCATGTGGAGGGGCTTAAAGTGGGCAGGGTTTTGTGATGTTGCAGTGAGATAGAGCGACAGTCTGGCCAATACAAGTACTAGGTGTCTGGAGCTGCTGGTGGCAACTCTAAACATTGGCCACATCTGGAAATGAATTGACTGAATAGAACTGCAAAGTCTCATGAGGATTCAGCGTTTGATTTGAATAATGGCGCTTTTTAGACCTTGCACTTTTTTTGAACTCACTGCACTTTGCAGTGTGGGAGTTTTGAAATGTAACCCCCATTGTGCACACCGTACAAGCAGTTTCAATTGGCACAAAAGTTTTTTCTTTTTACTTTTGCCAGTGGCACAAAATATTTTTTATACATAGTCTGCGCTGGCGCAGTGAGTGCCAAGCGAAATCTACGCATTCAGTGTAGATAATGCTGAGTCCTGAAATTTGTCTGGAGCCTACTTTTTCCATTGCCGCCCATGCCGGTTTGGTTAGTATTTGGTGCAACCTGTGTGTGTGCCATGTTTATACATGACCCCCCAATGTGTAACATTCACTAGTTTGGTTGTGGGATTTATTCATATTTGGGAATGTTATTTTCTACTTAATAAATTCCTAACAATAAATGAATTTAATGAATGCAACTCTGTCCTTCAAATACAAATGTCAGTTGTATTATTGATGTAGAGATCTTTGGGGTACAACTCCCCTGCCTTCTCAAACTTGACACTGGTATAAAGTGTATCAATCTATAGAGTGAGCTGGTTAATAATTATACATCTAACTGTAGATGTTCAGATTTATAGTCTTATATTTTTTTGCATTATTTATGAAACCTCTCTTTCCAACGCAATGTTCTATCCTAATTTGTTTGAATGACAACATAATTACCTCTATGCTAGAAAACAACATGTCAACCACTTTAATTAGTTTTAACATAATGTCTCTCAAGAGAAGCTTTCCAAAGTTTGTTTACATTATGGACTGTTCTATAAAAAAATAATTTTTGCATGTATCCTGGCCTACATATATATATATAATCGCCTGCCTTATAGCAGTATGACCTAATATAGATAAGCAATATAACAGACTTCTCCCAGCTTGTGTAACTGACGCTGGCACCAGGACATACCCCATATTTATTCTGTAGCAGTGTTAATTTCGTGGATGAATTTTTTTTAGCATAGTTTTCGTCAGTTGTGTGTTCTCAGTGCAGAAAACGAAACAATAACTAAATAAAAACATTGTTAATAATACGTAAACTATGACAAAATGCATTGCAATACTCATCAATGAACGAAATTGTGAGGAAAATGTTTGCGAGTGAATATTGCATTTACCTATTTGACGTTCCAGTTTTTTTTTAATTTATAGTCTTTATTCAAGGAAAGAAATCTTTCTTTTCCCTTTTTTCTTATTTTTCCATACTAGAAAAAAACAACATACATACAAAAATATTAGTTACAGCGTACTAAATATCATAAAAGACAAGGATGCATTTTGCAATACCTAACAGACAAGGAATACAATCAGCATGAATTAACTAAGCAGCAAACCCAGCTGTTCCCTCAAGACTCTGTATACCAACAGCGAAAAAAAACCTTGTCCATAGGTCGGTGTCACCCCCCTGGATTTTCTCCAATACCATGTCAAACAGATTCCTTATTAATGCCAGTCAGATGACCCATCAAATATGCCACATACAGGAGCCCCACAAATTATGTCACACATAGGAGCCCATTAACTATGCCACACCCAGAAGCCCCATAACTTTGACACATAAAAGAGCCCCATAACTATGACACACACAAGAGCCCCATAACTATGACACACACAAGAGCCCCATAAGTTATGCTACACCAGAACCCCTTAATTATGCCACACATTTGGTCCAATAAATATTCCTTAGTAATGCCAGTCAGATGGCCCAATTAATTATGCCACACACACAGGCGCCTATTAATTATGCCACACACAAGTGCCCCATAGTTATGCCACACACAAGTGCCCCATAATTATGACACACAAAAATTGTACAATACTAAAACAATACAAATCTATATATACATACATATCTCTCTATCTCTCTCTCTCTCTCTCTCTCTCTCTCTCTCTCTCTCTCTCTCTCTCTCTCTCTCTCTCTCTCTCTCTCTCTCTTATTTTGCCATTTATATGCCACAGTCAATTTTCCCATTAATATACCAGTATTATTTTGTCATTAATAAGCCACAGCCAATTTGCCCAATAATATGCCAGTATGATTTTTCCATTTAACATATGCCAGTATTTTGCCTTTTAATATATGCCAGTATTTTGCCATTTAATATATGCCAGTATTTTGCCATTCAATGTGCCAGTATTTTTACATTTAATATATGCCAGTATTTTGCCATTCAATATGCCAGTATTTTGGCCATTTAATATATGCCAGTATTTTGCCATTCAATGTGCCAGTATTTTTACATTTAATATATGCCAGTATTTTGCCATTCAATATGCCAGTATTTTGCCATTTATTATGCCAGTATTTTGCCATTCAATATGCCAGTATTATTTTGCCATTCAATATGCCAGTGTTTTGCCATTTAGTATATACCAGTATTATTCCATTCAGTATGCCAGTATTATTTTGCTATTCCATATTCCAGTATTTAGCCATTCAATATGTGAGTTTTATTTTGCCATTCACTATGCCAGTATTTTGCCATTCTTTTGCCATTCAGTATGCCAATATTTAACCACTCAATATGCCAGTATTTTGCCATTAAATATATGCCAGTGGTTTGCCATTCAATATGCCAGTGTTTTGCCATTTAACATGACAGTATTTTGTCACTCAATGTTCCAGTATTTAGCCATTCGTTTGCCATTCAATATGCCAGTATTTTATCACTCAATATGCCAGTATTATTTTGCCATTCAGTATGCCAGTATTTAATCATTCAATATGCCAGCATTTAACTACTCAATAAGCCAGTATTTTGCTTGTTACATGAAGGATTATGAAGGGCCAGACATATCTGAGAATGGACATTAGACCTATAGGTAACAAATGAAATTGCTGGGATAGAAGTATCCCCACAATTAACGGTATGTCAAAATTAACTGTATGGGGCCACATGTCCACCAAATATGCAGATAATCCGCATCTCCAACACACTTCAGTTCTCTTGGGGTACAGTCTTGCCAGCCTAGTGCTGACCAAATGCATCCTATTCAGTAACTTAAAATGTGTTTCTGCTAAATTTAAGCATTGGACATATTTGTTCACCAACCCTAGAGAGGGCAACCACTGGTGGGTACTGGCTTGGACATGTCCTGGGTATGCAATTTGGGTACTGGCTGGGACGTGTCCTGGTTATGCAATCTGGTTGCTGGCTCAGACATATCCGTGGTGTGCAATATGGGTGGTGGATGGGGCATGTCCTGGCTGTGCAAATTGGGTACTGGATGGGGCATGTTCTGAGTGTGCAATCTCAGTGCTGGCTGGGGCATGTCTTTGTTATGCAATCTCAGTGCTGGCTGAGGCATGTCCTGGGTGTGCATTCTCTGTGCTGTCTGGGGCATGTACTGGGTGTGCAAGCAGGGTGTTGACTTGGGCATGTCCTGGATGATATCTGTGTGCTGGCTGGGGCGTTTCCTGGGTGTGCAAGCAGGGTGTTGACTTGGGCATGTCCTGGATGATATCTGTGTGCTGGCTGGGGCGTTTCCTGGGTGTGCAAGCAGGGTGTTGACTTGGGCATGTCCTAGATGATATCTGTGTGCTGGCTGGTGCCTGCCCTGTCTGTGTAATTTGGTTGTTGTGGGCTGCAGCATTTCCTGTTTGTGCAATTTGGGTGCTAGGGCATGTCCTGAGGGTGCAATATATAAGCTACATGACAGGAATCACTATGAAAGTAGCTCAGTAAGGAGAGCCCAGGCTGGTTGGCAACGTGTCAGCATTGGCAGGTTAACCACCCTCTAGGGAACAACTGCCCCAGCTTAGCCAGATATATGAGCCAAAAATAGACATTTTCACTCAGCTCAGACAGCACAGTTCCCTGCATCACTTACCTTCCATGTTCTGCACGTTAAACTAGAGGCAGGCCCCTTTTTAGAGGTCTGACATGGTGGTATCCAGTGATGATGATTTACCAGAGCATGTTGGGTGGGCATCAGAGCAGAAGGGTGGGAGCAGAGAGGTACTCCCATAACCAGTGGGCTATTTTGCTCACTGGATAATACTTCCCTGTGTGCAGGTAATATTGTATTTCTGCTTACATCTAGGGTGGTAGCATACCGAAGGTGGTGACAGCAGACCCAGTGCTACTAGGGTTGCCACCTTCAATCCACAAAGGTACCGCTTGCTAATGTCTCCATAGACTTAACATTGGTCTCAACCCAACTTTTTACTGGCCTGCTGGTAAAATACCAACTGGGTGGCAATGCTAAATACCATTTTTGGAGGCAATCTAGCACTACGGTAAGGCCTGTGGGTGCAATCTGGCGCAATGGGAAAGTTATGTGAGAAAGGGGTGCAAAATGGAAAGGAAGAGGTGTGACAAATGAGGTTATGAGGTGCATGAGTTAAGTTGGGCATTGGGAAGCACAACATCTAAATACACCATGGCTTGCAGGTCTGCCTTTGAAGACACATCTGTCCTGCAAAGCACGAATGTAAATAGTTATTTCATTTGCAGATATCTGTAAAGGCAGAAAAATGTCAATTAACTAATTTAAACAAGCACTAATGATCCTAGCTAAGAACATGAGGCCCTACTGCCTCTTAAATCCTGTTGCTTTATTGGTGCCAACAGAGATGCTGACAGTCTATATTCCTAGTGCTTGGACTTTGTCACATTGTGTTTATCGGTGGGAGGTTGGAATTGGTAGTAGCACATGTCTCAGTTGCTACTAAGAAGTCACGGAGAATAACATAGTAACATAGTCATTTAGATTGAACAAAGACACAAGTCCATCAAGTTCAACCCTTCTTCCTATCATTCCAGCTTTTGATCGAAAAGAAGGCAAAAGCCTCTTCAACATCACACAAGAGCATTACTGATTTACTAACACTAGACGGTTTATTTTTGGAGTGAAAATAACAGCTCCAAGTTTCTAGATGATTCATAGAACGTCGGTGTTACAAATTGCACTTGGAATTGGGCAATTCAGGTATCACCGAAGTGACCTAGAATTGGGCCATAAACCACCATTTCAGAGGTCAAACTCATCTGAAGTTCTGCCAAAAGCAAAATGGTGGCCTCGAACACTCCCATAGACGTCTATGGAAGGATTTTTAATATTTCCGCAATAGCCGAAATCCTCGAATTAAAGTCTACTCTTCCAAAATGCGACCAAACTAAAAATACAAATAAAAAAAACCCTATTATAATAAAGAAATATTAAAAAAACAATTAAAATAAAATAATAAAAAGTAAATATATATATATTATATAAGGTTATGGATGTGTCCTAGACTTTTTGATGGATAATTGAATTTTGGACTATGGACATTCTGCACTCTGCTTGTCCCTGATCCAGTAAATATGCACCATGAACCGCTGCCTAATGCTGCAGCTGACTACAATTTACGGCTTAGTGGGCAACGCCCTAGTTAATTAACCCAGATCTCTAGAAAGCCATCAATGGCCATCTGTATGAAAAAACTACAGAAAATATAAGCTGTTGTTATTCTCCACTGCGTAAAAAACATATAGCCAGAAATTCTCACCACCTTTGTTAATAGACTCTAAAAAAAAAAAAAAAATTATCAAGTTTAAAGATGAAGGAGAAAACAGTGCAGATATA
This sequence comes from Pelodytes ibericus, assembly GCA_036172795.1. Classification (NCBI taxonomy): domain Eukaryota; kingdom Metazoa; phylum Chordata; class Amphibia; order Anura; family Pelodytidae; genus Pelodytes; species Pelodytes ibericus. The sequence continues at coordinate 965,894 of CM069868.1, forward strand.
AAATAAACGAAAGGAAGAAGAAGTGAAACGATTGTTTTAAACTCTCCTAAAGCATCTCTCACACTCATTATTCTTCATGCTAGTTAATGTCAAAATCTTCAGATCCAACAAGGATAAAAACAGGTGGGGTGTAAAGTGAATCAAATAAAGAGCTTTGAGCCAAGTTTGTCTCATATATCTTGTGCACTCATTACAAACAGCAACAAGCCGCATTTTCCTATGCCATTGTGTTAGCGGAGTAACACGTAAATGCATGTCTCAGACAATGGGAAGTGTCAGGTTTATGGTCGAGAAACCCGACTAACCTTGGAATCTGGCGCCACGTGTAGAGTGCAATGCATATAGATTTTCTTTATCTCTTTTAGCCGTGATGTCACCAATCCATGAATATGAGAAGAGTGTATGTTTTTGTGTTTATAACACTATTAAAACACTTTGCATTATGGTGCAGTTCCTGAAATAGTGCAGTACCACGAAGACGTCCATGGATTTATTAGGGCACGTTACATGACTTCTGCTTCAGCTTTAAACGTTTAGCTGCAATGCCCAAGACTTCATGAATCACAAGCCCACTTATATTGTGATGTGATCTTGTGGATTCCGAGCACCACACTATAGTGTAGAACTCTAGAAAATAGAAACTAAGTGGACCCACCAACGTCAAATATGTTCATACAAAACCAGTTGAAAGGATACTGATCAGAGGAAGTTTCTGTTTAAAAAAAGGATTCAAATTAACATGAATACTGGAAGTAATCCAACATGCAAAAGGGGAAAGGATGTAATATGGCTATTGTGCTCGAAAGAAATAAATCAAAATCAAAAGGTTTTTTATGGCAGGTTCATTTGCCTGTAATCACATTTTTAAAAAACGTTTGTGAAAACAATTTAATTATTAGATTGAATAACTTTTAATGTTAAAAAAATCTTACTTTTTCCTTCTGCAACAATGCAATCTGCATGGTAATTGATCAGCATATTTCCAACTGTATATAAAACACCCTTTAAGTCCCACAAGCATAAACCTTATAGTTTAAATAATTATTTACAACTTTCCCAATTAAGCATATTGAAAAATGGAACATTATTTTTACTGTAAATGTAAAGAATAAAAATGTATGAAAACCAATCTGTACATTGTGTGAGCAGAATTCCAAGCAAATGTCTAAATTACGAGAATTCATTTTTCCAATGTGTTTGGAGTCTCCAGTTTATGACATCACCTGTGGCCTGATATGCAAATAAACTGCTTACAACTGTTAGATTAACCTGCTGTATGTTATTTTAGAAGTTATTATTTGCATTTGATTTTTTTTTTAAATTAGAATTCTTTTTTAGCACACTGTCTGTGACAGTGAGACTTTGGAAACTGTGTCACAATTTATTATCAGTTCCACGGAAAGTGTTATTCACTTTCTTTTGTATAATATTTTGATGCCAAAAGACACAATTTAAATGACTGTGATGATCAATTTAACAGCAGAATGGTTCTATTGATGACTGTTATGATTACTCCGTGGCAATTCCAAAGTTGCTGGGTCAACAGATTCTCTTATTAAAATATCCAATCTCATCCACTTTTAATATTGATTTGAACAAGTCTAGCAGATGTCTAGACATTCTTTGGTTTACCTAATTGGACTTTAAATTAAAATACAAAGTCAAGTATTTGTCATACAAAGTGATGTCAGTATCCATCTTAGAATGTGTTAGTTCATAGTACAAATAGCATTCAATTAATGCAATTTTGGACAAGAGGCAACCAATGTATAAATTAACATTACACAGAGTTGATCATCATTATAAAGTATTCTATAATGTAATATATGGCAAAAAAGGTCCCTTCACAGATCCTGTGCATGTCTTGCCACTTGAGGTACAATTACAGCAGCCCATCCTACAATCCTAACTACAGCAGCCCATCCAACAATCCTAACTACAGCAGCCCATCCAACAATCCTAACTACAGCAGCCCATCCTATAATCCTAACTAAAGCAGCCCATCCAACAATCCTAACTACAGCAGCCCATCCTACAATCCTAACTACAGCAGCCCATCCTACAATCCTAACTACAGCAGCCCATCCTGCAATCCTAACTACAGCAGCCCATCCTACCATCCTAACTACAGCAGCACATCCTGCAATCCTAATTACAGCAGCCCATCCTACAATTCTAACTACAGCAGCCCAACCTACAATCCTAACTACAGAAGCCCATCCTACAATCCTAACTAGAGCAGCCCATCCTGAAATCCTAACTACAGCAGCCCATCCTACAATCCTAACTACAGCAGCCTATCCTACAATCCTAACTACAGCAGCCCATCCTACAATCCTAACTTCAGCAGCCCATCCTACAATCCTAACTACAGTAGTCCATCCTACAGTCCTAACTACAGCAGCCCATCCTGCAATCCTAACTACAGCAGCCCATCCTACAATCCTAACTACAGCAGCCCATCCTGCAATCCTAACTACAGCAGCCCATCCTACAATCCTAACTACAGCAGCCCATCCAACAATCCTAACTACAGCAGCCCATCCTGCAATCCTAACTACAGCAGCCCATCCTACAATCCTAGCTACAGCAGCCCATCCTACAATCCTAACTTCAGCAGCCCATCCTACAATCCTAACTACAGTAGTCCATCCTACAGTCCTAACTACAGCAGCCCATCCTGCAATCCTAACTACAGCAGCCCATCCTACAATCCTAACTACAGCAGCCCATCCTGCAATCCTAACTACAGCAGCCCATCCTACAATCCTAACTACAGCAGCCCATCCTACAATCCTAACTACAGCAGCCCATCCTACAATCCTAACTACAGCAGCCCATCCAACAATCCTAACTACAGCAGCCCATCCCGAAATCCTAACTACAGCAGCCTATCCTACAATCCTAACTACAGCAGCCTATCTTACAATCCTAACTACAGCAGCCCATCCTACAATTCTAACTACAGCAGCCCACCCTACAATCCTAACTACAGCAGCCCATCCAACAATCCTAACTACAGCAGCCCATCCTACAATCCTAACTACAGCAGCCTATCTTACAATCCTAACTACAGCAGCCCATCCTACAATCCTAACTACAGCAGCCCATCCTACAATTCTAACTACAGCAGCCCAACCTACAATCCTAACTACAGCAGGCAAACCTACAATCCTAACTACAGCAGCCCATCCTACAATTCTAACTACAGCAGCACATCCAACAATCCTTCCGGCTTCATCATAGAAGTACCAGCAATGTATTTTTTTCCTCCCTGGGACATTTAACTGAAAAATCCCTGGCTGCTGTTTAGCAAAGCAGGCCTGATATATCTCCCTTTAACCACTATTCCACATTTTCGCTCACAGGTCACATACGGAGTTGTAATTCACATGAGGTAATGATGTCATTACTATTTTCAGGTCCTTTCTGCTAGGAAGGTGTGCTATGCTGAGTATGATTCACAGTAGACTGGATCAGCGGTCGGCCCCTACACTGTGCATGGCTGACATTTGCTGGACATTGTAATGGACAATTTAATGATGTTTCATGGACTTTGCCGCAGACACTTTGCCTTTCTCTTGTCTCTGGTGATGAATTGGCAGAGATGATTTACGTATACATGTGATTAAATAATACTTATTTTAAGATGCTCTTACCTTTCATGTAAGTCAATTACAAGTATATCTAAGCAATGTTGGATCAGTTCAGTTATTCGTATGTTGCTGTTTTATGTTCTACTATCACAAACCACCGAAAATAAGGATTAGTCCAAGCTCTGAATTGCACATGAAGCAAGAGATGTTCTTTGTGAGTGTTAATGTCTTCGGAAATTAGGGCCAGGAAAAGAAAACTTTAATTGCAATTAGTCAGTAGTGTACATGCATTTTAACATTTTGTTTTAACATCTTTTGTCAAGATGTTTTGATTTTACACACAGCCTTAGGACACAGTTTAAAAAAATACTAGAATACAGCACATAGCATGGTCCTCCGAGCTATTGATATAATTGTACTTTTTTACAGTTCACACATCACAGCACTCATTTATTATCACAGTCACAAAATAATGTAAAAAGAAAAATAATCATTTCAAGATGATAGAAAATGAATATATATATATATATTCCTTTTAGAATTAAAGGGTAGAAAAAAGTAGAGGTGTATAAATTATATCGGTAATGATATTTGGAATTTGTCCACATTTATTTACTTATAAAGTGGTTTATTTAAATGCATTTGATTAGGTATATTTAAAACATTATTTATTTAACATTAACATTATATATTAAATACATGTAGCACATACCTCTATAGATAAATAGGAGGGAGAAAGAATAAAATATGCATGTGCAACACATGTGAAAGGTTGTTTGTTAGTAACAGGTCCATTCTGGTTTTAGGGTTTGGGAGATATTTTTATTGATGGATTTTAGTCTTATGCAGGATGGAAAGATACCTGGAAGATAATTGCATACATGAGATGCTCTGTAAGAGAAGGCACCTGGAGCCACTTTCTTTTTGTAATGTGGAACGGCTAGTGAGGTGTTGAGTTGGACTAACAGTAAGTAGTAAATAAAATCATAGTTATTAAGGATGTATATAGTATGTATGCAATATTGTATTTCTGCCCTGTCAACTAGGACTAGGTAGGCTGACTGGAGGGAGGTGGCAGCAGACTGGAGGGAGGTGGCAGCAGACTGAAGGGGATGACAGCAGACTGAAGGGGTGGCAGCAGACTGGAGGGAGGTGGCAGCAGACTGGAGGGAGGTGGCAGCAGACTGAAGGGGTGGCAGCAGACTGGAGGGAGGTGGCAGCAGACTGAAGGGGTGGCAGCAGACTGGAGGGAGGTGGCAGCAGACTGAAGGGGTGGCAGCAGACTGGAGGGAGGTGGCAGCAGACTGAAGGGGATGACAGCAGACTGAAGGGGTGGAAGCACACTGGATGGAGGTGGCAGAAGACTGGAGGGAGGTGAGAGCAGACTGAATTGGATGACAGCAGACTAGAGGGAGGTGGCAGCAGACTGAAAGGGTGGCAGCAGACTGAAAGGGTGGCAGCAGACTGGCGGGAGGTGGCAGCAGACTGGAGGGAGGTGGCAGCAGACTGGAGGGAGGTGGCAGCAGACTGGAGGGAGGTGGCAGCAGACTGAAAGGGTGGCAGCATACTGGAGGGAGGTGGCAGCAGACTGAAGGGGTGGCAGCAGACTGGAGGGAGGTGGCAGCAGACTCAAGGGGATGACAGGAGACTGGAGGGGTGGAAGCACACTGGAGGGAGGTGGCAGCAGACTGGAGGGAGGTGGCAGCAGACTGAAGGGGATGACAGGAGACTGAAGGGGTGGCAGCATACTGGAGGGAGGTGGCAGCAGACTGAAGCAGTGACAGCCGACCCAGGAGTAGCCTGTTCTCCCTCATTGCCTTGTGCTGCCTGCAAAGACATTAAAACTAATATACCACTATAGGTACCCTATCCATATTAATAAGCAGGTACTAAAGGAACATCACTGTCCTGGTTTCATATATTTTCGGCCACACACAACTACCAATTTACTCGACCGTCCAACATTACAGGTAAAATAATTACATTACTGAGGCCCTTAAAAACTTACATGCAACATATAAGACACCTACTATTGTTAACGCGTTTCACACGCAGAGGCTCTTAGTCTTATGCACTTTCTCTGCTTTCCTGATCATCTCCCTGCTGTTAGCTCAACATACAATGGTTATAAGCTAAACAAACCTGTGGACTGAAAACCGAGGTATAGTGGCTGCTTTTTTTAAGATACCTTTCCTTTACCTAGCTATTGGTCTTCTTCCAATGGGGGGGGGGGGGGGGGGGGAGTGTGATGCATATGGCACCCATCTGGTTCAGAGTTCAGCAATCAGTAGAAACATTCCATTTGTTTCCATGGTGATTGCTCTGCTTTTACAGCTTTGCCTCATAATACACAGATCTGCATCTTCAGTGTGCTATCATTTCAGAGAGCTCCATTTTGTTGGAAAGTAAGCATCAGAGAACATGCTGAAACAGTATCTGCCAACTGTGGTAATGGCAGGGAAACCAAGGAAGTCTACAGTTTGACAAGGATCATATTCTCCACAGTGTGCAGATGAACAAATGGTTACTTAATAAGCACTAGACAGAGGGTCCAGCATTTGTGAAATCTGCGAACACCATGCATTCAAAACACTGGGGATTTCAGAGGCAAAACTCCAGCATGAAATTGATTAGTCTGCTGTATTAGGAAAGACTGCCGGGCTGGAGCTGCTTCAATGTACAAAACCAACGCACTTTCAAATCTATACAAGATGGACTTGTTGTTTTCATACTTCTTGATAAATTATCAGATTAATTTATTTTGCCCATTTATGTTATTTTCCCCTTGTCTTATGAGCAGAAGACAAATCTATTGCAGAGTAAATAATATAAAAGCTCTCTAAAAAAAAAAAAAAATTGTAACATTTTGTAGCTATTCATCAAATAAAAATTATAGCTATAAACAAATCTATCATTATCTGTCTGTCCGTCTGTCTATGTGTCTCTCTCTGTCTCTCTCTCTCTCTTTGTGTTTGTGGCCTCGAATACATTGTCAAGAGTTGTATAAAAAAATGTTACATCTTTTTATCCAATTGTCTTGTCTGCCTGTCAATCTTTATCAGCAAAAGCAGTATAAGGGGGTTTCCTATAGGGAAAATGGATAGGAATTGTCAGGAAGTGGGCTAAACACCGCTTCCCCACCAGAAAAGGAATGGATCCACCTAAGGATAGCTGCCAACCAAAGAGCCTTCATACTTACCCTGGAACAATGTCTTAGCTTAGGTGTAAGCTAGCATCATTATTAGCACAGAATAGCCAAAGGGTAGCAATGTTATATTGTCACACTGACTGTTGTGTAGTCACAACTAGGGTTTTCACCTGGCCGGTAAAAAAATGGCTTGACCCCAATATTAAGTCTATGGCGTCAATAGCATGGCCGGTATTTTTTTTTAAGATGGTAGCAACCCTAGCCACAACCGCAGTCTACAACTACAATTCCCATGAAGTTCTGCTAGAAATATGGCTGGCTGAATCTTTTTGTAGACTGTACCCTAAGGGGGTCATGTACTAAACAAGTGCAGTGGGGAAAAAAGTAGGTAAAACATGAGTAAGGAGAACTTTGTGACTATTTGGAACATTCTGCGTTTTTATTCCCCTGATTTGCGCCTCTACAGTTTATTTTTATTTAGCGTGCATTTTTCCGGTTGCGCTGATAAATTGTCATTAGATTTGCGCACGCTAAAGAGCTTTGTGAACATTTTGTGAAAAATAATTATTATATGTGTGAAAATTAAACCAGCTTTTAGCGAGCGCCATCAAAAGAGGTAGAAAAAATTATCCCAAAATTGCCTGTTTTTATTCTCCGTTATGCACCTTTTTATTCGCAATTTGCTTGTATGTACTATTTGAATGTTAAATGTTTAGTACATTGCAATAGGAGAAAAATAGTTTTGCACATAACATATATGTTTTTTTTTTAGATTACCCCCCACCCCCCTGTCCTGAATTCTAAATTACCATTGGAAAGCGTTCTAATAAAGCTAACCTTTCCGTTATGCCCCCCTGCAGCACACAGGGTCTAAATCTCGCATACTTTGCTATGCTGGCATTTCACATCTTTTCCCATATAGATCGATTCCACATTGATTTAGCCACCTCTACCCTGTTATTCCTTATTCACTTAAATTAAGTTGCTCTGAGTCATTTATCTCTCACTACTCATCTTATCTCTCAGGAGGTGCTCTGTCTTACATCGTTTCCATTAATGTAGAATTCACACTTGACCTTATCTTAGTCACCAATCAGTGTGTATCTATTACCTTTTAACAATCTCTAAGAAATAACCAATAATTCTACTATAATTTACATGTGACTCAGACCAGGACCCGCTCTAGAGTTTGCAGGGTCAGGTGCTAAATAATTTGCAGGACTGCTTTATAAAAGAAAAAAAAAAATCCGAAAAATTTGGGAAATAATGTTTTTTTATGTAGTCCAACATATGGCCAGATGGGGGAGTGGGTGCAATCTATTAGTGTCAATCCACTCATCTTCTGACAATTTGTTGGAAAATGGGATTTGTGTGTTGCAGCTCTATTGTGGTAGTTTGTATGCCACATGTATTTTGTTCTCCATCATATGATGCCGGTATGTCGGATCCATGACCTGATCCAAGTGTCAGAATCCCACTGCCCTGCAGACGTTCCAGTGAATTCTAAAACCATTAAATTATGATAATCTGTTAAAGAAACTGATACTCTGGATTGTAGCACCTTTTACAACTTCTCTCAGCAGCTTTTGGAATCTGATGTGTATTTGAGATTTTTTCACCGTACTGTGAGAGGGGCATGCTCTTTACGCCTACATTCTCCACTTTATTCTAGAGATGGACATATTTCAATTTGGCTATTTTTGACCATACATTCGTCTATCTTCAGCTATTTCTGACACTGAATTCTGGCTAGTAAGCAATCTCGAATTTTAGTGCTATATATATATATATAATATCAAGCAAGATAGTTAGAGTTGGTGTGTGTGAACATATCAATATTACACTTATGGCTGGCTAAGGTGGCGTACTAACTAGAAGAGCATTTCATGTGCACAGTTGATCAGTTGTGGTAAAATCGGTGCTTCTATAGTTAAAGAGCTTGTACTGAGTGTACAAGACAAGCTATTCAATTTGACAAAGCAGTATTTGTTAGGTTGTAAGGTCTTGCAGTGCTTTGCAACATCTCATAACCATGACCCTACCGCATGAAAATATAGACAAATGAGACACTGCAAAGATAAATAATTTGCAAACACATCTAAAGGTCATTATTAAAATTAGACATCATTCTAACGAATAGCACACAATACTCTACATGATATCAGTAAACTCGCTGACTCTGAATTGCACCACAATATGAAGTCAACTTCCATTAGAAGTCTTTTCAGAAATACAATACCAGCATTTGCTCTTTAATGGGCTTATCACTCGAGTAAAGACAGGGAAATCTGAAACTCTCTGAAGGACTTTAAAAGCAAATGTTTTCTCTAGAAAAGATACCGAATTGTTTGATACAAAGACACAGAGAATATTTTCTTGCAGATTGTTTAGAAACCTTTTATTGTTTACTCACCATGCATGCTGACTACAAACAGATTTGCAGTATTTAATAGTTCTTTACAGCTGAATTTTAAAAATAAGTAAGACTTGATTTTGTTGTAGAATCTGTGCAAACTTTGCTCACTGGTGTCTTTGCATTTTATTTATTTTTGTAGTATTAATATTACCGGTAATCCATGCAAAGACAAGAGCTACTCTGTAAAAACAAAATGATGTTATAGATCACAATGAATTACTGAAACCTTAGCAAGGGCTAGTTTGTCCAAATCTGCCATTATCTTTAGCAGACCTCATTAGAGGTTATTTCCTATCATCATCCCTTAAAAGATCACTTCTGTTTGAAAAAATCATGTGCAGTGATATCACACAAGTGTCCTGCCCTCCAAACACTGCAATAAAGAAATCCAGTTACTAGTTATCAATTTAGGTTGTTACTGCATATGCTCATGACCGTATGACAAAGTGCAAAAGTTATTGTTGATTCTCTTGCAAGCAAGCAAAATCAGAGAAAAGGAACCCTTGCTCGGAAATGTGTGCATGCATTTGTTTGCTAAAAATGTACAATGTACAGGTTAAACACTAAGGGCTTTATTCAAGCAATTCCCTGCACTTGTCTTTTCCATGAGTAAAGCCATAAGAGGCCTACTCACGTAAAATTGGATCTCAGAAATCTGATCTCAATTGGATCACTGTGGTGATCCGAATGGCCCTTAAATTTGAGCCACTCACCTCCGAAGTGATCTTAAATCAGCATTAAACTTGGCCATTGTGAAGTCCACTGGAGTTCGGCTGAATGAAATGGCAGCCTCTATCCTCCCCATAGACTTTGGCTTATTTATATACTTATATTATATAAATAGCTGTAAGTAGCTTATAAACTTATGTAGAATGGCCTTTAAGAACCTACTTCTGGATCTACAAAGGTCTCTCTCTTTGGTCATTTCACAGATCGGAAGGTGTGAGGTCTCCCTCTTTGGTCATTTCACTGATCGGAAGTTGTGGGTCACCCAGCAGCTCAGTGACTGGCTCGGGCAGTAGTAGAGAGCAGATGAAGTAAGGACAGACTGCTAAGCCATATTTGTTGGTGAAAGACATCTCTCAGGTTAACGTAATCTTTAGAAAGCATGGGGTCTGTTCACTAAAAGATGTGTTGCTCTTCGTGTAGACTTTACGAATCATTGTGCAGGGACAAACCTGGCGAGGTCCTGACACAAGGAGAATGGAGTTGGCCCTGCAAGTCACGTTTAGTAAATATAACCTCATATCTACGCCCATAGAGCATTTCGAAAATCTCAAATTTAAAAAATGACTCTATGGAATAACATGAGATTTAGGTAGATTCTACTTGATGGCGTAAGGTGGTCACAATACATTGTTATTCATGATATGCGTATGATGTAATTGGAAAAAATGAAGACTATGGACTATCCTCAATGTTATCTACAGCTCTAAAATAACAAGTTTTTACAACTGTTACTGAATGAAATACTCTATTAATGTGGTCTCCAAGACTGATGCATTTAATTGTTCAGTCTCTTTGGCATGTTTTTATGTGAGCTGGATCACTTAGAGTGAAAAAGCAGAAGTGTGAAGCCAAAATGTCAAGTTCCATGCCACACAAGTGATTTATGTAAAGGTCCAGGCTTCCAAGTCGCTTTGTATAAAAGTGTCCCTGTGAAAGAACGATGTGATTCTCACATAATTAGGGTCTTCAACTATTTAGTAAGTGGTCTTCACCTGAAATAAAATCAAATAACAGGACACCTCCCGACATCTCACCTTGATAATGCGTGACACCATGGGGTGTAAAATAAATGCACAGCTGTCCCTCGGGCAAGAATCAGGGCTACCTCAATTACAACAGGACAGTTAGAAGGTATGAGAAATAACACACAGGCCAGCACTCTGCGGACAGGTGGGTTTATTTCAAAACCAGGAAACATTTCAACTCCCCAACAGAGTATGGACTGAATATATACTTACACACATATGTGATTAATCGAATGAAGATACCACCCATCAAACTGAAACACACAATATAATCCAATATTGCAATAACAAGAGAATATATGCACAGTGGTAAGTCATAAATATCTACAATTCAACCAATCAAATATACATCAAATTATGTAGCAAAACATGTGAAACAAACAATGTGTCATTATCAAAATGTGGATACAAAATCTATGTAGACAAAAATGTGTAAAAACACATTAGGTTAATCTCAAAAACATAAATTAATGGTCCATTCATATATACAGAACTAAATAAGGGGGAAGGTATGTACAAAACATAGAAAAGTACTATAATTATTATTTGTAAATACTTTTTAAAATAAGCACCACATTTTAGATCTTTCTCTTGTACTACATTTGTCCCAACCCGATTCTCATGTGAACTGCACTATGTAGTCAAAGTCTGACTAAAAGAGTGAGTTTTGCTCCCTTTTCTTATTTAGTATCTGTAACAACCATTGTGTCAGACTTAGCTGATGGTCAGTTTGAAGCTCAGACCCTGAGAGCCGTATTGCCAGCTGGCCTGGGACTGGCTACTGTTCCTTGGTAACTTGTAACCCTCTGTCTCTCGATCTTCAGGCAGCGACTTTAGAATCACCAAACTCCAGGCAGAAGCTAGATGTCTGTACTGCAAACTAGAACCTACGTCCTGTGGATATTCAACACTGACACATGTCTGTGTCTCATCCAACTCAGTCTCTGTAGGTCAGCATCTCTCCAGATAAGGCTCAATTAGATTCCAAATTAAAGGCAAATAAAAAAATGCTACTGCAGATTGGAATTGCGTAACCCTTTTTAGTCATGGGTCATGATGACCTCAGGAATACTACAGTTACTAAACTGCTACTGATTACATAAGTCTGCTATAAAAGCAAGATGGCAGCACATGATGAATCTGCAGTCTATGTCAACATAAATCTGGCATAAGAGACATAATAAAGACTGTTTGCCTTTAGTAGCCATTGCATATTTCTATTTATTATTGTGCTTTGAGGTCACGTGTCCATAGCTTTCAACATGTCCCACCAGCAATGTGGTCGGTAAGGAGTGTCAGCATTACTGCACATGCTCAGTAATCATTCTCTCATATCCCTGGAGAGCATAAGACAGTACAGGTGTCTTGCATCTCCTGTGCTTAAATATAGAACAAAGATTCTCAAATGCACTTATAATGCTTTTATACAGTCTCCAACAGGTCAACCGCCCCCATACACGGCAACCATGACTGGCCCAAAGAAGTCCCCCAAAACTTGGTAACTGTCCCATTAAGTAAGATCAAAGACAAACCATCTACTTGTCACAGAGCAGCCCCTCCTGCAGGGGTCATACATGAGTTATAGATGGAAGGATTTCTGCTGAGCTATAGTATATAAAACGGATTTCTTACACCGCTCTGGGGAAGATGAGTCAGGCTACATCTGTACGCTCCAGTTCTAGTGGGTGATCTGTGTATAGCCTCAGGCCCAATACCAGAGATTTTGTTTTTTATCCAATGTTTCTTTTTTTCTCATTTTTTGATTCATTGTCACTGGCACAACATCTGTGTTTTGTTTTCTTCTTTTATTTAGTGAGGTAAAGAATGTGCATTTTCTCTCAATCTCTATCTATTCAGAGAATGACATTACAATTAGCTTCATGGCCATGGCCTTTTGAAAGAAGCATCCTTCATGATGCCATTTAAGATTCACAGAATCCTTTTCACATTATATAATTTATTTCAAACTATTTTATTGTCACACCAGCTGGTACCAATTCTGCAACCAAACCTGCTGAAGCCTTCTATTCAGAGTGTACATATATATATATATATATATATGAGAAAAGACAGGATGCCTTCTAGTAAATAGATTAACAGCAACTTCCAAGACACACCGCCAGCAGTCACACTTACTATCAAAAGAGTTATAAATCAGCTATAGAGAGATACTAGAAATGGTACTAGTCACTTAGCTCTAATCTACTGTCACATAGGTTTGTGTTCAGGACTTAACATTAATAGCCATGCCATTGGCTGAGGATGATGAGTACTATTGTGTGTCATCACAGCAATGCATTGTGTATTTGAATACACTGACAGTGGCATTGATGTTTACCTTTTCACACTATATGGGGCTATTCACTAAAAGGTGAATGTAGGTGAGATACACATTTCAGCTCACCAGGTTAGCCATACATTGTGCAGGGGCTAACATGGCGAGCTTCCCCCGCTAAGCAAACGCACCATGTTTGCCCCAGCACAATGTATAGCTAAACTGGTCTGATGAAATGTTCATCTCTCCTCAACTCACCTCATCTCACCTGCAAATCACCATTTAGTGACTAGCCTTTATAGGGTCTACTCAGTAAAGAATTTAGGACAATGTAGCCATTTTGGAAAGAATCTTCAATGCAGCTAAATGTTTCATACTAAGCTACTTTGGACATAAAGGGACTGTCTGGTGCCCATAATGCATCTCACAAATATTATTGCAAATTAATGTGCTTTCAAAGTACTTTAAAATACATGTTTTACATTTTGAATTTAAAAATATAAAATACCTACTGTTAGATGGAATTGTGAAATTACAGCAGTTTGCAAGAAACCGGGACTGCCCATGCTAGCTAAGTAAAAGTAATTTCCTTTTATTTACTTTTTTATTCTGCAAAAACCAATGAGAATAATGCCATTCAAAGGAATCTCTAGTGATGTAATCAGATAATCTGTTGCACTGTTAAGAGATCCTACTGTACACAAGAGCAAGGTTACTTAGAGTCCGCACAAGGTAATCGATTTGAGGAGCATAGTAAGTGACTACATTTAAAAAAACTTTATATCCTCAGTGTCTATATAATCAGTGCTGCCGCACCTGCAGTAAACATGCAGAGTAATCACTGGGGAGGGCTTGAGTCAAATATTAAAAATGTGATTTATGCAGAATGCCTGCATCAAATCACACTGGGAAAAAAACCCTGTGCACTATACAAGCCGTGATCTTCATCTTGCACCAAAGTGAGTTTGGGGACTAGACTGTCACTTTACATTTGAAATTCACATTTCAATTCTCTGCAATTCTCTCTTTATTGAATAAACCGTTGTGAATGTAGGCATCCATAGGAGTAATGTGCTGGTGCTTTATTTAGTTACTTTTAACAGTGTCTACAGTTACTTCATATTTTACTATCCGATTTGTGTACTAGCAGAAGCTGAGAACTGTATCAGCTTTGCATTACAAAGTGAATTTCTAAACCAAAATAATCTAAGGGATTGAAACAGACTGAAACTCAAGCCAGTTAAAGTATGAGAGTGTACATGGAAGGACATGGTAGGTGATATCCTGCTGATACAGAGACAGACTCCATTGTTGTGATACTCCCCATCTTTTGTTCTGTACATTGTCATGTATGTTTTAATTTTCCAAGAAAGATATAGAATAGAAAACCTGAAAGATATAGAATACCAAACCTCTTTTAATTGTGAAAACCCGTTTCAACTCATTGAACCGGTACTCTCATTATTGATTTGTAAAATTATGGATGCTGTATTTCTAATAAAAGCTTAATAATAAAACGTTTAAAACACTCATCATGATTAAAAAGCGTAAAAAGAAAAAAAACTACTATGGACAGGCTGACCTGTATCCCACAATCTAATCTTGGTCAATACGTTTCACACAATATTACTCTTTGTGTATTTATCATTTCACATTTGTTTTGAATAAAAATTGACATTTTTAAGGCAAATATAAATTCAATAATAATAAAAATGTTTGTATTCTGTTTTGAATATTGTTACTTTAAATATATTTAATTTACCCAGAAATATAAGGGTTTGTAGATTATACTGATCCTCTCAATAAGCTCTCTAGCATGGAACCAGGAAGAAACGAAAGAAGCAACAATTACAGTGTCCAAATGATAACTATATTTGTAAGGTGTGCATACTAACACTGCACAGGAGCCTGTACAAAGTAGGTGATACAGTCCCTTTAATGTTTTGTCAGCTAACTCTCAATTTAATTAATAAAACGTTTTTTTAAGCTGCTGGAAAGAAAATCAAACATTACTAAAGCTCCTTTCCTTCATTAGTATTTGCACATATAGTATACCATGTACAGGAGACCACTCCAAGGTCAGATATAATTGAGATGAAGTAATACCAAGGCCATAGTAAGATCTAAGGCCACATGTTTTTCACTGATGCATTTTTCATTAGGAATGAATCATGGTATGTGCATTTCTATTAGTAGAATAATATTTATCTTCCACTTGTTTACTCTTGGATAGATATGGATACATACAGGGCTATTCAATAAAAGGTAACCTGAGTTCAGGTGAGATGCACATTTCATCTCACCAGTTTAGCTATACATTGTGCAGGTGCAAACCTGCTGTGTTTCTCCCTCTAAGCAAACATAGCTTAATGGACAGAAGAAGTGCATCTGGAATGGACATGTAAAAAATTCATTATTTAATGAAAGAATACAAATGTACTCTTTGCTTGTATGGGTCTTTCAGAGGGCGGACATGTTGTTTAGAGTCTTGGGTCAGATGCCCTCTTTGCTTGTATAGGTCTATCAGCGGGCGGACATATTGTTTAGAGTCTTGGGTCAGATGCCTTCTTTGCTTGTATAGGTCTATCAGCGGGCGGACATATTGTTTAGAGTCTTGGGTCAGATGCCCTCTTTGCTTGTATAGGTTTATCAGAGGGCGGACATATTGTTTAGAGTCTTGGGTCAGATGCCCTCTTTGCTTGTATAGGTTTATCAGAGGGCGGACATGTTGTTTAGAGTCTTGGGTCAGATGTCCTCTTTGCTTCTATATGTCTATCATCGGGCGGACATGTTGTTTAGAATTTTGGGTTTAAAGGACCTACATTCATCTGACCCTAGATGCATAGCCTCTGATATATAAAGCAATGAGGGCTCCATATTATGGTACTTTATTTACATGATCAAGCATTGTCTCATCCCAATAAATAGATAAATGGTTCTTTGCAACATAGGCTACCAGGTACCAATACCTTATTAACCCTTTAACAGGCTTGGTTTGTATATATTGGCTCATATGATTGTAATGCTTTAAATGAACACTAGTTGGTGATAATTTAATCCTGAAAAACAAGTCTATTCACTGAAAAGTGAACTGAAAATATAAATCAGGAAATATTAGCGGAGTTGATAAAATAGCTTTATTACCTTTTACCAACTTTATTTTCACTATTCACTTTGCAGCTCAGCACAGTTCATTTTTTAATGAATAGGCTTCAGAAATAGTCATAGATATATAAAAACATGTAAATGTAGATAGTGATATCAGACCAATTACCTAATCTAGTCTGCACATAATGAAAATGTATGTTTATTTTTTCTTCCTTAGCTTTTTGAACATCTTTTGGCATTCTTCGATTCCTTTCCCGCTTCAACTGGGAGGTTATTCCAAGCATCTACTATTCTTTCTGTAACACACAATTTTCTCCCACTCTTCAATTCCTTTATACTGTGTGTTGCTTCCGCTGAAAGTTTATTCCAGGTATCTAATACTCTTTCTGTAAAACAAGTTGATCTACATTATTTAACCCACGGGCACAAGGAGGGTAAATGATTAAGCCCTGCGGTTGCTGATATAAAAGCAGGGAATAATAATATTAAATAGATTATCATTTTGCTATCATCTGCCCCATCATTTAATATCTATGGTCCATTCTCCTACTTCATGTAGTGTTGTCAGGGAATTTTGAATGAGATCAGTTGTACTGTAGTCACTTGTATTTTTTTAAGGTGCTATGTTAAGATTGGGATACTTGCTAGGCTGTAATGGGATCTGATTAATCCCATTGTAGCACTGAATCTATTAAACAAATACTGTTATGCTGTATTCTCCTGACATTACAGCAAGGCACATTTAATAGTAATATCTGAAATAGGCAACAAATTAAATTAAATTAGAAAATTGTTGATCAACCAATTGGTTGTAACCATTAGATCCAAATCACATTTGTGTAATTATATTATTTATTTCAATAAATCCCCAAACAAAGTAACAGAGGAAAGTCTTAAGAAAACCTGAAAAAACCTGAAAAAAAGTGTTGCATCAGTCAACATAAAGTATCAGATAACAGACACAGAGTCATATATCAAAGTGTTGACTGGCACCATTGAGAGAAGTTTATATTATCTCTCAGGTGTATTTACTAGATAATCCCACCAAATAAACAGCTCAATATAGCGCAGAATTATCTAATGACAGGTACACACAGATCATTTGTCGATGTGGAATTATGGTTATATATATATAATACACACACACATGCATATATAAACATTAGATCATTTTAATAAACATAAGACCATACTAATAAACATTAGATGATACTAATAAATTATATTAAAATGCCACTTTATTATATATATATATATCCCTAACATGCAAACTCACTTGTATATATGGCATAATTGCAAAAAAATGTATGTATTAAAATGAATATATCTGTATTCTAAATAGTTTTTTTCATATTTATTTTCCAGCATTTTAATTTAACATTATATATATATATATATGCACAAGTACACAAGTATATATATCTATTAAACATGCATAGATGTAGGACATTGCTTAGTATACTGAATTCATTTTTTCTTGCATTTTTGCACTAATTAAATAAATGTCACAACAATATAAAGCTACTTGTATAAGTTCAGAAACAGAACTCAGTCAGTACAGGAATTAATATCTTTCATTCCAATACTGAGAAACACGTGTTATATCCTACCATAGTATGTCAACTTGTCTTAAAGGGCCATTTTCCGCTAAGAAGTGTCTCCTTTTGATGTCAGATGGAAGGCAAAACAGATAAAAGACTTAAACAAGAATAAAAAATAAAAAAAGAGTGCAGAGTATCCAGCAGTGGTCTTCTGAGGGTCCATTCACATCATGCACCAAACACTGTCTCTGGGAATCAGTAAGGAGCAGGGACCTCAGCATTGCAGACACAAGTTAAAAGAAAGATATCACTAGCAGCATCCCAGCTGCCCAGACCTGCAGACAGTCCAAAGCTTTCTAGTCTGTTGGTCTCAGTAGGAGGTGTTGTGTAGTTTAGGGTGAGTTAGTGGGAGGGGGCATTGGATAAGCTGAAGCCAAAGAACTACAGTATGTTATATTTATCTGCACTGCCTTGGCCCTGCCTCTTCTCCACCAGTCAAATGACTCTATCTCTCCCTCCTCTCAGACTCTCAACACTGACATGTATCTGCCAAGGCATGACTGCAGAATAATCACAATATATCTGCAAAGCTCTTTATTCTATGTCTGTGTTTACGTGCCTCTCCTTCACTACATGTCTTTTGTTCTTTCTTTTATTTCTTTTTCTTTTGTCTCTTTCATTCTTCTTTCCCTTTTTTTTTACTTTCTTTTGTTTTGTCTTTCACTTTCGTTCTTTCTCTCTTCCTTTCGTTCTTTCTCTCTTCCTTTCTTTCTTACTTTCCTTCTTCATTCCTTCCTTCATTCCTTCCTTCCTTCCTTCCTTCCTTTCTTTTGTTCTTTGTTTGTTTCCTAAATTTTTTCACCACCAACCCTTCTTCTGTGGTGTTCATAATGCTGACTACTTTTTAACCCCTTAATGACTAATTGTGTTTTGGTCCTCAAAAATTTAAAACGCCATTAGTACAGTTTCATGTTCTTGGGACCAGATGATGGTAATTACAGACACTGTGTGTCACTGTCCAAAAATCACAATGTCCAGCGACGTCCCTGGTGATGTAAGGGGAGTTCATAAATGGGGCATTTTGCCTAAACTTAACTGCCAATGCCAGTGCTTAGGAAAGGTGCCATGGGGTTTGTTTTTTGCCAACTTGATTTTTTCTTTTGTTCATAATAGTAGCTAGATAACCAGCCTCCCAAAACCCCAGGGGTTATTTATTCTTATGGGATGATGTTTGGAGGCACTTGGCCAGATTCTGGGGTATATATTTATTTAGAGCTGGTTTGAGGGTCTTTGGACAGCCCCCAAACCCCAAGGTTTAATTTTATTATATGGGAGCCTGGACAAATTCATTTAACTGACCCCCAGCCCAGGTCCTCATACTGGGGGCCCAAGGCTACTTGCCCATCTCCCAGCCCCATTTATTATGGGGTGGGCGTTAGGGCTAGATTCCCTGATCCTCATGTGTATAATGGGGAGCTAGCCGCATTTATTATTAGGGGTTGGCAGGGCTACATACCCCAGGGAGTGCTATTTGTTGTTATTTTTGGATGAATTTAGCTATTTTCACAAAGGCTGAAGTCATCCCAGCATGAGTCTCTATCCCCCCCATATAATTGTATGGGCAGGATAGAATCTACCACTTTGGTTTGGTGCATTTTGTGCATGTTTTGGCAGCTTTAGGTATTGGCCATTATGTCCATATTGCAGACCTATTTGGTGGCACATACTGGGTAGCTCATAATTCGGTTCCCAATGTATCCTCAATATGCCTAGAATCCGTCTCCGGGGGCATCATTCCGGGGCCAAATACTTTTGCATATTGAGTCAACCCTATAATTTGTGTGGGTACAGTGAATGAAAAAGAAGAAAATGACAGCTAAACACAAACACCACAGATATATTAACACAGCCCATGTCACCAAAGGTGACAAAAAGTCTTGTCACTAAGGGGTTAAAACTCTTTATTGTTACATCCTTCCCAACATCTTTCCCCTGGCAATGCGGGATGTCAGGGGGCGGCGGACTTGGAAGGCAGAATGTCAGACCATCTGCGCATGCGCCGTTTTCATAGAATTGCATCAGAAACATGGGATTGCAGTGCCAAATTGGCCTTTTGCTGCATAAAGCTATAAACAACATTATTATGCAGATTATGTGGATCTGCACAGAATTATTATTATTATTATTATTATTATTTTATATTTAACTTGCTGTCAGTCCTGTTTACTTTACCCTATTTTCTGAATGCAGGAGGAGTTCTATACAATGTATCTATCTATATAATTATTATTGCTAATTAATAAACTGGAAAATGATAGCTGCTGTCTCTAAGAGGAACTTCAGGTCAATATCTGGGTGTCCATAAGACATTATTTAAACGGCTGTTATGTATTAAAATGCTTTCTTCCCATGCACCCAGGCTAGCCACTGACTTATCAATGTGATTACTGGCCACTAATCCTCTTCCACTGCTTAAGAGGTAGAAAATGTTTTAAAGGAAGCCCCCTCCCATTTATTTTTCTCCCAGGGACTGGAGACACATAACGTTGCATTCAATCACTCTTAAGATTAACTCAGCATGGAGGCTGAACTGGGGGATGTGCTAGGTGCAGCAGTGCATCCCTGCCTGCTGAGATTTGATCTGACTTCCCCATTTCAGCCACTTGATCGCTCTCACTGCAGAGACGCTGGATCAGCCGGCACAGGAGGCTCGCCTAATGCAGAGTAAAAATCTCCTCCACAGGCTGCCTGAATGCGCAGCCATGGCTTTGTCAACGGTACATGAAAGAGATCCACAGTCTTGTCTCCTTCCTCAAAGGCTCCTGGAGCCCTGCTTGAGAGACTGACTCGTTCTGTGTATACAGCATGCGTGTGTTGTTCTATGGAGGCAGGGGGAGGAGGTTTTGTGTGAGCTGCAAGGACGCCTATCGGAGGGGTTTTCTTAATTTTCTTTCCTTGCCGCGAAGTGGATCTGAGTAATCCTGTATGTCTTCTGGAGACTGATCAAGGGTTGGGGGGGGGGGAAAAGCTGTGATTGGGAAGCTCTGGTTTCCTTCTCCAGCACCGCATTCGTTGCTGCACCCAAGGAGAAAGTAGGGTAAGCAGAACACTAGGCTGGCAGGGAGAAGGAGAGATTGCTGAGCTGACCTTCAGAACCTTGGACAGCGGTCTGGGCGACTCCAACTTTCTTGCAGATCCCACTTCCACACGGGCAGGATAATCCATGCACCACATTAAGGTCCACGGAATGGATAATCGTCTAGTGGGGGCTGTTCTGGGCAAGGTGTTTATGTCGCTTGTCAAAGAAGCTTTCATGGAAGTAAAGGTTTAAGGATTAGCCTGGATCAGGTATTTTTGCAAGGTCACAGCCCAGTCTTTTGGCTATTTAACCCCACCACGACCACGACAGTGGCTTGGAAAAGTTAATTGCTTTGATTGGATTTAATTCCTTAAAGGGGTGCTCCCTTAAGATCTTATAAACTGTGGTTGCTGTTTAATTTCCTACACCATGATATACCAGAGAGCCCAAGTGATTGGATTTCACCAGGTTGCAAGCTAAAGGTGGGGTGATCCAAAGGATATACCATACAGATGGTATTCTCTGCATCTTCTTTCGATGTGCTGGAGATTCATTTATCCAGCAATTCTTTTTCCATCTTCTCTGCTTGCTCTCCTGTCTGCAGCCGGCTTTAATGGAGAAATCTTTTCGGAATACATGATAATCTAAACCTTGGGCGAAGAATAAAATCAAGTCTATAATTCTAGAATG